>JBBIGC010000041.1:20372825-20389941 GCA_037576955.1 Lepidarchus adonis
AGAAAGAGAGAGAGAGAGAGAGAGAGAGAGAGAGAGAGAGAGAGAGAGAGAGAGAGAGAGAGAGAGAGAATAATAGAGTGCATAAGAGAGAGGTAGAGCGTGAGACAGAGCATGTTTGTGAGCTAGAATTCATAAGGAGAGAATAACAGAGAGAGGTAGAGAGAGAGAGAGAGAGGTAGAGAGAGTGAGACAGAATGTGTGAAAGTGAGGAGAGTGTGTGAAATTCACTGCATAAACATCATCCGTTAGAAAACAAAGCCAGGCCTGGAATTGTCAGCGAAAAATCCCAAACACCCCAAACACCGGCCTGGCAGTTCCCCTGGGGCCTGTGTCAGGTAGCAGATCTCTGCCAGGGATTGTAGGTCAGAGTACACTGGCGGAGGAAACATGAACAAGCAAAAACATTTGGTCGTTGTGCCGTACCAGCAAGTGCTCTACAACAGTGGTCACCAACTCTAGTCCTGCACAGTTCAGCTCCAACCATAACCTGCCTTGCTTGGTCCAGCCAACTGGCTCAGAAGATTTGAACTGGTTGGGCCAGATGCATTAGTTTCAGGTAAACTTTGTATGTGAGTTTGGAGCTACACTTTGCAGGAAAGTAGATCTCCAGGAGGACGAATCTCCTCCTTACATGAAGTGCACCACAATGAAATGTGACCTCTACATTTAACCCATCAACACGTGGAGCAGTGGGCAGCTACCAACAGTACCCAGGGAGCAGTGTAGTAGGACGGTACCTTGCTCAAGGGCACTTCTGTGGTATCTGGGCCAGGACCCTCCTATCACAGGGTAAGCTCCAAACCACTAGTCCAACACTGCCCACATTCACTCTAATTCATTTTACAGTTGTTGGGTTTTTTTTTTCAAAACATATTGATCATAATATTATTTGCCTTTGTTATGTCAATGTACTCTCGCCGCCCTTGCATGCACTTTATGTAAAACTTGACGGAATGTTTACTTTACTGAAATAAGTAGACCAAGTTTTCAATTATACTGACAATTTGTTTCCACTGTCTGTTTAGGTGTATAGCATGGGTGCACAAGCCCTGCCCTGAAGAGTCAGCATCCAGCATAATATTCACTAAACTGTGCTGATTGCATGTGTTTGAGCAGGACAATCATCAAATTGCTTGAATCTTTAGCATGCTATTGCACCTGTATTCCTATCATCTCACAAAGGTGAAGGGGCAACAGTGAATACATTTACGTGAAGTAACATTTACACTGAGATCTCTCTAAGAATGAAGTGCACGGAGCAGAGCAATGACACTGATTGAGATTTCTCTCATGTGTGACTGGTGAAAAAGCTGCTTTGAGAACTTCCTGCTAATGATTACGAATTTTGGGTTTAAATTAATGTTTTAAGCGTTTGATAATTTAATAATGACAATGCATTTGCACATATAAAATTAAAAATCACACTCTATTGTCACTCCAGCCATCTACGAACATCACATCGGTCATGCCATTTATGTTGGCAACCTTATTACGCTGTCATTTTTATGCAGCATGTGTACAATCTTCACATTTGACACAGCCTAGCGCCACAAAATCGCTTTTGATCACCTTGTTAGAGTAACAGACACAAGCTAGGATCAGTATTACCTTCATTTGAATAATGAATACAATTATTTGGTTGATAGGATATTATCCAAGATAAGCTCTGGTTCATGCATTTCTACTTAAAATGATGGGGATTGCAAACAGATTTAAAAGTTAGGTTTCAGAATTAAGCTGAAATTAGACTTTGTTTCCATTATACATGTGCTAATAAAAAATTTACAAAAAAGGTTTTTACCAAAGAACATGTATAATTTGATATTCAAGTTAAATGGAAAACAAAAGTTTTTGCTCTGGATTTGTATCTTTATATTGTTGATCAAATTCAGTGTTCCACGAACAGCTCACAAATATACGCAACTTGCTAAAGAATCCAAAGGGACATAAAAATGCCAAATTTATTATGGTTCCCAAATATGTTTTGCCTCCAACAATTTTGCTTAATGCTACAGTGAAAATTGCTTTGTAAGCGCACTCCCAATAGCATATGGTTGTCACTTTATTTAGTCAATTTATGGTTCAGCGAATGAGCTCCAAAAGGTTCTGTGTACTTTTAAAATGCATGTCTAATGAGCATCATTGTGCTGAAACAAGGTATAATCAAAGGTTAAATCAGGCTCTAAATTTCATGCACAAATAAAATGGCTAGACCAGTATTAAAATGCTATTTTCAATTGGCTAGGCCAGAGGTACTTTGAAGCATAACAAGACTTGTTAACGTGCAGTGCTGTATCTATCACATACACTGCATCTCTTGCCAGAACTGATTCTGCCACTGCTTCAAGCTCATTATCACCATAGCAATCAATGAATAACTAATGGGATTTTCTAATGACTTACCAAGGGATATGGCCTCATTGGTTATGATGTCAGTACAAAAAAACCCTCAAATATAAAATACAAATACACTGTATGTTCCAGTTGAATATTATCTCTTGAAAAATAAATGATGTTAAACAAATTTAGAATCTAGAAAGGAATTCCTATGCAAAATATTAAATGCATTTTTGTCTAACTATTTCACTCTAGCAACACAGCAAGAAACATACAGAAATTCAGCTTAATACACTGAGCAAATATGACTGTCTGTGCCAGTTCTACCAAACTAGTCCTAGAAGCTTTGGTGTCGAATCTCTGTTTAGGATGGAAATACCTTAATGGATCCACTCATAGTTGGCCATGGTTGCCATGCTTTTAGCACAAGAAGCTCTTGAGCGAAAACAACCCCAGTACTTCTGTAAAGAGTGAGACCTGCCAGCAGCTGCTTCAGCATTATTTTCTTGCCTTTCATCCTAGCTCACCTGAGAGCTCCATCTATTCCTTACCAAAGAACTCTCAGAAAAACCAAATGGCATACCCCCAAGACCAGCTAAATGCACTTCTGAAGTTTTCAACACAGTAAAGACATGCTCATGCTGCTTTGTTTCCTCTGTAGACATACAGTCTTCAGTACAAGTTATATATGGTCAAAGTTCTAGAGGTTTCAGCTTTGATTTGCCCCTTAATGTAGCATGATTCATAATAAAGACTAAAAAAGACTTGAAAAAGACACTTGAACAAGACTGTGCCTTAAAAGTCATTGCTGTCAGAAAATTCATGACAGTTGTGTGAAAATTTCATAATGAATAGGCCAGCAAAAAATATCCAAATGTTGAGACTAAATGACATAAAATGTGTATTTAATTTACATTTAAATGAACATAAAAATAATGACTGTAATATGATAAACATTGCAGTTTTACCTCTGTGACTGTTGATGTAAATTTTCTTTTCTCCAGAGAGATGGCCATGGTCGTTCATGTCACCGATGGTGATGGTGAGTGTGCTGGTGACTGTTTTGGGTGGCTTTCCACTGTCAGTCATGATGACGGGCAGCAGGAACTCTTTCTGCCTCTCCCGATCGAAGGCCCTGAGGGCTGTGATGGTAGCAGTGTCATTCTCATTGTCCTGCAAGTGAAAGTCATTGCTATAACGGTACTCAAGAGGGACGGAGAAGGAGAAAGGTGAGCCGTTCTCTACAGAGTCTCTGTCAAAAGCTCTGAGTAACGTGGAGCTCGCGTTCAGCCGGACCACATGTGGCCCTGGAACGTTCTCCCAGACTACTGGAGAGTAAGCTGCCTCAAATTCTGGCCCATTGTCATTCACATCCAACAGCGTAATCTGGATGGTTGCGGTTCCTGTCAATGGTGGAGTCCCATGATCAGTTGCCAGAATGACTAGGTGATGCTGAGTGGCCCTCTCCCGGTCCAGCTGACCAGCCACAGTGACCAGCCCACTCTGGTCCACAAAGAACAAGGCATGTGGGTCAGATTCAGGGGCTATGCTATAGGTGATCTCTCGATTCATGCCTGAGTCTGAATCACTTGCAGCAACTGTGGCCACACTGGTGTCAACTGGGACATCTTCTCTGAATGCAGGGAGCTGCAAAAAGTGTGGGATGAAGACTGGAGTGTGGTCATTACAGTCTTCTATCTCTAAGGTGCAGTGGAGCAAGCTGGAGTAGTCCAGGTCCTCCACTTTAATGGTCAGATTGAACCTTTGCTCCCCAGGCCTTTCGTAATCTAGTCGCTTCTTGAGGCGCAATGTCCCTCGCTGCTCTTGCCGGTGGCTCACCATGTAGAACTTCTGCTCTGGATCTCCGGCCACTATGCTGAATGTCAGCTGACCATTCTCCCCAGCGTCTGCATCCTCCGCAGTCAGCTCAAGCACAGCTGCATTTTGTTCACTGCTCTCTGGGATCCTTGCTGAACAAGAGTGGTCCAAGAAACGAGGGGCGTGGTCATTAACATCCTTCACATGGATGGTGGCGGTCGCTGTTCCTGTCATGCCACCTCCATCCCTGGCCTCCACTACCAAGATGTATGATTCTGTTTGCTCCCTGTCCAGTCCAGCCATGGCCACAGAGACAGTTCCCGTGGCTGGGTTGATGGTGAACATGTCCGCTCCATTGTTGCCTACATTGAGGGCTGCATTACCCAGAACCCTATAGGCAAGTACAGCGTTCTGTCCTACGGCTGCATCGTCCAGGTCAGTAGCAGTCATCTCCATGACGGAAGTGCCAGGAGGGGAATTCTCTGCCACGTCTCCATGACAGCTGTCTGGGGCACAGGCAAAAATAGGGGCATTGTCATTAATATCCCATACGCTGATGATGACATCAGTGAATCCAGTCAGGCCTTCGCCACCCTCATCTGTGGCTAAGACAACAAAACGCCACACTGCCCGAGCTTCTCGGTCCAGAGTCCTCTGCGCATAGATCTTCCCTGTCACCTCATCAATGATGAACTCGCTCTCAGCTCCCTGGCCATGCAGGGAATAGCGCAGAGCCTCCTGGTCAGCATCCTTATCTGGGTCAGAGGCTGTTACCTACAACATCAAAGGGAATATGTTAGTTTTTTCATGGTTTTTTTTTTTTGCTACATTGACACTAGCTACATTTTTCTTGAATTATTGAAGCATTCCAACTTGGAGTCATGTGTGATTGACCTCTGGTTGCACAAGCACTTTTTCCAGATATGAACATTCTCAGTCAAGAGCCTAGCCGAAATTCCCCTGACTCCACCAGGGAGCAACTAAAGGCTCAAAAAGCACAAGTATAATTTAGCTTAAGCCTCCGCTCGGAAAATAAAAGCCAAAAGTAAGTAAGGCTGCATTTCAAAAGCACGGCTTGGACAAAGAGCATGATGTCATCTGCTGCAATTCAGGCTCTAAAAAAGTGAGGACAAACTCCATAAGAGTCTAAAATAAAAAAAATTGATTAAAGAGCATAAACCACTTTAACCTACATGAAAAAAACAACTGTGGCCAAAATCAATCATCTATTCATCCAGATTATGAGACTAATACAAGTGCTTGGCACGATAAACCATTTAAAATCTGAGCACCCTGTAGCATGATTCATTTCCTTGCTCATTCAAAATTAATTACACGCCAATTTTCAAGACAGGAGGCGACTGAAACTTTGTGAAAGTCCATACATTTGGGGGGAAATAAGACTTATTCACCACAAGCTCACAGTAGTAAACTGTGCTACGAAGGCATGATTCGACCTAGTTCTTCTAAGCTGTTTGGAGATGCTGGCTTTTGTTTAATGGTTTGACTTTATGCAGATGATGGAAAAGTCTAGACGTTGTGATCCCAAAATGAACACAGTCACCTAGCCTAAAAGCCTGATGTATTTTGCATAATGCTAAAAGTCAGCTGCTTGGTATTCATATTACTTCTTGAAAGCGTTTTCCCCCAAATCTTTCGTAGACCATGATGGTAAATGTGAAGCATCCTTAGACACCTGACATCTTGCATTAACCTCAAAGATACGCTGGTCGGGTGCTTCTCACCTGCAGCACAAACACTGGAGAACCATCCAACTCTTCCGTCACGCTGCCGTAATACTCATTGACCGAGAATACAGGAGCCTCATCATTCTTATTCACCACGTTGACCACCACAGCAGTGTAGTCCTCCCACTTTCCATCTGAGGCCAGAACGTGCAGCTTGTAGCGTTTATTCTCCTCATAGTCCAGCGGTTGAGCAATGAAGATGGTGCCCACCTCTGGCTCCACATCAAAAACACCTCCAGTGTTACCTGATGTAATCTGGTAGCGCAGCTTAGCATTGGCACCTGCAAAGACAACCACAGAGAACAAAAGAACCATGGTAGTGTGTTTCAACAAAACCATAACTCGATTAACTCAATTAGCCAGATGACCAACTACAGTGACCAGTCCAATGTGGTCCACCACATTGGTGCCAACTGGGATATATTCTCTGAATACAGGGAGCTGCAGGAAGTGTAGGATGAAGACTGGAGTGTGGTTTTGTTTGCCTGCTATTATGGGGCCTTTCAATGCATTTGATTAAAAAAGTGTGTTCTTCCTTCTGTACGTGCGACTACTACTACAGATCTGGCACATCGCTTTTTTTTTTCACTGCCACTATTCGGCACATTTGAAAAAGCTAACCTAGAATTAATTAAGTCAATCGAGCCATTGGCGGCTAAGCTCTCCTTCCAATTAAACTATGACAAAGGCGAAATGGAATGCCTCAACAAGAACGCAACTCTACCAAACCCAGCGAACAAGGGAGAATTTGCAGTCTCTCAAGAGGAAAGCAACTTGAAGCTTGAAAGGGAAAAGGCATGAATAAGAGGAGGAATACTTAATCTTACAGCCTCTACTGTGCTACAGAACATTAATGAAATAGGCGAAAAAAGGCGCATGAATGAATCAGTTTGTGTTTTGCACGTTAGATTTACACTCGGCAGAGATCAACTCCCCGTGGAATGCTCATGGAGTGGAAAGAGAAACGGGATAAACAAACAAAGTGGATAAACAAACAGTGCAGTATTTCGGAGCATGTTGCACCCCCACCCCCACCCCACCATCGAAACCACCATCCACCAAGCCCCCACTACTGTTCCAGAGATTCTCCATTTTTAAATTTTTTTTTTAGTTTCTCTCAGCTGATTGAGGGATAATGGATGGAGGAGAGCGCAGTACAGGAGGAACAGATTTGATCTCCATCTCACAGTTGCCCAGAGCAACTGGGATAAATGCTTTACAAGTACTGCAGCATTACTACAATAGTCTTCCCTCCAAAATTTTGGTTCCTCACTCTCATAACTACATATTCAACGTCCTTTGTAGACCAGACTACGGGTTCTCTGGCACATCAGTGAGCCTTGGGTGCCCATGACCCTTTTGCTGATTCACTGGTTGTGCATCCCTGGATCACTCTTGGTAAGTACTAACATCTGCAAATTCGGAAAAACCCCCAAGACCTGCTGTTTTGGAGATGCTGATCATCCCCATCTGGAGCTTGTCACTCAAATCCTAATTCTTGACCATTTTCTTCTGTTTCTAACACATCATGTTCAAGGACTGATTGTTCGCTTGTTGCCTAATGTATCCCATCTATTAACAGGTGTAAAGATAATAAATGTTACTCACTTCACCTGTCTGTGGTTTTAATGTTGTGACTGATTGGTGTAAAGTAGATAGTGGTGTTGGGTGTAACAAAACAATAGGCTCACAAATCTCCCTTAATAACAAGACTGGCTGTTCCAGTTTCTGACATTACTTTTTGAGTCAAATGGATAATTATTACTACCTTGGGATCTCACTGTCACATTCTTTACAAAATTGAATGTTACTAATTATGATGCTATTTATCTTCTGTGGTTAAGCTGTACTATCATTATCATTATATCGTTGTTTTTGTCTGTGTTATACGGTATTTGACTTAATTATTTATTTTCCTTTATGAAACCTACAAACTCAATTTCATTATTCTTGTGCAATGACAAAAAATGTATTCTAGCCTGTTCTGTTCTGTTCAATCCTGTTCTGCCCTGCCCTGCCCTGCCCTGCCCTGCCCTGCCCTGCACTGCCCTGCCCTGCCCTGCCCTGCCCTGCCCTGCCCTGTCCTGTTCTGTCCTGTCCTGTTCTGTTCTATCCTGTTCTGTTCTGTTCTATCCTGTTCTGTTCTGTTCTGTTCTGTCCTGTTCTATCCTGTTCTGTTCTGCTCTGTCCTGTCCTGTCCTGTCCTGTCCTGTCCTGTCCTGTCCTGTCCTGTTCTGCTCTGTTCTGTTCTGTTCTGTTCTGCTCTGCTCTGCTCTGCTCTGCTCTGTTCTGTTCTGTTCTGTTCTGTTCTGTCCTGTCCTGTCCTGTTCTATCCTGTCCTGTTCTATCCTGTTCTGTCCTGTCCTGTCCTGTCCTGTTCTGTTCTATCCTGTCCTGTCCTGTCCTGTCCTGTTCTGTTCTGTTCTGTCCTGTTCTATCCTGTTCTGTCCTGTTCTATCCTGTTCTGTTCTGTCCTGTTCTGTTCTGCTCTGTCCTGTTCTGTCCTGTTCTGTTCTATCCTGTTCTATCCTGTCCTGTCCTGTCCTGTCCTGTCCTGTTCTGTCCTGTTCTGTCCTGTTCTGTTCTATCCTGTTCTATCCTGTCCTGTCCTGTCCTGTCCTGTCCTGTTCTGTTCTATCCTGTTCTATCCTGTCCTGTCCTGTCCTGTCCTGTTCTGTTCTGTTCTGTTCTGTCCTGTTCTATCCTGTTCTATCCTGTTCTATCCTGTTCTGTTCTGTCCTGTTCTGTCCTGTTCTGTTCTGTTCTGCTCTGTCCTGTTCTATTCTATCCTGTTCTGTTCTGCTCTGTCCTGTTCTGTCCTATTCTATTTTATTGTGTCCTGTTCTATTCTATTTTGTTCTATTCTGTTCTATTATATTCTGTTCTATTTAATTAGGATCTATTGTATTGTATTGTATTGTGTCCTGTCCTGTCCTGTTCTATTCTGTTTTATTCTATTCTGTTCTGTTCTATTTAATTCAGATCTATTGTATTGTATTGTATTGTATTGTATTGTATTGTATTGTATTGTATTGTATTGTATTGTATTGTATTGTATTGTGTCCTGTTCTGTTCTGTTCTATTCTAAACCATCTCTTTAAGAAATACTTTAATACGTGTACTTTAATGTAATACTTGGATAACTCATGTGCAAGAAAACTTTCATCAAATATTAGTATACAATTATTATAATATAATCACAATGTGAATGTTATAAATATTGATTATTTATGCACACAGTTGTGTTACTTTTAGAAACATACATTCAATAAGTTAACACTAACTGCCCAAGACACAAACTTAAACAGAGAAGCATATTGTGAAGTTAGTTCTTTACTGTACTGTACAATAAAATGTGTTGGAGCAGAAGAAAAAGGAGAATCATCTTTCAGAGTATGTATATATGGTGGAATATTAAAAATATATAAATAGTCATGCAGAGCCAAAGTGGGAATGGTAAATGGTGGAATGGTGAAAATGCAATATATGAAAGTGAGGGTGCAACTACATACAGTAGCTACTCACTAGTAAACATTGTAAGATATGGTATATACTGTATACATGCAATGTAGAGATCCCAAGGGGTGGGGTGGGCGCGTATGAAATGGAGATGTATACACAGAAAAGGGAATGTGTAAGTCAATATTGTTGTCCTCAGTTACATTACAGTCTAACAGTCTAAGAGTCTAAGCACAGTTGGCTCTGCATGTGAGATGTCAGAAATGTGTAGTAGGCAGCATTTGAACATGACCACTGCATTCAACAATATTGCACATGGAGTAGAACGTATGACAGAAAGTATTAATGTGACAGTTAGTGGTGCAAGACATTGTGACAATAGTTTTAGATTATAAGTTCAGTAGGCAGACAGCCTGTTTAGACTAAACCAGCATTTTGGCATCTCAGAAATATAGAGGTTAGAGGTTTTCGTTCAATGCTGGATTTAGAGAAACTTATACCTACCTTCATACCTAGCAGGGTCGACTACTGAAATTCTTTAT
Organism: Lepidarchus adonis; assembly: GCA_037576955.1. NCBI lineage: Eukaryota > Metazoa > Chordata > Actinopteri > Characiformes > Lepidarchidae > Lepidarchus > Lepidarchus adonis. Next base: position 20,382,730 of record JBBIGC010000041.1, read on the forward strand.
TTATTGGCCTCCTCAAAAAGATCATCAGACGGTTACAACGTATCAAAAATGCTGCTGCTAGTATTCTTACTAAAACCAAGAAAAGACAGCACATCTCCAGTCTACACACTGACTTTCTATCAGATACAGTATTGAGCTCAAAGTTCAGCTCATTGTGTATAAGTCAGTCAATTTGGCCCAAAATATCTCTCTAGGATATTTGAGGATTACCAGCCTGGAAGATCTCTTAGATCAGCAGGAGCGGTTCAGCTAATGCTGCCCAGAGCAGTAACTAAACAGGGTGAAATGGCATTTAGTCATTTTGCTTCCCACTGATGGAACCAGCTACCAATTGAAATCAGACCTGCCCCAACTACTGCTAATTTTAAAATACAGTTAAAAACTGCATTATTCTACACAGCTTTCAGTTAAACAGATGCTAAAAACCATTTCACAGCCTTTAGTTGAACATAGGTAATATTTTCTATTTCTATTTTCTATCTTTATATTTGATGTTTTATCATTTCTTACTTTTAATTTGCCTTTTATGTTTAAAATGCTTTTCTGTTAATCATTGTAAAGCACATTGAATGACCCTATGTATGATAATGTGCTATATAAATAAACTTGCCTTGCCTATTCTTGAATGTAAATTACTTACTAGTGAAAGCATGACTTCGGTTGTCCACCATTTTCACTACAATTTGGTATTTTTTTTCCGGAAAGAATTGTTGTTAATCACTGTAATATCGAAAAAGACACGATTTGTAGGAGTTTTAGCTTAAATTCGAAGTAAATAGTAGTTATTCAGGAAGCAAAATTTAAATAATGAGCAATAATCCTATTATAGGGAAGAACTGAGTAATACATAATGGATTTCCTGTTCTGAGTAATTACCATCACTGGTAATAAATAATAAGTCTTAAGATGAACAAAAAAGTATTAGTTTCCAAGCGGTTAAGACAAGACACCAGCAGCTAAATCCTCAGTCAGACTCCTCAGGAAATCATGCTGGAATACCAACTTAACACTGATATCTGTTATAATGAGGCTCAAGGCTCTTAGCAGCCTCTGATAAACATCTGATAAGATCAGATCTGCTGATATCAAGCAATGAGTAGACTCTAAATGCAGCAGAGAGGATGATGTGCTTCAGACAGGGATTTATGGACTCAACCGAGGTAGCTGATGAGGAATAAGTTATGTGTTGAATGTGCTTCGCCGTGTGGGTTTACCTCAGTGTATGAGGTAAATGAACCAGAGAGCTTATCTGGGGGCTTTTCATGTGTTTGTGACGTCCATATTAAAGTGCCTCGGAAGAGGGGAAATAATGCAGTCTTCAAGTTACTACTCTACTGAACTTTTTATTCTGCACTATATACACACAGTGGCTTCAGAATATATTCACACCCCCTTTACTTTTATACATTTTGTTATAATGCAACCTGATGCTGCAAACATTTTTCAAAAATATATTACATTTACATTACATTTACATATATTCTAAGGTTTTTTTTTTCACCTTATATCTCGTCTTCGCTCATCACTTTCACAGAAGGATGCAGAAGTACTTGTTCATGCTTTTATAACTTCCCGCCTTGATTACTGCAATGCCCTGCTCTTTGGTCTCCCAACTAGAAAATTAACCAGGCTCCAGTACGTGCAGAACTCTGCAGCTCGTGTTCTCACCTTCACCAAAAAATCAGAACATATCACTCACATTCTCCACAAACTTCAGTGACTCCTCATATCATTTCGTATTCAGTACAAGCTGCTTCTCCTCACATTTAAAGCCCTTCATGGATCTGCTCCTTCATACCTCACTGAATTACTCCATTCATACACTCCCTCCCGTTCACTACGCTCCTCTGGTACTGGATTGGTCACTGTCCTAAATTCAGGTTAGTCACCATGGGTGGGAGATCATTTAGTGTTGCTGCCCCTAACCTCTGGAACTCCCTTTCTCAACACCTGTGTCTAACGTCCTCTCTGTCTTTTTTCAAAACTCATTTGAAAACATATCTATTCAGTTTGTGCTATTCCACTACTCACTCTTAATTTCCTTTTCTGCTGTTTGTTTGTCTCGGTTTTGTGACTTAACTGTTTCAATATATTTTTGGTTTAGTTTTTTATTTTGCCATGTAAAGCGACCATGAGTTTCTGAAAGGCGCTATATAAATTCAAATAATTATTATTATTATTATTATTATTCAGTTCCCCATAGCAACAGTCAAAACAGAATGTTTGACAAAATTCTTATTATTAAAAATAAATACATATATAAATTAAAAACCTAAAATATTACATTTACATATAGATTCAGACTCGATTTAAAATGCTCAAAATTTAGCTCAGATGCTTCCCATTTATCCTGCTGGCTGGTGAGATGTTTCCACTTTTTTGATTGGAGACCTGTGGTCAATTAAAATGATTGTAAGTGATCTGCAAAGGCACATACATCTCAATAAAACGCCTTCTAGCTGACAATGTATAGAGCAAAAAGGCAAGCCATGAGTTCAAAAAAACTGCATACAAGGTTTAGAGACAGATGTGGGGAAGGCTACATATATTAATTACAAAAAAACTACAAATAACTGTTTTATTGAGGTTTATGTTTAGTTTATATTCAATTATAATGTATTTGATTGTATATATTGTTTCCTATATATTAAATCAGTGAATAACCTGTAATTTTCTTCACGGAATCAGTCACAATTCCTTTTTTAGTTCAACTCCTCAATTTAAAAGAACAAAAACTTTATTTAAAGAAGACTTTAAATAAACAATTTCTCTGGGGGTGTATTTAATTAGTCACACAACTGTACATCTTTGCTTGTCACACAACTTGAAATTTGGTGTGATTTGTAATCAGAAGACAAAATTAAGGACACTCACTCAGACTTTAAATAGTTGGAGAGAAAAATAATAACAATACAATAAATCTACTGCGCTTGCAATCTCGATGAGCAGTGAGGAACAAACTCCTAAGCTTCTTACACATTTATAATGCTAGTGTTCTTGAGGAACATCTGAAAAGATCATAGACGCACATGTTTGTAGGTGCATTGTAAATATTACAGAATGTGTTTCATTTTTTAATAGTCAGAAGACATGAGGTTTCTTCCTGGCGTTCGCCTGAAAGAGCTGGAACATCTTTATAATCTATTGAATAAAGTTCACTGAATGAGATAAAAGAATTCAAAGTTTTTTTAAATAATAAATGTCTGTTATGTTATAGAGGAGTAAAGTAAAGTGAAGAATTTCTATGAGGGTGATGGGGCCGTGTGATACACAACAGCCAGAAATCTCTACCATCCATTATAATTCGAAGGCTGAACTCTCTCATACTGTGGGGGAATTCAGAAGCCTTATAAAGAATTCCTTTACGCTAGGGCCAGTATTTCTTTCGTCTTCTACCATTTTACAGGTCATTGCCACTGTCCATAGCTCATTCTACGAGTTTTTGCACCTGCCCTTCATGCTCCCTCTACGTCTCGGCCTACCTTCATCTTCATCATTAGCGCTGACAGTGAGGATGGTGGAGCCCACATCTGCGTCTTCATCCACGTCGACTTCATAAATCGTCTGCGCAAAAACTGGCTTGTTATCGTTCACGTCACTGATGAAAATCCGCACGTACGCCGTATCTGAGGAGAGAGAGCAAACACACATGAGATTAAACAACCACTGTTGATCTTATTCTGTCAATCTGAATGCCTTTTCCTTCTCTTCCTACACTTTCCTTATCTCTTCAGACCCCCCAACACCTCCCATCCCACCCTACGGTCTCTCTTTTAACCCTTTTACTGAATGGGTTTATATTAAAAAGCTATTTCTGCCTTTTAATCTGCTTTTTTTAATAACATTTCTGAGTGCTGCTGTAGCATTTATCCTAAAATCATCACAACTGTAATGGAATTGTTAACATACATTAATGTAAAAGGTATTTCTAGACAAAGTATTTCTTTTTCTATTGCTGTTCTTCATCATGAAATATTTTTATCAAATCCTGCAATAAAAAAGCCACAAAAAATGGACATACAACATTTTTTAAAAATTTAAAGAACCTGATTTATTTGCTAGTTTTGTTTTTACAAGCTGAGCCAACATTGCTGAACAGAAATGCTCCACATTTCAATGACCTTTTATTATTACTTCAGTTGTGCTAATCGTGTGTGTTTCTATTGAAAAGCACTGTTGCCTCACAGTAACAAGGTCCTGGGTTCAATCCCCAGGTGTATTTCTGTTTGCCTGCTCTTCCCGTGTTTGCTTGAGTTTCCTCCGGGTTCTCCGGTTTCCTCCCGCTGTCCAAAGACTTGCGGTTTAGGTTGACTAGCTACTCTAATTTGCCCCTATGTTTGAGTGTGTGAGTGCTTGTGATTGTATCTGTGTTGCCCTATGATGGGTCGACCTGTCCAGGCTGAACCCTACCTTGTGTCCACAGCCAGCTGGGAACGGATACAGCTTCCCCACGACCAAAAATGGATAAGTGGTTTGGAGAATGACTGAATGTGTGAACAGAAAGCTCCATCTACACATGCCGAATAACCTGGCCCCGCTACTCTGGAGGAGGATTTAAATCATTAAAGGGTTAGAAAGACTATGATTGTGTCTCTGAGGAAGCATTATGTAAGATTAACAACTGGGCCTAATCTTATTTTTATTCTTATATTAATCAGCCATAACATTAAAACCGCCTGACTAATATTTGTGTAGGTCCTCCTCCTGCAGCCAAAACAGCCTTGCTGCACTGAGTTCCACATTCATATTTTGTACAACAGGAGCTGTTCGTTGGAATCAGACTTTTGGGTCCTCACATGCATCAGTGAGGCATTAGTGTCCATGACCCTGTAGCCGATTCACCAGTTGTCCTTCCTTGGATGATTTTTGATAAGACCCGGAGCATTCCACAAGACCTGATGTTTTGGAGATGCTCTGACTTCCCCAGGTCAGAAATACAAGTTGAAGTTCCACATGATTGTGATTCATCAGACCAGGTAGCCTTCTTACATTTCTCCATGGCCCAGTTCTGATGCTCATATTCTGATTGGAGAAGTTGCCGTGGTTACACTGTGTGTTCTACATTTATATCATTGACTTTTATCACAGTAGTATTTCAATGTGATGGGAAAATATGTAGTATCCATTGTTTCTCATGCTCATCAATGAGCTTTGGGCACCCTTGTCACAAGTTAACCAGTAATGCCTAACTGGCCAACCTTTAGTAGTTACTAACTACTGCAAACTGACAACACTCCATACGACCTGCAGTGTTGGAGATTTTCTGACCAGACTCTTAGCCATTGTAATTTGGTAAAATGATCTAATCCTTACACATCCATTTTCCAGCTTCAAACACATCAACTTCAAGAACTGACTCTACATTTGCCAGTTAATATTGCCGAGATAATCAACAGAATTTACTTCCCCTGCCTGTGGTCAGTGCATATTCTTTCTTCCCTGTCCCTTGTATTTAACTTTATCCATCTGTCTGTCTTTTTTGCCTCCTTCCATGCAATTCTTTATCTCCTTTCCCTCAATTCCAACCTCTCCTTATTTCCCCCTCCTCTGTTTGTCTCCTCCATTTTTCTCCCTCTCTTCATCTCTCTATCAATTCCTCTCATCTCTGTGCCTCTGCTTTGTGTTTGAAGCCATCAGCAGGCAGATGTGAGGAGAGATTCCCAGGGGTCTGGGATTGGACGGGTGTGGGCTGGATGAGGAGGGGTAGGGGTGGCAATCCCGTCTAATATTCCACTCTTTGATTTCACTTTCAAAAGAGACATAATTTGCAATATACTACTCAAGATGAGATCAATTATTAAAACTGTGAAGATGGCTCGGGCAAACGTAACGTATCTAAACAATGGGATGGTGTGGGGAGAGAGAGCACGTGCAGTTCAGTCCTGCGCACTCTGGTGTTGGTGTGTGTAAATGAAATAGAGCAAACACAGCGTCTGTCAAGTCCTGACAGGTTGACGTGTCATTCAGGGCCATGGTCATGTCGTCTCAGTTCAAATAAACACACATCAGTGCCCTGTGCCACTTCCTGCATTTCTGTTTCCTCTGGTTGACATGCGGATCACTCTGACAGGACGACTTCATTACACTGTTGTACAGCAACGTGTGTCAGTGTGTGTGTGTCCAACTCTAAACCTATCAGCATCTCGTCTGTCTTTTTCTGCGTGCCTCCTTCCATGCTGCACATTTGAAGCTTTACATCATTTTAAAGTGAAAGTGACTGGAAGGTGGAAATGCCAGTTTGCGTAAAACAGTTAAAAATGTAATTGTGGGATTTAGGGTTTGATTGGTTTCTGACAGCGCTCATATCGTGTCAATATATTATGAAATTCAGACAAACAGACAGCCAGCTAAACAACAACTAGTTCATTCATTCGTTGTCCAAACTGCTTTCGGAAGCTGGAGCTGATCCCAGCTGATAACAGGACAAGGCTTCGCATAATCAAATTATTCTTAGGAAAAGTATACAGGCCCAAACTAGTCAATACTGCACTGCTTCCAAAAAAAAGTATTGTAATGGGTTTCCAGAGTGGAAAACTGTTGATGGAGAGAAGAAAGACACTTGAGAGCAGGACTCAGTTGGCGAATTGGGCGCAGCCCATTTCCGAATTTATTTACCAGCTTTGACAAAAGCTTCCGGAACCTGTGCACCTTCTGAAGGCAGAGTTCACACTACAGACTGATGGTTGATTCACCCAGGTCATAAGTTCAATTACTAATGACGACTAGGGTGAGCACACCCCGCCGCCATCAGCACACACCAGGGTGCCTAGCAACACTGGCAAACTTTATCACAGTGGCACAACTTAACCTTGGAACACAGAAACACTCAAACAAAACCCCGCAAACCCTCACTCCCATGATGCCTTGTGGCCACACAAGCGGCAGCTCCCTCCCAACATTACTACAGTATTTATATGTTCCCTCCAGGTCCCGATTATGGCACCCCTGATTTAAGGTCTTTTTCTCAAAAAAGGATTTTCAGAAAAAGATTTGGAGCACTAATACGGACATCTCCATGTGGAGGCGCTCTGCTTTACACTAAATGTGGTTCTGTGTCAAAGTGACAAAATGATGAAGCAGGCCATATATGTGGAGTAGTCACTCAACTGAATCAGGACATCATGCTCTCTCTCGCTCATGTGTGTGTGTGTGTGTGTGTGTGTGTGTGTGTGTGTGTGTGTGTGTGTGTGTGTGTGTGTGTGTGTGTGTGTG
>JBBIGC010000041.1:20390041-20403089 GCA_037576955.1 Lepidarchus adonis
GGCAGGAGCTGAAGAGGTGTGAAAATCTCAGCAGGGGTGAACAACACCTCAGGACTTGAACCAGGGAATAAAAATCTCAGTAAATCTAGTATTAGAACCAGGTGTGATGTGTTCTGTCTATTGTCTGTAATTTTCTTGCATTTCAACACCATAAATGGTTCCATATTTTTTTTTAAAAAGCTCACTTCCACTGCATGCAACACTATATCGTTTTCTGTAGCTTTGTTGCATCCAGTTCCCAGCATTTATGTCTCTTCTTTCATAATCCTGACGGTACCATCTGTGAGGTTGCAGTCTCCACATTCTTGCTTTGATGAGCAGGAGGCCTGCCACCACATCTTTTCAAACCACTAGCCGCGCAGAATTGTCTCAACACATGGAGGCGATTGCTGATCACTGGACTTGTGTCTTTCCATCCAGAATCAGTCTGTCACACTGGTGAAAGGTGAAACTAGCTCCTCACTATGCAAAATCTTTCCAAAAAAAGGGTAACCGTTGTGCTGCTGATATTCAATGAAGGCCAAGTGCACAGAGAACAGTGTTTATTCTATAACATCTAATAGGGGCCCAAGAGGTAAAAAGTAACATTATAAGAACTGACAAAAAATATGCATAACTGGCTGCAGTGGTGCTTGGTGTAATCAAAGTGAGGTTTTCTGCTTCTGCTTTTCTTCTTCACTTTTATCAGCTGAGGCTGCAGCAGGGGCCCAAACTCTGGTTCTGGAGGGTGGTGTCCAGCAGAGTTGCTGGGGTGTGTTTGATTTCCCTGCTCAAACATACCTCATTCATTTCAGGAAACAGTGCTGGACACCAGGACTCCAGGATAGTCTGTCACATCAGCTATCGAAATCAGCTAGATTCTGGAAACGGGATGTTGCATGTATATTCTACTGCTTATACATTTATCAGCCAGAACATTAAAACCAGTGACATGAAAAACATTATCTCATTACAGTGACACCTTTTCGGGTGGTGGGATATATTAGGCAGCAGGTGAACAGTTAAAAGCAATAAAAATGGGTGTAGGGATATGAGCCACATTGACCATATTGCGATGGGTAGATGACTGGGTATGAGCATCTCCAAAACAGGGTGATGGTTTACAGTGGTTTCCTTCAAAAGTGATCCAAGGAAGAAAACCGATAACAGAGTCGTGGGGGCCCGGGGTTCACTGATGAACATGGGGAGTTTTTTTTGTATTATTGAGTAAGCACTGCTCCACATTCAATATTATAGCTACATATTATACATATTATATACATACGTAGCTACATATTGTAGAATGCGATCTCTGCAATCACTTAAATGTACCCAAACCATGATGTGTTATTCCACTTATTTATGTTTAAAATGAACATTGGAAAAGAAGGCAAAACCTAAAAAGCTGGATGAGGCATAGTTCACTGCAATAGTCACAGATAGCAGCTGTTGAGAGATTTACAGTAATAGTACACTACATAACTTATACATGGGAAACAGAAATCTAGCTCTCCAGACACATCCCATTTATGACAAGTGAACAACTGGCTGATGTGCTGAAAAAGGCTGCTGCTGAATGGAAATGTCACCATTCCTGCTTCAACTGATAAGGCAAGACAGACTGCTAATGCAGAGCATATGGCTGGATTTTCACTCCACACTTCACATTCGGTAAAAAATAAATTTTCTTTTCATTTTCTGATTGGCCATAACATTAAAACTACCTGCCAAATATTGTGTATGTTCCCCTCATGCTGCTGAAACACCTCTAATTGTGGTGTACTGGGTGTTATAACACCTTTTATTCACAGTCAACATTCATTTTTGTGCTACAGTAGCACTTTCTCTGGGATCGGACTAGCCGGTCCAACCTTCAGTTCCCACATGCATCAACAAGCCTTGGCTGCCCATTACCCTGTTTCTGGTTCAGCAGTTGGTAGGTAGGTTCATCACTTTTGGTAGGTACTGATTACTGCACAAGGCCTACTGTTTTAGAGACATACTGTCCATCACAATTTAGCCCTTTAGTCCAAATCAGATCATTTCCTTACTTCCTGCTTCCTGTTTATGTGCTGCCTAAAGTATCTTAAGTATCTTAAAGCATCTTAATAGTAAGCTCTTTGAAAGGTGCCATTTGTTTTTTACTTCACCTCTCAGTAGTTATAATGTTAATGTAATAGACTGATTCATGTAAGCATATGCAACAGTTCTGCATGTCTTGCATTAAACCTATATTTATTTAAAATAAAAATGAATAAAAATTCTAGGGTTAAGTTACTCCAAGCTAAACCATGAACCAAATCAATTTTGGTTTAGAAAGTGAAGACTCAAATCAAAATAAATTGCAAGCAGACCTGTTATTTATTTATTAACAAAAATTATGCTTACCATAGTACATTTCTTCATATTTCTAACTGTATTTTAGTGAAGGAACACTACGTGGTCTAACCGGTATTCCATAAGTAGGAAACTTCAGAACAATTTCCACCCCTAGCCTCTACTGCTGTCTCATAGAATGCATTATTCAGAAAGATTTGTTTAACATGTAGTCATTTGGGAAAGATATAGACATATGCAATAATTATTTACTGACACTAGTGCTCACCAAACACTGGAAATCTAAGAGAGGTGGTGAACAATGGCGCTTTTCGCCTTTGGCGAAAACAGTCTAGCACTATAACAGCTATATTTGTATTATTAGCAAACATTTTAATTTTCATCTTACAAGTGCAGCTGTATCTGAGATCAGATCTACAGGGTAAAGAGTTGCAGACCTCAGGCAATCAGGTCTAAAGAGGCCAGAGATGTTCAGTATGACTCATGGAGAGTTGCTGAGAGGCTGATTAGTCTGCATGAGCATCATCATGTCAGGCCTGTACAGTATAACTTCAGCTAAGTTTTTTTTTTTATTCCAAGCATGCTCTATATCTGTCATTGCTCACTCCTTACAAATAATGATTCACACAGTTAACAGTTAAAATCAGCTCTCTCTTCATTACTTTTCAAACTGATGGGTGATGTATGTGGGCAAGCTTTTAAATCTCTGTCTTAAACTTTATAAAGTACAAATTTGTTTCATAGTAGCCACCAATAATGTAGAGCAGAAACAATACATTGACAAATCATCAATAAATTAATTCAGTCTCCAAGCTGCTTATTTATTTTGGGTCTCGTTGAAGCTTGCCAACTCCACTTAGTGGCTGACTCAAGGATCAAACCCAGGGCCTTCTTGATACAAGCCAACAACACTAACCATTGCACCACCATGCCACCCTGACAAAGTAACTCATAAAAACCAGCAAATAATAATCCCCCTATTCAGCCCTTGAAATTGTTATTGTCTTTGCTATATTATTATGGATTTACTGCCATTAAGCTCTATAATTTGTGTAATGTAAAATAATTAATTAATAAGATTGTATTGTGATTATAATGTTAAAGGCTAATGTGTTAATGAAGGGCAACTATGTTAAGGTGAGGAAATAGCCTTAAATTGTAATTGTACTATAAAGCACATGTTTTTCAAATATTATCAATTTTTTAATGTCGTATCTGGAATTTATAGTGTTGCATACCTTTATACATTGAAAATTTAAATATCGACCTTTTAGTATAAAATTTCTGTATAACTACTATGATATTTTCAGCATCTTTGTATTTCTGTTCCATGCAATAAGTAACTCAATTTAACGCAGTTCAATTCAATTTAATTCAATTAAATTCAATAAAATTTTGTCCAATTCAATTTAATTCAGTTCAATATAATTCAATTCAATTCAATTCAATTCAATTCAATTCAATTCAATTCAATTCAATCCAATTCAATTCAATTTAATTTAATATAATATAATATAATATAATTTAATTTAATTCCATTTAATTTAATTTAATTTTATTTTATTCACCTAGCACTAACCAATGTTGTCACAATGCAGCTTCACAGAGTCTAACTCTTGGCCTCTAATAAGCAAGCCAGTGGTGATAGTGCCATGGAAAACCTCCCTAAAGCTGTGGAAGAAAATCCTGGAAGGACCCAAGACTCAAAAGGGGACTCCTCTGGTTGACATTAGATGATAAAAAATAAACAATAAAACTGAATGAACAGACTACATTACCAAATCAAAAAATAAATTCTGTAAATCATTACACTTAGAGGTTTAATTGGTCTAGTAAGCAAAGTCTTCTCTATCTCTATCCACTGTAAAAACTCATTTCCACCTTTATACAATCTGCAGTCAGCTAATAAGGTGAGTTACTGTACTATATATGATTATGAACGTGAAGAATCAAATTAAGTGAGAATACAATTACATGGACATGTTTGATACAGAAATGCTTTCATTTGTTTTATAGGCAGATAGTATTTATCCAATTTCCATAAATGCAATAAAAGTCATTTCTTGTAGCACCCTTATGAGATTTACTGTATTCCTTAACACCAAGTCAAATGTAATTATGTAGTGTCTGCGCACTTGGAGACATCTGGAGATTGTAATATGGAGATGTAAAGCTTGTTACTGCTTGTAACTGACACTTATGTAAGATATTGCAGTTTTACACAGTCCTGGAGACATGACTTATGCTGAAATCTAGTCATGTTTTGTTGATGTATTTGATGAGAATAGCTATGCATAGCTGTTGTAAAATATAGGTTGATCAGTTAGCATGCTATTACTGTAAAGTAATGAGAAGGTAATGCTGATAAGTATTTTTCCTTCTAGCCCTATATAATACTATCAGCAATGACATGTTACACTTCTGAAATACTGACGGAATTACATTCTGCGTTGCCACATCAGTTCGCATAAGCTAAAACTATGAGTAAAGAGCTAGACAGCAATGGTAACAACTTTCCAATGAACCAGTTGACCATGGACATTGACATGTGTACAAGAATTCTGGCATTTAATTCCTTCAGGCTTTGCTGTGTGTGTTTCCCTGGCATCAAAAAACTTTTGGAAAGATCCAAGAGAGTTTTATTTGAAGCAGATAATCATTTTCAGTCCAACATTTATCCCTCCTATATGTAACTATATTGCAGTAGGTTTAGCTGCTTGATCTTTTTTCTTAAGGGACAGTGATGTTGATACACGATGTAAAAGTGAACTGTTCATATCGCAGTACATACAGTTATTATATGAAAAAAAGTTTGTAAATCACTTAAAATGTCTTAGTAAATGTAATAGTGTATACAAGGGTAGAATTAGACAAGGCTATTGTCACTTATTATTGTAAAGAGGATGTGTTAGAAGGCTGATCTAACTGGTCATACCTGAGTTAGGCTGCCCATGCCTGCCAGGCCTTGCAGACTCCCAACCGTCCATGGACTTCACCTCCAGGAGGTATGATCCCTTCGTCTCCCGGTCAAACACGGCTTCGGTGTATATTGAGCCCAGTTCGGGATCAATACGGAAGAACTGATAATCTCCACTGCGGTCATTCAGCAAAGAGTAAGAGATCTGAGAGAGTTCAAAGAGAGAGAGTGCCAGCAAGAGACAGACAAAGAGAGAGAGAAAAATCCAGAAGACAAAGTGAAGACAGTCAAAGAGCAAGGCAGAAAGGGAAGAGAGCGAAGGAATGATAAAGTGAGAGGAGAGAGTGGAAGAAAGACAGCATGGAAGAATGAGTGAGGCAGAGAGAGAGAGTAATAAGAGAAAGATAAAGCAAGAATGAACAAAAGAGAAAGGAAAAGATGAATGTGTGTACGTGACGGACAGCAAAAGAGAGAGAGAGAGACGGAGAGACAGAGAGAGAGAGAAAACTGATGAGAACTACAATAAGGAACAAAAAAGACAGTGGACGAAATTACATTTGAGGCTCGGCCGAGAGGTCTAGAGGGAGGCGAGTGAAGAGGAGAGATGGAGCCTGTGATTAATCGGACTCTTCCTCTGCAGCTCTGAGCCATCGAGTGATCCCACCTCAGCCAGCTCTGTGTATAATTAAGCTGTCGAAAGCAAGCAGCCTTCATTCATAACTCATTCGCCCAGGACACCATTCCAGCACCACTGGATTTTATTCTACAACCATCAGAAAAGACGTATTAACGACTTCATACGAAGGTGGAGCCAAAAGAAATGGCCGACATCCTACATCCTACTCCTCTTGAGTTTCATTTAAGACACTGATGACATTTTATGTGCTAAAATTGTTTCCTTACCACCAATTTTTAGAATTGTTTTTTGCTGTACCTTTAGGACAGGTAGTTTCCATGTTCAAACACACTGACAAGCTGAATGGGGTGTGTTACTGTAGGGGATTCACCACGATGTGCCCTCCAGGGGCAGATCTGCACCCCTCTACTACCATTCAGTACCTCACTCACAAAGCAGTCTAGACTGAAAAACATCCTAGATGTTTTTGCTGTGTTAATATGTAAATGTACTTCTTTTTGTGACATCACAAAAACAAGGAAGTAGAATTACTATATATGAATTGGGGACTGCAGACTGAATGGCACCTTTTGAAACTAAAATTCTGACTCAAGGTCAAGTGTCTCTTGATTTGACTTCCCTGTCTCCAGCCATCCTTCCACCTGGACCAGAATGTTCCTGCTTCATGCGATGAGGGTTCAATAATGCAGTCTCTCATCTGTTGAGCTTTTTGATTGACTTATGAATTTAAAACTAAAAGCTACATTAATATTTCAAACACACACACACACACAAATAAATATGGCTGTTGCACATGTGCATATCTCTCCAACAAAGACTTCCTGCATTCAACAGCACCAACAAGCTGATTGGCCCTTTTACTGAGGGGTGTTTTTTCTATAAACGTTATGAGCTTCCCCATTTATTTTTCATCCAGTTAAAGGTCTCTTACTTTATAATTTCTCAGAACTGCAACAGTGTTTGCACACTATATCAAAGTCTTGTCTTTTGAGAAAATGAGGAAAATTTGGTTTTCCGCTATGCAGCCCTTTAAAAGTCATTGGCGATAAGAAAAATGAAGCCTGAGCCGGTGGCCTCTAAAGGCTGAAAGGATAAAAAGGTACAGCCGCTCTCTCTTCACAGCCTCAAATAGCCCCCCAACAGCAATTATCAGACTAAAACCGCTTCGAGTGTCCCCGCTATTACAGCATGGTGTGTGTAATAAATGGTGCCCTGCCAGACGAATTAGCGTGGAGAACACAAATAAGAGGCGGAATTAAATGTAAATGGCATAATAAAAAGCTGGTAGGAGGTCAGGTTATTAAAACAAGCTGCAATCTCCAACTGTTACAGTGGAAGCCGGGGGAAAAAATCATATTAATATTCACGCCCACAAATGATACTCATTATCTAAATGTGGGATTGCATGGTATCTATGATTCAGAGGGGTTGTTGCAAGGCTGCTCAGAGAGAACAAGCAATTAAGCAGCCAAGGACAGTGTGCGTGCAAAGACACAGGAACATCTCATCACATGCATCCCCCCCGTATCAGACACCATGCCATTCCTCAAGTAATTCTATTAACAGGGTAAAGAGTCAGGAGTGCCTGTGATTTTATTTTATTTTTTTACTTTAGACTTAATACTCAATTGGTTTATGCACGCTACGTAGAATTTCTATAATAGGACTCAAGACTGATGGGCCTATATTTTAAGCTTCGCCCCATCGAGGCAGCAAAATGAATGTAATGAGTGTGACTTGGCTGAGGTTAGTGTCAGCCCTCCAGCAGAATGAGCCCATGACAAAGCTTCTGACTGCGCATGTGTCATTACTCATGCCTTATGAGTCCTCTTTTGATGACTTAGCGGTAAGCCTTGGTTTTCTCTTCCCTCACTTAAATGGCTTCAAATTGTCAGCGATTTATTGTGTAGACGCCACTGAAGATGGCAGGCTTGGCTGATTAAAGCCCCAGTAAGTCCTCATTTAGACCACAGGGGACAAGATTATCTTATTGAAAAGTGAACACATTACATTGAGCATTAAATGGAAACTCAATATTTGATTTTTTGTCACATGTATCAACCCTGTGTCATGTCCTTCCAAGCAGTAATAGCCCGCAACTGACATAAAAGACAACAGATGTCATTGCCCACTACTCCATTTAGTCAACCCACAGTGGACAGGAAGTCAATGCTGAATATGAATGAATGCACTGCTAATCAGAATGTCACTTCCAGAGCCAATAATTGGCCTTAAAAGAATGATTCAGTAAATGGAGCTAATGTTGCAAACATCAAACAAAACCAGTAGTCACCATTTAGCATGATGTTTCATTTATTGTTAGTAACATTAGCATGTACAGTATGACTGAACTATGCCTGAAGACTGAATACATATTTCCTCACATGCATCATGGCCATTCCAGACATTCTAGACAATGTTTGGACACTCGTCATGCTAAGAATGACATTTACTTTGTTCAGAGATTTTATTCTGACTTCTTTCTCAGCTTTCTCATTCATTATGAAATCTTATAATTATTCTGGAAATCTAACAATTACTTTTTTCAAACGACTTACTCATAAAATCATATTAACCACTTTGTTCCCTCAACACTGTCTTATATAATGAGCTTGATTTTACATTTTGAAAATTTTGAATTTGAAAATGTTCGACTAATAGTGTTTTTGGAAAGAACATCTAATAAGGCTAAAAGTCTGTCATTTTTCTTAAAATTTACCAACACAAATGGACATGTAGAATTTCAAATATTTTAAAACATTAAATATAGGAATCATTTTACCTGTTCTTCAAAATGTATCATTTTGAGAATCAATGTCTTTTTGGACATAAAAATACATCCTTCCTCTTTAATCATTACTCTGACCAAACAAATCAATGTTGTTTCCAACAAGAAATAATAAAAGTAACATGAAGCTCCTTTCGCATCATTATAAAATCTAACAAAGGTGCCAAAATATGTCATTGTTCTAAAAGAGAAATCTGATTGAATCTAAAGAACCTCCATACAATGTAATGGTCCTATACCCAGATTTTTCAACTATGGTACTGGAGGGCCAGTGTCCAGTACAGTTTGGTGATTTCTCTGCTCAAACACACCTCAAACTGTGTTTACCTGTCCAGGCTCAGGAGAGCTTAGGTCTATAGCAACTGATTTTTCCCAAAGAACTGTAAATCCAATATAAATATGGGCAACAATATGGCAGAAATCATTAAGTTAAAGGTGACAGAAAAGAAAGATGTCACTACTCACCTTTCCATTTAACCCCAAATCGAGGTCATTGGCAGACACTTGCAGTACTAGGGTACCAATCTCCGCCCCCTCTGTTACTGACGCCTCGTAAATGGAGGAGGTGAAGAATGGTACGTTGTCATTCACATCTGTAGATTACAGGTGAAGAAAAAAGAGAGGTCAAAAGCCTCAACTTAAAAAGCCATGACACAAAAAGGCTAAGCCCACAAGAATATTAACATCCGATACATGTAGCATGTAATACTGTATATGTAGCAGTACAGCATTCCTAACTACATCAACAGCTCCCAAAACCTGTCTGAGAATTGTGCTAATGCGCAGACCTTTACAATCTGTCAACCATTTGGGCTTTTTTTAAAGCCACATCGAAGGTAACCATCATGTATAATAGACATGGCTGTTCCTTCTTCAGCACTCAACCTTGGACTCTAAAGTCCTTCAGGCATTCACTGGAAACTGCATGGCTATGGCTGCAGCTGCTGACATGGGTTAAGAGAGACCTAACATCTACTATAGTCATGGAGCAACTTCAAAGCGTTGTTTTCTCTATAGATGCCAACTTCAATATAGCACCTTGACCTCAGAGTAAATAGAGATGAAATCAAGCAAGAAGACATAAAAGTAGACTCACTTGCTTACTTCACAGACTCTAGGAACCAACTTTTCCTAGCAGAAAACCATGAACATGTCAAAACAAAACAAATCCAACGGAACTTAAAGTGGAATTTAGACTTTAGACACTGTCAGCCACTGCGGTTGATCAGATGTGCTGCTAGCCTTCCTTCAGTACTGAGAGGAAGCCTGGACAGTGGAATTTAGGGCAAGATCTTTAATGGGTCCAACGATCCCCAGCACTAATCGCCATCTGATGCACTTCTAGGGTTTTAATTTTCTCCCAGCCAAAGTAGTAATCCATGAATTAAGCAGCAGGCCCAAATCCATTACGACCCTCTTTCCCTCTTCCTCCTTTTCTCCTCCTACCCCTCCCGCCCTTCTGTCTCCCTGTTTCATATGCTAACGGTTGTGCTTTTAATTGGAGAAAGAGGGTGTAAATAAGTGAGGAGAGAAAGTGGATAAATTATACGTCAATGTTTAAGCACGCTCATGAATGATGGAGCGATTTCAAGAAAAGATCGGTGCCGGGTCTGGACATGCTGCCTCGTTTCAGAAGGGGGGAAAGGAGCGGTTTAAAAGCAGCCTCATCATAAAACTCTTATTGGATTAATATTGGGCTGGGGATGGGGGAGGCTGATCCTAGATCAGAATTAAAGTGTGCTCATAAATGGAACAGAGCGAGGGATTCATGCATGACTTGAGCCCGATTATGGCTGTGGGGCAGAGCCAGTAAATTACATAGGAAGGTAGAGAGACTTCCTGCGGCATTAGAAATGCAGAGCAATATTGAAGCAGAAAAGGGCTAACAGAGTGCTAAGATATAGGATATTAAAGAATGATAGCCACTGAGCTTTAAAATTAGGTAAGGGAGGTTCAAGGTCTAAGAGTATAACAGAAGTGGATTAGAAGTAAGGATTAGTGTATATTAGGATTTCAGTGGGATTAAATGACGAGGTGGATTAGCACTTCATTATAGAAAGGTGTGAAACAAATTAAGCATGTGAAGGAATCAACATTGAAAGTCATTGAGTGCAAAGAAAATAAATTATATAAACCCGCGTCACAAATGAAATTTTATAGTTGCAGAAAGAATACATGAATATATATTTTCTCAGGCTTTGGACAGTAGGAAGAACTTGAAGGAAACAAACACGGAGAACTTCTACAGAGAAAGATTTGTGCCCAGAATCAAACCCAGGACCTTCTTGCTATAAGGTAACAGTGCTAAACACTGCACCTCTGTCCTATATAACTTAAAGATTCTTTTTTAAATAATTAATACTAGTACCTGAATAATAAGTATTCTAACTACTGAGTAAGACATTCATTGAAAGTCCATTAAATAAATGATTCATATGTAAACAACATGGCCATTTAACACAATAGGTCATTTGAACACACACTTGACAGACAGGCCGCAGTGCTTACCTGTGATGTTGACATATACAGTGGTAAAGGCTGCTAACGGCACGGCTGCTACATTCTGAGCGCGGACCCTGAGCAGGAAATTACGAGTGGTCTCGTAGTCCAGAGGCTCAGCCACCAGGATGGACGCCGAGCCATCCTCACGATTGGGCGTCAGGTAAAATCGCACAGGCATGTTGGTCTCTGGTACCATGCCATCTTCAAGGTTATAGGTGACCCTGGGATCACCCAGTGGAGAAGTGGCTTTGACCGTCTGTAGGGCACAAAGTCAGAAAATACTATTATAGGGGACATGACTTTTGACCATGATCTTTCATATCATCCCTGGAGCCTTTGGCCTGTGATTATCTTCACAATAAACTTAATGTTACTCTGATGAAATGGAAAAAAAACATAAAAACAGACAGCTGTGGTCACACTGCAATGACAGCTCTGTAAGAGTGTTAACCAAACTTGAGAAATCATGTAAAATAGGACTGCAGGATTCCTGACAAAAAATATTAATCTTTTTTTTTTGCTTAGACTTTTTAAAATCTTTTACATATTCATTATTCTGTAAATAATAATATAAATATTGTTTACATTTTTTACATAGTGAAGCTCAAATTATATTAGCAGATATATTACATTTTAATAGAGAGCATCTATTTCACATGAGCAAAATCTCGAATAAATTAATATTTAAGTACATAATTCTATCTTGAGGTGTAATTTGTATGAAAACCCATATAAGCCCTTATAATGTTTTTGTACAATAAAGTGAGCTTATAAACAGTTTATAATCAGTTTTAAACTGCTTATAAAGCACTAATAAGCCTTTTAAACAAATATGAGGACAAATTCAAGGATAAATTTATAGACGACGTAGGTGGAGATGCGGTAGGGCTTATCCTATGGACACATCAACTCTCAAATGGTGCACTGCAAACTCTATGGTTTTTTAATTGGCTGTAATCTATAAAAATATGGCTTAGCAGTTTTTTATGTGCGTTTAACTGCATATGAATGCTTTTTAAGGCATTTATAACCTAAGTCAACACATTGATAAACCAACTATAAGCAATTTATAAACCCTTTATAAAAGTAGAGTGTAAAATGGGAGGTAAAATATTGTATGGTGGGGCTGTATTGGTTTTCAGCACCTAGATGTGGGTGTCATGTGCAAATATTTGTGTAAAACAAAGTGCACTATAAAGAAATGTCACTTCTGCATTTTTCCTATCCTCACATAGAGCAGAGGGCAGATACTGTATCATGGGACAATACCATCCACCAGGGTACTGTACCTCAGTGGTGCCTGGGCCAGGACGAGGTCCTAATTACCAGGCCTCCACTGACTATTTGGTGAAGGCTAATTTTGATTAACTTTCTACATGCTCTGCATAATTGAACACAAAATGTAATTTGTTATTTGTGTGACACTTGATGCAGAAAGCTTGTTGCTTGCAGTCTGAACAGGTGCAGAAGCATTATGCTTATCGCTTCTGAATATGCTTCATTTATTTTTGTTTTATCCGAAAAAAATGCCCAGTAATCAGTCAGCATGGAACCTGTGATGTGCTGTGCAGAGTGTTTCAACCCTACTATGGTCCAAAAAAATCAGTGCTGCGCTTTAATCAGATCACACTGAGTAACAGGAAACCCTGCAGTAAACATGAGCCCAGGCACATTCATCTCTGAGCTCTATATGTTTCTCAAACAATCTTGCATTTTCAGCGTGTGCAGCCTGCTAATCATTATTATAATCTAACCAATTACAGTGTGGATCTCCATACAGTTCAGTGTGAACATAGCCTGAGCGAAGCTACTGTCGTATTTACTGAAGTAGCAGCGCCCGCTGTCAATAGCCACAACCGTCCAAAACAATGCTCCACGAAAATGACCT
>JBBIGC010000041.1:20409061-20422775 GCA_037576955.1 Lepidarchus adonis
ATAATAATAATAATAATAATAATAACAATAATAATAATAATAATAATAATAATAATAATAATAATAATAATAATAATGATGATGATGATGTCAGTGTGATCTAAAAAAAACAGAAAAAAGAAACAAAAGATCATTAAATAAAATGGCAAATAAAATATTTAATAAAATTATTTTAAAAAGAAAAATGACATTAAGGCACTGTTTAGAAACAGTGTACTCATCTTGTACTCTCTTGTGCTAATTTTCTTGCTTTAATCCCAGTCTATCATGTTCTGCACCTGTGCCCTTTATTGTGCCCTTGCCACCTGGGGTGTTGCATATCACATCCTGTTATTAAAACCATTGTGAACCCCGCTTCACACAGATATGTTGTCGGAAATGGCAACAGGGTTTTTAGTGCTGTTGTGGCAATTTCAGGGTATTCTGCAATTACCAGAATATTCAGCAAAGTTGATGTCTCAAACATACTTACAGTAGCTGCACAAACTGAGATCGTATTTTTTATTTTTTTTTTTGGCCCAGTTGGAGAATACTGTTATAATCTCTGTGAAAACTGTCACTGGATTTGAAGAAAATAAATATTTTAAAGAATAGTCAGTATACAATGCCCAAAAACAAGAGGACCAGGAGCAACCCCCTTTATTAAGCCCCTCATATACAGTAGGTACTAACACACATGTACTCACATGACTCACTGAAGGATCTAATTTCCTAACTTCCCCACTTACTTACTCACTCATTTAGCTGTTGTTACATAATTACAATACAATACATAATTATATAATATACAATAATCTCTTATGGTTACCATGGAACCTTCACAAACTACAACACAAAATATTCATTATATATATTAAATAATCTAATATAAACATTTAAAAATAGATACTTGTAGGTGGAAAAACCTGCCTTTAGACCATGAACATGTTTGAGATGTTTCATTGAAATTTATAGAAATTATCAAGGGAAGGGAGATTATTTGTTGCACTTGACGCCTAAAATCATAGTTACACCACCATAATCTGCAGCTTTGTTTAGACTAACTTCCACCTGAACACAATTTATCCATTGAGCTAAAGTTTTTGAAGACATCATCACCAGATAAAAGTGCAAGATTAGGTTGAAAGCAAATTCCATGACACACAGTGTCTAAACCAGTGGTTCTTAACCGGGGTTCGATCGAACCCCAGGGGTTCGGTGAGACGAACCCCTGGGTTCGGTGAGACGGTCTCAGAGCCTCTGCCGCGGAGGTACGGACACATCCAAATTATCGTGTAAATTCGTAATGACACGCCCCGTTTGGCCATCACTGGCTGCAGATGATCATGCTACACTGCTTAGCGCTCAGTAGTCAATGTATGACTGTTGAGGTAGTACTTCTAGTGTTGTGTCGTTATTGAGCGATTCGTTCATTTTAAATGAATCTTTACTGTGACTCGGGAATAACGAGTCCCCTCGTGGGAGTGATTCGCGCATGCACAGCAACATCCTATAGTCTCTGTATTGGGACTGATTCACCTGTTTCGAGTCTTCGGGTTTTCGAGTAATTCGTTCATCACGTCACAGCCCCAGTTAACATTACGGGGTTGTCATGCCATTAATGAAAGACTGGAAGTTCGAACCGAAGACTCGAGAGATTTAACTAATCAATTCTGTTTCCGCCTCAGGCTGCATAGGTTAAGTTTATGGGGCGGTCACGTGATGAATGAACAACTCAAACCTGAAAACTTGTCAGATAAGAGGCGAGGTGAGTGAATTATACATTAAAGACTCAGGTAAACAATGAATGAATATTTTCTGTTTCTTAGAACATTAGTTTTGTCTGGTTTGTAGTGTGATCAGTGTGTGTGTAAGCAGTAGATTTGTTATTGAGGTAACAGGTCACATTTTAATTATATTTTGCTGAAATGAACTAGATGACTCGAAAAAAGATTCGTTTAATTTGCTGAACGAGACTCAAAGGTCCGAGTCGGTAAAATGATCCGAACTTCCATCACTAAGTACTTCCCTAAGTACTTCACGTGATTTTTTGGTTAATATTTTAATCCATAATAACTATGTCGGGCAAAAGAAGAAAGTGGTCGGACGAATATGTACAACATGAATTCACATGTATCACAGAACGTGATGGGAGTGAGCTCCTATCTGCATGATTTGGAGCTCCAAGTTGAGCAACTCTAGTCTCGCACCAGCAGAATTGTGTTGGTTTTGTTCTTTGAACAAGGTGATGTTCATGCACGGCTCATTTTTGCACCAGTAAGAAACATATCGTCATGAATTTGAAAAAAATCATAATTTATGTTTCACTAAAGAGGGGTTCGGTGAATGCGCATATGAAACTGGTGGGGTACCTCCAACAAGGTTCAGAACCACTGGTCTAGACATTTGAAATCAGTTTGTTTAAAGGAGGTGCATCCACTCAGTGACTGTAAAACACAGTGGATCACTCAGCATCGTTGTAATAGTGCACTCAAATAGATGTGACTACAAAAAATTTTAAGTTAAAATTTTTCAAGAGGATTTGTCTTCAAGTCAAATGCTAATTGTTTATGTTAAATAGTTTGTAATCCAAATAACATTTAATATATACAGTGGCAGGAAAAATCTGTGAACCTTTTGAAATGTCATGGTTTTCAGCATAAATTTATTAATTAAAAGTGAAATGTGAATCTTTATTTAGGTCAAGGGTATTGACAAACATAATATGCCTAAAATAATAACAAAAATCTGATCTTTTGATGTCTTTTTTGAGAACAACCATAAACAACTCATATTGCTTGTGGAAACAGTATGTGAATCCTTGAAACAACAAAGCTAATTAGAGTCAGATGTATACCTGGAGGCTTATTAAGAAAATAAGTAATGATGTGTGGACCTGAGCTACTTTAACTGATAAAAAACACTCAAATGTTTTAGTTTTGTCCACACAAGAATAATATGTTTATGTGAGCCATGCCTCAACCATGCTTTCAGGGGCTCTACGATCAAGAAATGCTGATTTACATAAAGCTTACAAAGTGATTTCAAATACTTTAGAAATGCACTAGTCTACAAATGGAGACACTTTAGGGAAGTTGAATTATCAAATGTATAAAAATTTGTCAGGGTAAAGTGAGAATGTCTGTACATCTGCTGAAACTCTGTAGAAGTTGGAGGATGCAACAGGAAAACGACCCAAAATATTGTTATATTTTATATAAGTCCACAACAGAGTGGTTTAGAAAAACAAAATTTGCCTTTTGATGTGGCCAAGTCCAAGCCCAAACATCAACCCAATAGAGATGGTATGGAATGACTTAAAGAGACCCATACACGTGAGATGTCCAAAGAATATGACAGAGCTAAAGCCATTCTGCCAGGAGAAATGGGCTAAGTTTCCTCTTGAAAGATGTGCAGGTTTGATCCAAAACTACCAGAATCAGAATCAGAATCAGAAAACTTTATTGACCCCAGGGGTAATTGCTGGGTGCCTGGTGCCTGATTGAGGTATGGTTAACTATTAATCCCAATGTTAAGCAACATGAGTTGCTTTTGGTTGTTCTGAATAAATATATAAGGAAATATTATTTTAGGCACATTATATTTGTCAATAGCCTTAGATGAATTAGATAAAGATCTGTTCACATTTTATGATAAATTACTGCATAAAATCATGATGTTCCAAAAGGTTCATATACATTTTATTGCCACTGTATCTACATACATCATACCTAAAACTTTTTACAAATGCTTAAAGTTAATAAAGAAAACCCAGTTAAACATATTAGAAAAAAAAATATTATTTGTGGTCAGTTAAAATAAAATAAAATGATTTCATTTCTCATTTCTGTGTGAATAATACAGTTATTTTTTAGGTATTAATAGAGTCAAGTGTTTTTCTCAATAAGGTGGTCAGGTGTGGTTTGGGTGATTTGATAAAAAAACAGGATTGATCTGGTAGAGAACAATAGAAATTGGTGTAAGAAGCAAGCAGCTCTTGAAAAAAATCATTTCTGCACATCTAAATATTTTGCTCAGGATCACAGTACAGACTGAACTTCCTGGTTTAAATGAGAAGTGCAAAGTCTGGATAAAGGAAAACATTGAATTCAAATCTATAAAACATGGTGGTGGTAGTATTATACTTTGGGCTTTGTTGTGCTGTATCTGGGCCAGAACAGTCTGCCATCATTGATGGAACTATAAATTCTGAATTACAGTAGTGAAATCTAAAGGATCTGACATCTGTCAATGCACTGAATCTTTAAGGAAAGTGGAAGGTTGGAAACCTAACAACATCCTATATTTAAAGCTATTCTGTAATAAGGAATGGGCTAAAATTCTGGAAAAGAATTGCCAAAATGTTTGTTTGCAATTATTGCTGTCCCACCAGACGCAAAGGTTCACATGTTTCAGCCTCTCACTTGTATGTAATATTGGACAATTTTCTTCAATAGATAAATTGCCATATAGAATATTCTTGTCTCATTTGTTTAACTGGGTGCTATATGTCTATTATGGCTGGGACTAGGCATTGCAGCTCACTACACACTCTCTATAAGACCTGACTATATTTTTAAATGTCCTACTGAGACATGGGACACATCTCTTTCCCCCCTTTTCACCATTACCAGTAAGGGAGTAATTCATCTTCTCTCTAACCTCTGGAGATCCATACCTCTGTAACCCCAGAGGTCCATATACAGTAAGTGCCTTCAGAATAGCAGGACTTTTGTGTTTGTGTGTGACACAAGATGCTGACCTGTGAAATAGGCTGGTTGACGTAAACCCAGCCGGTCACAGGGTTGACCCGCAAGTATTCTGGCTGCTCTTTAGACATGGAGTAAGTGATGGCTGCATTGGTGCTGTAGTCATCATCATGCGCGGCCACTCTCAGGAAACTGGTGCCAATCATGGTGTCCTCTCGCAAGAAGTCTGTCCGAATGGAGGATAGAATACAAATGATCCCAATCAGAGACAAGGACGCAAAAAAACACTTGATCCTGTATATATATAAGATTTGAAATGCTCTGCTGCCCTTTACATTGTATGAAAATCTAATAAAGAATGAACTAACCAAATTGGTCCAAAATAACATGGGAAAAAATATTAAAATAATAAAAGTTAAAAGTTAAGAATGTTTTCTACTTTTCTGTAAAATTTCTATTTTGAGATACAAGCTTTTGGTCTGACAGTGAACATACACAGTACTGTGCAAATGTGCATTTTTTTTTAATCTTAGCAGTACAAGCAAAAACGCAATTAATATTGGAATACATAAGAACAAACAAGATAGCAGTAAAAATTATCGAAATGTAAAATCTAAAATGTATTTACCAGGGATTTAATATTAAGAGTAGTACTGAGCAACAACTAGGAGGGGTTAGTTTTATTTATGTCATTTGTTTTTATTTTAATATGAATGTTTTACTTACATTCCAGCTAAAACCCTTTTAAGTATATTATTCCCAGGTATAGTACAGTACAGTAAATCTCTGAGAATTGTCCTCTATAAGCTGTTTGATGAAGGAGAACAATGCTTACACTCATAGCGCAGGTTCTCAAACTTTGGACTGTTGTCATTCTCATCCAGTATGAGGATGTTGAGCTGGCAGATGCCGATCAGTGGGTCGGCGGCCTGGTCAGTGGCTGTTACTGTCACTGCATACTCTCTCTGGCGCTCACGGTCAAACTTCCTCGCTGTTACAATCACACCTAAAACAGCAGAAATGGAGATAAAGTGTCGTATTAAACATCATCAGCAGGCCCATCTCACATATCAGTGCAGAATAGAATTGGTTATATTAGTTATTAATACGCCCACAAGTCTGTGCAGACTGGTGCAGAAAAAGTGTTCAAGTTGAGAGAAGTTTACATTTTTTCAGAAAGGATTTGGGCTATTTAGGTGACTATTGAGTTGTAGCATTTTTAAGCAGTATTAACCCATTCAGCTCCAGTTCTAATCCAAATAACCAAATTTAAATGCATTTAAAATGATTTTATATTAAAACCAAACAGTTCCTTTAAAACCATTTAAACTACTTTTCCTCATTCTAAATTAATATATCTATCTATTTCTACTGAGCAGCTGCTCATACAGGCAGCATATATTAGGCAGCAAGGGAACAGTCAGTTCTTGATATTCATGTGTTTTGTGTCAACTCTGTCAGACACACAAATGGCAATGCTTTTAATTTGGCTAAAGGAAAACATTACATTCAAATCTATAAAACATGGTGGTGGTAGTATTATTCGTATAGTTTCATCATAGATGGAACTATAATTTCTGAATTACAGTAGTGAAATCTAAAGGAAAATGTCAGGACATCTGTGGAAAGTTGGAAACCTAATGACAACCTATATTTAAAGCTATTCTGTAATGAGCAATGGGCTAAAATACACCCAAGCCAATGTCCAAGTCTGGGGAATTTATTTGCTGTTATTGCTGTCCTACCAGATGCAAAGGTTCACATATTTTGGCCACTCACTTTTTTAATATTGGACCATTTTCTTCAAATAAATTGCCATATAGAATACTTTTGTCTCATTTGTTTAACTGGTTTCCTGTTATCTAACTTCTGTGAAAATCTGATGTTTGGGAAAGAAATACAGAAAATTGTTTACAAAACTTTTGTAGCACTACTGTGGAAAGTCATTCTATGTGCTATTTGTTTCTTGATGCTATATGCTTATTATAGTCAGGACTAGATATAGCAGCTCACTACACACCTTCTATAAGACGTGACTATAAAACCATAAATATCACCATAAATAACCAAATGTGAATACATTTTTAATTATTTTATTTTGAAACCAAACAGTTCAGTTAAACCATTTTTATTATTTTTAATTATTTTTTTCCAATCTATCTATCTACTAACACTGAGCAGCTGCTCACACAAGCAGCATATGTATATGTGGGATATATTAGGCAGCAAGTGAACAGTCAGTTCTTGACAATTATGTGTAGGAACCAAAACATGGACAAGCTTAAGAATCTGAGCAACTCTGACTGTAGCATAAAAAGTTACTGATATCAGTGATAGAAAAATGTCAGAACACAGTTTAACAAGTTCCGAGATAAAAAAATAAAATACTACTTTCTTTATTTGTCTGTTTTGTGCTTTCAATTTGGTCCATTCAGCAACAGTGCAAAGTCCTCAAGTATCAAATAACAATGTCCCATAACAGATTTAAGTAAAAAAAATAATTATATAGTTTTTATTTCATTTCACACTATTCTGAAAAATATTATTTCAAAGTCCTTCAATTTTGCGTTTTCATAATCAATATTAAGCATTACCAATAAATGCTTTTAGGCAGAGAATACATATAGATTAGATTAGATTTGGTGTCTTAAAAAATATTAACACAATAAAGAAGAAAAAAATACAAACGACAATTGACTGGTGGGGAAAATGTTAACAAATGACTGAAATCTAACTGGGACAAACTGACATGAAACTCTAAAGGGAAGAGGAAGGTAGTCTGAATAAAGAACAACTGGCAATGACAAGAGTATATTGGCACCAAAAAATCTCCCAAAAAACAGAGACAGCTCTCTACTCTAGCAAGAGTGTCATATCTGACATAACTGAACTGAATTGACTGATGTCACACCAAACTTACTAATAAAGTTTTTAAAATACTTAATCTAACTGATCCTTTCATAGGCTGACCTTCCTCCATCAAAAGCTTAATTGAAAAATCTAAGAAAACTGTCTCATAATATGTCGATATGTCTCGGTTAAGTTTTTTCTATGTTGTGATTCTCTTTAAGAAAACATCAGAAGGTCATTTCAGTATCTTTTTTACTTTTTCTATTTTATTTCTCTTTTTCTTTCTTTTACATTTTTTTCATTTTCCAGCAGGACAAACTTTCTGATAGAATGAGCTAAATGAAAGTTTTTGGTTATTATAGAAGTATTCTTTTCTCAGTTTCTGCTTCTCTTATCTATATTACAATGCACACATGTATTCCACAATTTTAACCTAAGATGATCTCAATGAGGAAATAGTGTGAACAGGTAAAATATGTCTCTATTAATTATATTAATATTGTTTGATGTGAATATGCTAAACCTGAAACGTGTCCTACCATTGCACCAATAAAAGCAAGTGGACAAGGGCTCCTGAGGATTATAGCCGATTATGACATTGCCTGATTTATTCATTACTTTATAAAATACTTACCACATTGAAAGTGACAAGGCCATTTTTATTTATTTATTTTTTTTAAGTTTATGTGTTATGTAATATTTAAGCATTGGTATTTACAGTTATACATTTATCGCCTGTGAGGTTATGAAGGGTGTGGAAGTAAGTACAGGCATAATAAACAAAAAGCGGGATTTAATATAAGTCTGTGAGAACACAATATTAAATTAGTGTAACATAACATAAAATTAAAACCAAGTTTCACAAAGTATGAGAATATCACTATTACAGGAATCATAAATCACAGAAATGGTCACAATCCCAATAACTGACCAATGCTAACCACAGACAAGGGCTTAAATACTAAGGGATAATCAAGTACACCTGAGGATCTTTTTTAACAAACTCTAGGAAAATGATTAAAATATATTGTATTAATAAGTATTATCATATTATAAGTTTCTAGACTTGCAATGGCACCTGTCAGTGGGGATATAATAGGCAGTAAATGAACAGTTCTAGAAGTTGATGTGCTGGAAGCAGGAACAATGAGTGAGTGTATGAATCTGAGGCACTTTGACAAGATCCTTATGGTCAGATAACTGCGTCAGGCCATCTCCAAAACAGTAGGTCTTACGGAGTATTCCAGGTATGCAGTACTTAGTACCTACCAAAAGTGAATCAGCAACAGGGTCATAATGGTTCACTTATGCATGTGGGAAGCGAATGCTAGCCCATCTGGTCCAATGCCAGACTGGTCCAATGGACCAGATTGGACATCACCTGGAATACTCCGTAAGACCTACTGTTTTGGAGATGGCCTGACGCAGTTATCTGACCATCAGCATCAATAAGGATCTTGTCAGAAGTGCTACTGTGGCTTAAAATGTTACTGCTGGCTCTGACCGGAAGAACTGTTTCAGCAGCATGAGGGGGACCTACAATATTAGGAAGCAGTGTTTATGTTATGGCTATATTATACTATATGCTCTGATTTTATATCACTGTTGCATGCTTTGACATTTAACGCATTTAGTATTTAAATTTGCACCGTCATTTCAAATATTCTACACCTCTCCTGTCCTTTCGTTCCTCTCTTTTTTAAACGGCTGGAAGATTGATGCCCAATGAGCAGTTACGTTTCATAAAAGCCTTCCTTTTCATAAAAGATGGCATGAGAGAAGTTTTTAAATGCTGTCTTTTCTTTTCATTTGAGATCTGCCACAATTTTAAAAGGCTATGATTAAAGTGAATTAGCTTGAACTTTAGAAATCGTGAAAACACTTCATATGACTTCATGTGCCAGCGGCAGATGAGGAGACAGAAAAAATAGAATGACATAGAGAACAAGAGCGAAAGAGAGTAAGAGATGGGTGTGCAGGGAGACTATGAAAAAGAATAATGTACCGAAGGAAAGAGATTCTATTAACTGGAGGCCATCGTCCTTTGTAAAAATTCAGAATAAATGCAATGGTTCTGTCTAGTTCAACAACTAAGACACTGTGCACAGTAGATTCTTCATTAGTCAACAGTTAAACGTGATCAGAAAGCTTTACTCATTTGATTAAACTCTTATTTGAGTTCTGTTAACTACAATTTTAAAATTCAACATCTGAGTAAACTCAGTAAATGAGATTTTACATCAGT
Source organism: Lepidarchus adonis (assembly GCA_037576955.1). Taxonomy (NCBI): domain Eukaryota; kingdom Metazoa; phylum Chordata; class Actinopteri; order Characiformes; family Lepidarchidae; genus Lepidarchus; species Lepidarchus adonis. Next base: position 20,418,845 of record JBBIGC010000041.1, read on the forward strand.
GTATGAATGGCTAAATAAGTGTGTTAGGGGTAATGTAATTGGCTTTAAATGAGAAAGAATTGGGGCCGTTTTGTTTGCAGTACCTGTTTCAGGGTCGATGTTGAAGGCAGGCACCGTGCTGTCTTTATGCATGAAGCCGTATGTCACTTTCCCATTGGCTCCCTCATCTGCGTCTACAGCGTGCACCTGCAGCACAAACGTCCCCGCCGGCTTATTCTCCGGAACAGATGCCCTCTCCTTATACTGCTGACACTGCCAAAGAGACATAGATGACAGAGGAAGAGAATAAAATAAAAAATAAATAATTATAATTTAAGCATCATAGAGGATGTTCCATCAATTGATGGTAAACGAGTAAAATATGCACAGCTTTTGTGACCCAAAGCTATTGAACTAATTTGACTTGTTTGTCAAAAATCAGTAAATCCTTGCTTTTTGTTTTGTTCAAGTGTTTTGAAAAATGTCAGCAGTGGCTCATGAGTAGCGCAACTGGTAGGTAATTTGAGTGGGCATGCCATACCCCTAGTTCCAAAATTGCACAGAAAGCAGCCTCTTTGTTAACCAGAGCCCTCCTCTTGTTAATCCAAAGCAAAACAACTTCCACAAGACATCAATTAAATGTTCACATCTTCCAAAACCACCCAAGACAATGAATGGCTAACTGGGTGCTGTCATCTAAGCTTGCACACTGAGCTCTATCCTCGATGAGGCCACAGCCATCATTGGCTGAGAATCACAGACAGCTTATGAGGTTTTGCTCTCTCTAGGTGGGTAGGATGGTCCTACATTCCCCTCACTGAGATGTTCACCAACATGAATTGGCCAAAACAGTAGGCAGGCAATGTTCTCCTCCAGTTGTGCTGAGGTGTTCAATGACTCTGTGTCAGGAACAGTTTGAGAAGATGCAGTAACACTTGAAAAAGTGCTTGGTAGACGTCTTACTAGGTAGCACTTTGTGATGGGAAAGAACCAGTGAAATCCTGGAGAAAACAGGGTTAAAACCAACAGCTGGTTTTTGCGTCATTTAAACATTTAGTACGAATGGCCTAAAATCACCTGACAAAAGTTGTTTCTCAACTTGAGATGTATTTCCTTTTTTTTGCTGTTAGAAGTGCAGGAACTGAAAATGTTTCTAGAATGTTTGAGGAACTTTTTGGCTGCTACAGTACTTTCTAATGCAAGGCCAAACAAGAGTGATGTAAGTAAATGATGACTGTTTCAGGCAAAAGTGTATGGTGCTCACAGACACCATTTTAAAACTGTGTGCAATGTTAGCCATGTACACAACACATTTTAGTGCTAAAAACTGAGAAAAAAAACACAGAAAAAGATGAACAGCAGAGTTTATATGGATCCAATACGTGACACAGAAAATCACAACATCTTCTATCTTCTTATATGCGGTCGATATACCAGCCGTCAGCCAGCTTGCATGACTTTATTGTTCTTGCTGAACAGAAACAAAAAGCCCTTGAAGGTGTTTAGTTCTCAGAGAATCTTCCTAGTGGGTAGTTCATCTTAAAAGTCCTTAAAAATGTTTGATTTTATTATTACACACACCTGAAGCTCATTCATGAGCCTATTTGACCACACATTTTTACCTTACAGTTTGGCCTTGACATTCCCAGAACACTTCTGAGCCGAGTCCTTTGTTTGATTTTCCCTTGTTTGCAACTTGTTTTTTGAATATGGATTTGTCTGGTTTGTTGCTGCCAACATGTGCTCTGACCCCTGCGTCTTAAATCTTCAGATATTGGATTGCAACCAATAAAGCTACTTCACACATGGATCCTGCTTCTCAAAACTTCATTGTAATTCACATTTTTAGAAAGTAAGGAGTAAATGTTTTTGTCTTGCCTTCTCCAACAATCCTCTGGGCAATTTCTAGCAAAGACCATAATGTGTCAAGATGGGGAAAAAGAGGGAGACAAAGAAAAGTCGAGGGAACAGAGAGAAAGGCACATAGGAGGTGTAAAAAAAAAGGAAGCTTATTTTATTCTGTGGAGATTCATCTGTGTTTTATAATTGAAGCGCCCGTGAATCAATTCCATCTTGCTGGATCCTCGGAGATGCCAGGAATAAGCCCGGATAATTCAGCTATGCTCCGCTACACATACACCTTCCCCATCCTCATCCTCATGTGTGGCTATGTATGTGTGTAATAATGAACAACAGCAACATAAAAAATAAAAGTAAAAGGCTCCCCCCTCTCATCATTAGATGGCTTGACATTCTACACCTCAAATGAGACCTGGGAGGGGGAAAGCATGCAGCAAATAAATAAATGAACATATAAGTAAATAAGATGAAAAAGAGGAGGCTAGAAATTCCCCAATCAGTCCGCCAGCCTGTCCTTTGATGGCTACTTCTGACACTTAATTAATAACAAGGGGCCTTAGCTCGCTCTTTCTGCTGTCCCCCTTTTTCTAATCCTGCCATTAGTTAACTGGGGGCTGTACGCTGCTGTGTTCTGCATTCAGTCAGGTTAGTCTGTGCTCTCGTGAGAGTCAGGCCTCAAACAGGAAACTCCTGCTTCACTCACACACACACACACACACACACACACACACACACACACACACACACACACACACACACACACACACACACCCTCTCCTCTCTTCAGAAGCTGTAGAAAGGCTGGCGCTAACACAAACGAGCCCAGAGCCTGGGAGAGGCTCTATCTCTGGGGAACACCGTCAGCCACTGATGTTCTCTCACGCACACGAGCAGCCTGGTTCTCAGCCAGGCACTCGGACCAGAGGGGGCCAAGCACTGGAAGCTGGGGTGGAGGGGTTTGAGGGTTTAGGGGCATAAGAGGGCACTAACACAACATAAAAGCGTCTCTCTTGATTCTCCTACTGCTTCTAACCGCACCCTGTAGAGAGCAGGAAAAGTCTTGGCAGCAATAAAAAAAACACACAAGGGAAAAAAGAGAAAAAAAAAAGTGTGAGATGTAGTACAAGCTTGCCAAAGAAAAAGAGGAACGGAGGAACGAAGCACAGGACAGACGGGGGAAAAATAAAGCCGTCAAGCTGAGCAATGTTGCGAAAGAACTATTTCTTCTCTCTTTTGGAGATTTTCTGCTGCAGAGACTTCTGGCCATGGAGGGCCGAGGCTCTGCCACTGCAACTGTTACGCTCCCCCCAGCTCCTGCCCAACACTCCCCTCCGGCTGAGGAAGAGCAGAAATGTGTCTCGTCTCCTCAGGGAAGCTGTTTGACCTTTCTTTCAGCAAGAGTTGATACTAATTTACCTCACACGATGGTGAGAGATGCTCAACCGGGCCGTTCCGCCGCCCAGAAGAGAAAGGGTTCCACAGTGTTAACACGCTAACACTGACACTTCATCACATCGCTCAGGCTGTTCAAGACCTCCCATGGACCTCCTGGGCCCCCCTCATCTCACATTAAATTGAGACATCGGCGGGCAGGTGAGCCCGTGATGATTCGGCAGATATTTCAAACACTTAATTAAAAAGGCCCTTAGATAATCTAGAAATAGTGCGGCTCTGCCGGCTAATCACTTCTCCCGAGAATTGCGGGGGGAGAGGAGCTGTAAAGAAATACTCAGAAGAAGAAAAAGAGGCTGGGAAAGCCAAAGAGAAAGGCCAGCAACAGAAACAGGGTAGAGATGGGGATCAAGTGCTAGTCTATACTAAGTTGTCCATATGGATCTACCACGAGATGCTTAACTTGGCACTTTTTATCAGAAAAAGCAAATATATAGGCTCTGTAGCTGTAAATGAGCTCATTTATTGCTTAATGTTTTTATCAACCATTTCTCATGGACATCAGGTCCACCACTGACCAGGTACGGGGGCTTATACTCTGCATAGATCTGCACAGAACTCATACATCAGAACTGCAGAGACTCTCTCCACCTTCAAGAAACACCTCAAGACTGTACTATTCCGCGACTACCTCAGCATC
>JBBIGC010000041.1:20476139-20492845 GCA_037576955.1 Lepidarchus adonis
ACACACACACACACACACACACACACACACACACACACACACACACACACACACACACACACACACACAGAGATAACCATTTACACTCACAAGTGTGCTCTCATTCTCACACATATACAGATTCACATACTCCAACAAAGCCTCGTTGTAGCTCTACAACATGACACGTACAAAGAGCAACTCTGTCAACACCCACATCCGCCTAAGCAAACACATTAACACACACAAGAACATACTAGTCCACCAAACTCAATCATCAATAAAGTGCTTTTGGGGGGAGGATTTTACAATTTTAGTCGTGTCCAATTCCCAGTTCCACCCACTTGCTAGAATACAACCACCCCCTAAGTCACACATTGCTCCCAATACTAGGGAGGCTAGCACATGCCAAGTCGACAGCATCTTCCTGGAGCTAATGTGACATTACTGGATAACTGTCACAATATCAGATTCACTTTTTTTCTCACCACTAGACAACTACGATGCATAATTCACAGCTATCAAAAACTACCAAAAACCACAGACCGATTACAGTTGGGTCAGAATGCTGCAGCCAGAGGACGAACACATCCGCAGAGTGAAAGAAAATCTAACCCCTAGTTATAGCATTCGTTACACTGCCTGACTCTTTCATTTGGAATTCATTTTCAGATATTTTACTTGAAGCTCTTAAGGGATTAACAGCTCCTTCATACTGTATATCACGCAACTGAGTCTGAGTCTTTTCCTAATCCAGCCTTGAGATCAGCAAAAACACCTGTTTTACCGAATGTTCATAAGCAGTGGTGGCCTAGTGGTGAGGACCATGCTCTTGGGATTAGAAGGTGGCCATTCCAGATACCGCTGAGAAACCTTTGAGCAAGGTAGTGTCCCAATATACTGCTCCACTGCTGATAGCTGCCCACATGTGCATGTATGATGTGTTAAATGCAGAGGTCACATTTCATTGTGATGCATTAACAGTTGCATTAACTTTACTAAGAATGAAGCATAAAAAGACAAGAAGATAAAGTATCTGTTTCTGTTGTTTATGCACCAAACCTTTGGAACACGTTACCAGCTAAAATTCATCATGCAACCACAGTATATACAGCTTTTAAAAGCAGCTTAAAAGTATTTTCAATAACTTTCTTTTCTTGGATTTTTGTTTTTTAATAGTCTTATTAATTCTGCTTTGTATTTCAATGTAGCAAATTAGCAAATATTTAGCATAGCTACTAGTTCATGTCATATATTGTTATATATTTATTATTCATATTCATTTATTCAATGTCCTAGCTGCTTGTTCAGGCTGGAGCTGATCCCAGCTGTCTATAGGCACAAGGCAACCAATCACAGGGCAACAAAGATCATCTGTGGCTGATCAAACTCAGGACCTTCTTGCTGTGAGGCAACAGTGCTAACCACTTCACCACCCTTATTATTATGATTATTTTATATCACAGGTATTGTCAGTACTGATACACTGTGACATCCCTACTTATACATGTACTTTTTCCAAAACTGCCCTGAATTTCTTAGCACTTTCCTTGTTTTATAAACCCACTCTCAGAAAGGTGTTGTTAATGAGCTGAGTAGTTGGATCAGGTGTGTTAGGAGCAGTGTAAACATTCAAATGTGCAGACCTGGGTTGCGAAACACTGAGCTAACAGATGTCCACATTGGCTAGCATTGCACTGAGTGATGAGGGAGGGCCATCCTACCCACCCAGAAAGCGTGAAGCCAATTATGCACTGTTGGACATCTAAAGACCCATGATTATAGAATGCTACATTAAAGGTGCCTTACAGAGCTCATACTCTACATTGCATCGGGGAGTGTATTCATAACCATTTAATGTAATAGCTTTCTACGAGGGGCCTTTTAGAGGCATTAAACGCTTCAGCTGTCCGGTTCCCATCACCAGCACTGACAACTCAGCCATTTGATTACCCTAAAATGTAGATTTACCCTTTAAGACCGTAATATTTCACAATGACCACTACACCTACATGCCTATTTATTTATTTTTTGTGACTAAAAGAACCGTATAGATTGATGAGACATTAGCCATGGGAAAATCTACATTTTGTGATTTTGGATTTCTAGAAAAATGACATACAATTTTGGTCCTACATTGGATTGTGAGAGGTTCAAAGATGTCTATTGTCAAAACAAAGACAGTTTTGCAATGTGACTTCTGCTAACCAATAAGAATGCAGCATGACATTATGTGAAGGGCTTGAGTCTTACTTAGGGCTTTATTACTATAGTTACGCATACTCAATGATGTTTTTTCTTGTATGTTGACTTATGTGGCAGCCCACAGTCTACAGTGTAGATTCATCATACTTAGATATCATACCCAAGTTCATTAGATCCATGGCTTACAGTGTGACTTGCAATAAACATATTGTAACCTTCTTAAGCATAGCAATATTTAATTGCTTGACAACAATTGCTGTGCAAATGCCTTCAAAACAAATTATGCTCATCAACACAATCGGCATGCCCAGCTCTGCGGCCACTTCAGGGTTTCCATGCTTTCCTTTAGACCATTTTCCAAAACACCTTCACTGATGATATAGCTGGTATGACAGACGGATTACAGTTTTGTCTACTGACAAATCTAAACTGTACGTCACATACCTAAATGTACAATTCAGAGTTGGAGTGAAGTTTGCTAGGATTATTATCTGCCACTGACTTTTAACAGTATCAAGCTGGTATTTGACTCACACACAGATGAACCTTCTCATTCAGCTCTCTCAACAATGCCCACCACACATTGAAGGTTCTTCGAGCCAGAGCTAAATAACAGCTAAACCTCTGAAAGCAAAATAAGCTATGCTGACATAAAGTCTTGCTGGAGCGATTGCGTTCGAAATCACGTGCAATACTGAGGAGCCCCAACATTCGCAGTCTCTCTCTCTCTCTCTCTCTCTCTCTCTCTCTCTCTCTCTCTCTCTCTCTCTGATACAGACCAATCCTGATAAACTGGAACCCACTCACTCCCACTGAGAAGAGCCCATACGGACAGAACCCTGCTCCACCTAACTGACCATAACTAAACAAGGACCAACTGTGCACAAGGAACTGCAGATGCCTCTTTAAACTGAAATTATTATTACTTTTATTTATTTAATTTTTTTCCACTGAAAATGAGTGATGATGAGTTGCTAATTTAAGACAGAAACTATTTTCATGAACTCACTGGTCTTAATTTTTTTGTTGTGGAACACCCACTTTATCTATGGTGTGTATCTATCAACTGCTCACAGTCCATGTTAATAAAAAATCAATATCTACTTTATTCCACTTCTGCAGCTTGATGGTGAAATTTGCCACTGGTGGTGGCTCAACTTAAGAAACCTGTTTTACATCATCTGACCTTTAAACACAGTATGAGGGTTAAGATTAGAGTTAAAAAAAACATTGAATGTTCTGTCATGATACATAGATGGGGAATTGGCAAGTGCACATGACAAAACTATTTTTTTTAAAAACATGTAAAAATCTGCATGTGCTGACCATGTTCGGACAACAAGAGGCACATTTTGGTTCTGACAGCTACTGCTGGCATTAAAACGTGTAGCCACTTAAAGGTTGGATCTCACTTTTCCCTATCATTATGCAAATGTGCCAGCCCCCTAATGCCAGCTAAAATAAGTATCATCCCTAAGTTCTCTGGTTCTACTGTATGCAACTTGTACAGTATGTAGCCTGTATAAAATGGAATGATTATGTGCAGTACTGGCCAGAAATGTGCATCGCCCTGAGCAGTCTCATGAGTGTTTTAATTTGTTCAGTTTATTTGGCACTCGCACACTGTGAAAAGTGAGCAGCAAGTTTGTCCTCTGCATTTAGCGCATCTATGAAACCCTTGAACATAGACGCCAAGAGTAGTAGCAGTAGTATACTTTATTTTTACTCCATTAATAATACTCTATTAAACCAGTGCATTTTACCCATCCACAGAACTAAGCTCACACACCCAAAGCAGTGTGCAGCCACCATAACGGCACCCAGGGAGCAAGACAGTCTCGAAGCAAGACAGATGCTGTCTCTGCTCAAGGACACTTCAGCATGCTGGCAGGTTCAGGAAATTGAACCAACAACCATTCTGACACAAACACACTTCTATAACCTTGTGCCTCGGCTGCACCCTGGGTCCGCATGTGTTCATCCTTTTCACTACACAAGGGGCCAATCAGGACACTGAAAATAGCAGAATGATTGGGTCCATTTTCTTTATATTGTTAAAATTGTCAAGTTAGATGTGAAAATGCTACTGGTCCCGACAGATGTGGGTGAACACCTACTCAAGGGAACATAAGGTTTTTCTTGTAGCACAAAAGTAGAAACTGGAAAATACTACTTACAGTAACTGCTTAAAGAGTAAATTGACGTGAGATTTTGCACATCCTATATCGATCAGTACAGGAACAGTTAGTGAGTTTATTTTTGGGTCTAAACTGAAAGAATAAACTTTAAAAGTGCCAGGTACAACCAACCTCGAATCTCGTCCCAACTGTATCGATAAAATTAAACACAAAAATTCAATTAGAAAGTACAGGTTAATATCTAAATGTCCTTTTCTCACAGATGCAGAGTAGAAGCAAAAGTATTGCACATATGCAAATGATTGAATGTTATTAGCTACTATCCATCTCTGAATACCAAGCATGTCCGTCCCCGGGGCTGTAGCTGCTCTCCTCATGGATGTGGCACTGAACTTAGCTTAAAGGGCTGGGGACAAAAAATGATAATCTTGCACACATTATCAGGCAGCTGCTAAATTAACCATGCAGCTTTCCCAGAGTGTTGTGTGGTCCACCATATAGCAATGGCCTCAGACAGGACTGTGAGAGCAGCTAAAAACACACACAAGTGTCTAACAAACCTATGTGTAGGAGCATGTGCTTTGACGTTCGGCAGTGATTATAAAACATGAGCAGTGAAATGAAAGACATGAGTGAAGTGCATTGGGATTTGCCATTGTTTTGAGCAGGAATCAATGACACGCAGTTACAGGTTAACAGTAGTAGCCATAAACCTTTATAAAGCTATAAACATGTTTCAATGTTGACAGTTTTAATATAGCATCTACCTAGAACTTTCTGAAACAAAAATGGTTTAAAAAGATAAGCAATTTATTAATTCATTAACTAAACCATGGAGCCCATTCCAGTTGAAAATGGGCACAAGGCAGGGTTCACCCCAGAAAGCCAACCCATCACAGGACAACACAGAAACCATTCACACACACACTCACACTCACATCTATGGGCAATTTAGAGTAGCCAGTCGACCTGAACCACCAGTCTTTAGAAAGGAAGGAAACTAAAGCACCTAAATGAAACCCATATAAACACAAGGCCAGCTTGCACACTGCAAAAAAAGGCATTTGTCATTGAACCCAGGACCCTCATGCTGTAAGGCAATAGTGCTAACCCCTGGATCACCATGCCACTGCAAAAGCACTTGTCAGTATATTACAGATATATAATATGGAATAAAGAGCTGACAACAAGATAAGTTCTTTAAAATGAAAAACTGAATTGAAAAAATAGCAAAACATGAATTTTGGTCATAATTGCGGTAGCATGTTGTAGGCCATCGCTGATAAAAAGCAGATTTGAAGCATAATAGCTAGCTGTTTATTTTGTACTTGTTACTGATTGGATGAAATTAATGTTAATGATGTTACTTCGCTGTCGCTGCCCAGAGGTGGGAAGAGTGGGAGTACAGATATTTATGGCCCTAATACTTTACTGTACTGTTTTTTTTAAGAAATCTGAACTTTAAATTAGTATTTGTTTTCAGTATGAACTTTTCATGCATGTGATCCCAACATCAAGTCTGATTTACATGTAAGTCTGAATGAACTGGACAATTACACACAGAGAAGATAAATCCTTGCAGCCTCTGGTGCATATCATGCACGGCAGATGTAAGATTTTACAAGATAATGTAAAAGACATGGAAGAAGACAAAACAGACAAGAAAGAGAAACATGACATCTATTAAATTGTGACAGGGAGAATTAATAGCAACATGGATAAAAGTGAACCAGGCCAACATTGAAAACTGATCAGAACACTGGAGCTAAAATGTTCATTAATTCTTATTTATACATTTATTTATAATCATTTTAAATGGTGTTAGAACTGTATTTTTTACCCCATATATATACTGTTTTTTGTACTGTATTTGCCACCTCTACTGCTTCCTACTCCAGATTCCACTGTAAATTCCACACTACAGACTGAAAATGTGCCACATTTTTGTATACGATTTAGGCTTATATAGTCAATACACAGCCCATTATAATACACTGGATCGGCTCTGATTTGGATCTATTGCATTGGATCGAGTTCAAAAATCAAATCTGTATTTATTATTTCCTCAAGTAAGTAAATCTGTGCTGCTATCACCGAATACATTCATGTGGAAATAATGTGCGTGTGAATCAATTACATACAATCTATCACTTTTTATCTGTGTGTTGTAGCCCCTCTACCTCTCAGGAGTTGCTCTTTGGTGTGTGTTCGTTGTCTCAGTGTGTGCAATGACAGAGCTCGCCCTCCTAAAGAGAAGCAATCACACAATCAGTAAAATCTTCCACACTTGAACCTCCAAGCACACTCCCATCCCCGCCATCTCCCCCAGTCTGGCTCACCTCTGGCCCGACTGGCGCACACCATGGCTGGGATCGATCTCAGCCTGTCCCCTGCTGCTCGCGCCGGTGACGAGGTGAACACAAACAGCGGGGGCTCAATCAATGCGAGGCATTTAGCTGCAAACATGTCAGCCAGGATAGAGCATTTAGTCTTGGAAGAGTGTGTACGCGTAGGCGCGTGTGTGTTTATGCAAGTGTTTGCTGGGTGAGTTGAAGTCCCTGTTGTCACCAATTCAATAGCACTAATACCAAGTCTCTACCTGTTGCTGCTCCCTGCCCCATCTGGTTGAGGCAAATTTGATGCTTATTTACTGCTTGGCTACAAAGGCACCTTGACAAATACGTTTTTTCTGCTTTTTTATCAAAGCAGCAGTTTTAGTGGCACTATATGCAGCATTTGACTCAAGCGATAGATGATATAGTATCTTCACGCATTGTTAATAAGGACAGTACAAACTGGGCTATAAGCATAATAATATACCTCTGCTTTCAGGGTCTAATACACACAGATTTCCCTTGTGAATGTGTTGATTTATTCCCATGGTTTATGAACTGTAATCTATTCATTAGACCAAGACAGGCACTGGGCAGTGGTGGGGTAGGGGTTAGGGCCTTGCCCTAGTGAATGAAGGGCCATACCCTTGAGTACAGAACCATCCCACTACACTGCTCCCACTGTTCATAGCAAACGTGTGGATAGATGTATACTTAATATAATAATATTTAAACATAATAATAAATATAAAATGTTTAAAATATAAAACTTCTAGACTATGATAACTTTAGCTAATAGTTTTTTTGAGTATTTGTTCTATATTTTCCACAAACTATGCCTTTAACATGTATGTCAATGTTTTTTGTTGTTTTTTCCTGTTTGGCTGCCCTGCAAGAATATCTCAGGTTATCATACTTCTTGGCTTGGAATTTGCAGGTTCAATAGGGAGAGATATGTTTTGTGACATCACAAAATGAGTTTTTACAGTTTAATTTTTAGTTTCATGTAAAAAAAAAAAAGCAAAGGCATTTTATATGATCTAGGCTCTTTAAACACCCGTGCCAATAAGGTAAATGTTTACCAGTTTTATTTTATTTTAAATGAAATAATTTATTATAATACCACAATTAAAGTTTCCAATTTACTGTTCACTCTCCAGTCCATACTGTCAAAGACAGTTCTGAATTCCCTGTGAATTTATGTACAGCACCCTCCACAATTATCGGCACCCCTGGTTAAGATATGTTAAAGGCTTGGAAATAAATTCAATTTTTATTGGAGGAGCATAATCTTCAAAGATTATGCAGAGCCAATAATTGTGGCACACATGATTTCAGATTTTTAAAAATGTGGGATTTTTTATCCAATTAATAAATGTACTTCAATTAAAGATTATTTTTTCTGTTTTTGTGCTGTGAGCCTATATGTTTAGAAAAAAATAATTATTAGAAGCCTAGGAATTTAACCATGGGTGCCAATAATTGTGAAGGATGCTGTAGTGCAGGAAATCTAAGAGGTTTTAATCATACTATAAAAAAGAGATGCAAATATACAAAGTTAGTTCAATTATGTGAGTATTGGATTTTTTGCAGCACAGCAGAGACAATGATACTGTATGTAACTCGATGATACTGTGTGTGCTCGAAGGGGGGACTTCCCCACAGCATCACTGAGGCCCGAAATGGAAAAGTGGATTGGAGAATGAACGAATGAATATTAATAAAGTAATTTTGAATTCTTTAAATCATGACATTTTCACACAATGTAAAGGGCAGCTGGTGTTGTCCAGTCATTAACACTGAATATATAGATTTTAAAGGATAATGGCTTTTATAATGTTAACTAATGTACATGGCATTCCTTTAGTTGATACAGAACAATATAACACATTCTACACTGTGACCATTAAACAACTGCTCTGTTGAATATATTTCAAGCTGGTGTCATAAACACCTTTTTTCTGCTTTCTTTCCCTCTCTTGAGCTTCTGTCTTTTCTTCTTATGCACTACTTCAGTACTACTCTCTGTCTGCGTGCCTGGTTTTCCTTGCTGCGCTCCTACAGTGGAGCCAGGCTCATTGATTGAGTTCCAGCACCGGTCTCTGGTAATAACTCACACACAATAAGTGCTCTGCTTGTGTCCGATGGCCGGGCGGAGCGAAGCCGACAGCCTGCAAATGGAGCTCATCTGCCGCCCCGCTCAGACAGACAGGACCGGCCCACTGTCTAACACACACACACACACACACACTGAAGAGTGTATAGTACAGTTAACAGATGCAGTTACACTCTGGACTTATGGCCGCTCTGCATGCATTAATGTCGCAAACAGCAATTACAGTCATTACATACTGTGGTCAAACCCCTGCCTACTCTATTAGCATACACCCATCAGCCATAACATTAACACCACTGAAAGGTGAAGTGAATAGCATCAGTGAGTTATTTCATTACGATGGCATCTGTCAGGGATGCGGGATATATAAGGGAGGTCATAAACAGTCAGTTCTTGAAGCTGATGTGCTGGAAGCAGGAAATGCAGTTAGTTCTCCAAAACAGCAGTTTTTATGGAGTATTCCAGGTGTGCAAACAAAAGTGATCCAAGGAAGGACAAATAGGTGACAAAGAGATGAGCCCTCAAGGCTTACTGATGCCTTGAAGTGAAGGCCAGTTCGTCTGATCCCAAAGAAGATCTAGTGTGGTTTAAAATGTTAATGCTGTTTGTGATAGAAATGGGTCTAAACATACAGAGCACCACGGTCAGAGATGTTTCAGCAGCATGAGGGCGACCAACACAATATTGGGCAGATGGTTGACCCCAAATCCTGTGCGTATCCCCTCCTTTATACACCAGTTGTTGAACATGCTGGTGGGGGAATCCTTTGTGTGTAATGTAGACAAATTTAGACTGTTTAGCTTTAGACATCTTTACTGTGTTTAAGGCAGATACTTGCTAAGGGTAGGAATCCGATGCTATCAAAGCAATATAGAATGTAAACTGGCAAAGACATGGGAATAGCAATAGTGGCTATTTTTTTTACTATAATGTCTATTTCAAAGCAGCAGATGGACAGTTCAAACCTTTAAGTAGCACTGAAACAATGCACCAAAATCTGTGCTGAGATCTCATAGGAATCAATACCATATACCAATGAGTTACTATTACTATGTAGTAGTGGATGGTTCTTATCACCGCAGTGACACTGGTGGTAGTGGCATGTAAGTGTGTACTGCAATAATGTTTTTTAGTGTATTACTTGTTCCATATTTATCCTATATTTTATATTCTGTATTCATTGCATTTAGCACTCTGCACAAATGGTCCTTTTTTTGTTTGTTTTTTTGCAGATTTCCTACATACAGTTGTGCTCTTAAGTTTACATACCCTGACAGAATTTATGATTTCTTTGCAATCTGTCAAAGAATATGAATGATAACACAAAAACTTTTCTTTCACTCATGGAAAGCCATTTATTGTTAAAACAACTGTGTTTACTCTTTTTTTATCGTAATGACAACAGAAACTACCCAAATGTTCCTGATCAAAAGTTTACATACAAATGGGTTTGAATGGCTATTAAAGGAACCATCTTCACCTGTGATCTGTTTTCTTGTCATTAGTGGGTGAGTATAAAAGTCAATGAGTCTCTGGACTCCTGACAGACCCTTACATCTTTCATTCAGTGCTGCACTGACGGTTTTTGGATTCTAAGTCATGGGGAAAGCAAAAAAAATTTAAAGGATCTGAGGGAAAAGGTAGTTGAACTCTATAAAACAGAAAAGGCATGTAAAAAAGAATATTGAGGAATTGAGAATGTCAATAAGCAGTGTTCAAACTCTCATTAAGAAGTGAAATATCAGGGGGTTTGTTGAAACCAAACCACAGTCAGGTAGACCAAGTAAAATTTCAGTCACAACTGTCAGGAAAATTGTTTGGGATGCAAAAAAAAACCCACAAATAACTTGAGCTGAAATACAGGACTCTGAAAAAAAATGTGGTGTGGCTCTTTCAAGTAGCTGATAAGGAAAAGGAAGATAGACTGCAAGATCAAATTGCCAGAAGAAAGCCATTACTATGCAAATGCCACAAAATATCCTGATTACAATATGCCAAAAAGCACAGAGACAAGCCTTCAACCTTCTGGCACAAAATCATTTGGAGTGATGAGACTAAAATTGAATTTTTTGGCCTCAACCAAAGCATCAGATCAGGGTCTTTTGGGTAGTTTTTAAAAGAGCAAAAACCAGTAATTGACAATAAATGGCTTCAGCCAAACACTAACCATGAGTGAAAGAAAAGTGGAAAATGAAAAATAGTTAAGAAATCAAAAATTTCAAGAAAAATTAAGAAATCATGGTTTATAAACTTATATATATATATTTCCTGTACATGCACAATGTTTACTTTGTATCAGTTGTATACACACATACACACGCACACACACACATACACAAATACACAAATACACACACACACACACACACACATCGCTTTTCAAGTACACCTTGAGAGAAAGGTAAAATCCAATTGCTTATATGTATACAAATACATGGCCAATAAAGCTGATTCTGTGAATGCAATTGAGGGGATGTTCATTTCTGTCCAGTCAATCACCCAAGCTAATCTGGACTGAGCAAGTAGTATATCACGTACTAAATGAAAGACTGAATGTAGAACGTTTGAAAAAAGCAGGAACACTCCACAATGTATACATTAATATATGTTAACAATATTTTGTAACCCCTTAATCTATGCATTAATGTAGAATTTCTTATAAAGCTTTATCTGGAGCACAAACAAACAAACAAACAAATAAATAAATAAGCCAGTGTCTTCCCTCAGGCCATCAACTTCAACAAGTTGGACAGTTTCTCCATGTTTAATCTGCATAGCTGCTTTATTGTATACTGTCTATTGTATATTGTCCTGTTGATTGTGTACTGTCCATTGTATAATGTATAGTCTTGTATATGATATATTGTGTACAAAATAATGTATGAAGCGGGTTGTATTGTACATTATGTAGAGTGTTACATACTGTGTATCATATCCTGTCTATTGTGTATTGTACAGTATTGTCTGGATCTCACTTGTGCAAGTCTACACACTGGAACTAGATAGACGCCATCTGTCAGAGCCAATCTCCTTGTGTGTGTGCTTGGCCAGACAAGCTGATTCTGACTCTGCTAAGTAAATAAATGAATAAATAGGAACTGCTTGAACTGCTGATCCAGCAGTATGTTTCTGCTACTTTTGCTTTCTCTAAAGTTTTTAGGATCCATGTGCGACCACGTGGGACCGGTGAAAAGTCCACCCGCACTACTGCACTGGTAATGTAATTCCACAAATGATTTCTTCGGCGAGAAGAAATTACAGGTTAAATACTATTGACTGAAGAATTCATCAACGATTAAACACCTGCCCATTGGCTTCTATTAAAGGGGAGTTTCGAGTTTTCAGTTTGAGACATGCGTCACAATAAATGACTGTACGCTGCAGATGCACCAGATAAAGATTAGGTTGAGGAATGCTGGGATGTTCCATTAGGTCAATTTATGTGTGTGTGTGTGTGTGTGTGTGTGTGTGTGTGTGTGTGTCTGATGTTTACAGGCTGAGGCAGTAAGAGGCTAGCTGCAGCGAGCTGTGGATGTCTGCGGAGGCAACAGTAATCAGCTAAATGCGATTTCTGCCCACACCCAGCCAACCAGAGCTGTAGCCTGTTACTGAGCGCAATTGAATTGGGCAAAACCAATAAAAGTAAAAAGAGAGATAGGGAGGAGGAGAGAAAGAGCATGGAAGGAGGTGGACGAGGCCCAAAGAGAAACTCGTACATTGCATGGATGAAATAGTTGGCTATACAGGCTCCTTCATGGCCGTATTTGGAAATATTTCACTGGCGCAATTAAAAACGCGACGGAAAATAGAAAAGGTGGCATAAAACACACGCCGAGGGAGGTAGAGAAGGAAAGAGAGAGAGACCTGCGCTCCCTGTGACTCACACACTTAGCTGCTTGCTTCACACTCAGTTTGCACGCCCAGGAATAGCAGCATTTCTCCTGCGTCTCAGGACAGGCATCACACGTGGCTCTCACACATCCACTGTCTATATGTCTGTCTGTGTGTTTATCTTTCCCTCCTCTCTCACACCTTCTCCTTCTTTTCCTCACGCTGAGCTGTTTGTCCATGTATTCTCTTCTCTCTCTCCTTCACAAAGTGTGAAAATGAGTGCATTAACCAGGCATCGTGTTGCTCTGCTTTTTCCCCTTCCTCTTATATATAAACAGGGTGAAACAATGCCGATCATGTACGTAGAGATCTGACTCTAAAAGTGCCAGAACTGGCAACAGGGCCATAGGCTCCAAAGGCTCATTGATGCATGTGGGGAGTGAAGGTCAGCCCGTCAAGTCAAATCCCACAGAAGATCTATTGTGGTTTAAAATGCTAATTCTGATAGAAAGGGATTAAAACACACAGTGCAACACAGTCTGAGCCGTTTCAGTGGGGCCTACACAATATTAGATAGGTGGTGTTAATATTATGGTTGATTGGTGTATTACCACCAATTTTGCATTGATCCTGTGTGTCACCAGATGCTCCCCTCCCAGTTGCTTAGTGTGAAATACAGGCAAACCTTAGACTGGGACCTGCAGGGCCGATGTCCAGCATAGTTTGGTAGTTTTCACCCACAAAGACACTTACTTTACTAAACCTGGCGATTAACGGGTGAGTTTAATGAGGTGTGCTTGAGCAGGACATCATCAAACTGTGCTGGACATCAGCCCTCCAGGATTAGAAGCACTAGAGTTGCCCACCCCTGCTTCTGACATGTTTAAAACAAACTCCCAAACCTGACGAAAAAAATCGTACAGGTTTTCCCCGTCTTTGCCTACCCACAAACCCATACAGAACAGCCCACCGGGTCAGGACTATTAGCACCCTTTGTTATACTAACGGCTTGGGGAGAGCGACTAGAATGTGGCTCAGAAACGCTTCCCTCCCCTGTAGCTACTAGATAATGGGAGGAGCCAAAACACACCACCAATTTAAAAAGAGGCAATTTAGATGACTGTTTAAATCAATTAACTGCAGTGTATATGTATATACATATATAATTTTAAAATCACACTAAATACTTATCTCCAGGCCCAAACAGGTCCTTTACAGGTGTGTTTTTTTGCACTTTATGTGCTGGTGTAACAGCTACATTGATACTATAGCAGTGTACAGTGCAGGGTGTGATGCAGCAGGGCATATGGCACAGTTGATGCATCTGGATAAGTGTTGTAGCGTTACACAACGGGCTTAAGAATAGATGCTTGAACGAAAAGGTTCACAGAATCACGATTTCAAATTATCTAGGTTTTTGTTTCTGAAGCACACACATTTCCTAGCAGCCACTTCTAAGTTTGAAGGCCAAGGTACTGCTTGCTAAAAAGTAAATAAACCAGCCTGTAGGGTTGCATCATGTAGACAGAGATGGAGATAAACCTGTGGTAGAGTGATGCAAAAAGAAAAGTGATACAAATCAAGTTCCCTCATCTGAAATAGTCTGGTCACGTATAACTGTTAGATGCAACCGATTGCCTCAAAACTCAGAGAAACTTCATCTAACACACACTGCGAAAAACAAACTTGCTGTTTGTAGGGGCAATTGAGGGGATGTTCATTTCTGTCCAGTCAATCACCCACTGAATGTAGAACATTTGAAAAAAGCAGGAACACTCAATTTGTGATTGACAACAAAATTTGTGATTGGTTCTTACAATAAAATTGTGACATTCATACAAATAATTTACTAAGAAGAATTTAGTTTAAAAAGTTATAAACTGTTAATGTTGTGAAGAAGATTTAACCTTCTGTGAGTGAGTAAGTGAGTGAGTGAGTGAGTGAGTGAGTGAGTGAGTGAGTGAGTGAGTAACAAGCCAAGCCTTTGGACAGTGGGAGGAAACCTACACACAGGGAGACCTTGCAAACTCCACACAGAAAAGCACCTGTGGACGACCTGGGGACTGAACCCAGGACCTTCTTTGCATGTTCATGTTTTATAAACAAGGCCCGATGTTCCTGAACCATGAGTGCTGGATCAAAGCCTCACCCATTATGAATTTTTCAGCTGTGTATTTGAGGAAAGCACTAGCAAACCACTTTATCTATGAAACCCTAGGTTCCTCCCCTGTAGTCACAATGTACCGCAGAGTGCATGGCACTGAGAGTAGGTACATGAAAAGTACTGAAAGCTCTGCTACAGAATCCAACTGAGGATTTGCAGGGTTCACCTCAAAATCCGAGTTTGCTCTCTGATGCAGCTCTTCAGGAGCCTCTGAATATTAGATGCAGCAGTGGTGGATTACAGCTTAGTAGAACAGCAGGGTGGTAGACACCTGATGTGGACTATTTTAGCACTTCATGTTACACGTGTGTATGTTCTGAACCCATGTGTCTGTGTCCTGTTCGTGTCAGTGTGATCGCTACCCACTGGGATGCTTACCCAATTACACCCCTGCGCCCGACAAGCCTGTACAGTGCACTCTGGGTCTGTCCTCACCAATGGCCATTAATAATGCAACTCGCCTGTCTGAATAAGCTCTCTCTCTCTCTCTCTCTCTCTCTCTCTCTCTCTCTCTCTCTCTCTCTCTCTCTCTCATTGTGTGTCTTTCTCTAGCCCACTTGGTCACCTTCCTTGTTTTATCTTCTCTTTGTCTGTCTGTCTGTCTCCATCTTTTTCATTTTCCCTTTCCTCTATTGAATTTTTGCAACCTATGCTCTCTTTTCTCATTCATTTTTCCATTACTCTAGCATACATCTGCTCTCTCTCTCTCTCTCTCTAGTTCTTCTTCTTTCTTTCTCTCTCTCTGATTTGCTCACTCTCTCTATCTGTTTCTTACTGCCTGTCTGCCCATTTCTCGCTTTCTTCTCTCTTATCTGTCTCGTCTTCTTCCCAGTTCAGTTCAGTGCTTCACCCCCTCACTCATTATCCTTGACTTTTGATCTCTTCCACCCCTCCTTCATCCCTCACTCTCTCTCTCTCTCTCTCTCTCTCTCTCTCTCTCTATCTCTACACTTGAACCCAGGGCACTTATTGTGTCTTGAGGATTATATCTGGATAAGGTTGATCCACACAAAAGTGCAGGTGTAAACGCAGCCCAAACACTTCAGCCTGTGACGCATTCAAGCCACATGCATATGCATCAATCTCCTAAAGACGCAAAAACCAGAACCCATCTGTGATGGCACCTCCCCCCCTTGCTGTTCTGCTTATGTGGGAGATACGCCCTCTGGACTGACACCATTTAATGCAGGCACAGTTGCTCCTCAGTTCTTTACCTGATGTGAACTTTTCCTCTAAGTTGTACTAGAATTTATCCCACTCTGGATGAGCCGGCAGGCTCACATTAGTTACACTTTACCTTGCTTTGCCGTTTCTCACCATCTCAACACACTTCCACACATCATTCGTGAAGGTGTTGACACTGAAAGATAAATAATCTTAACAGCCGCCTTCTTGTAAACATTGAGTGTATTGTGCAAAAGTGTGATTTTCTTTTGAGGAGGACAGGAAAAATGAAGAGCCGCACAATTGATAGGTTGTTGTACACAAGCTGATCTGCATATCACTCGTTACCTAGTGATCATTTCAGCCTGGCTGTCTGCAGAGGCATGTTCCTCCCAAGAGTAAAGGAATGTGGCAAAAAGCTTACAAATCACAAACTTGTCTTAGTGACCAGATGTAAATGAAGTTTCCAATAGTTTGTTTTAGGTTCTGACCACCATCCCACACACACACACACACACACACACACACACACACACACACACACACACACACACACACACACACGCACAAAGTCACACCCCTCTTTGTTCAGTTCAAAATATACTTACTTATGATTTTTTACTTATATATTTCTAAAAAGTGTGCATTGTGTCTGTGCGTGTATATGTGTGTATATGTGTGTTTGTGTGTGTGTGTGCATGTGTGTATGTGTGTGTGTGTGTGTGTGTGTGTGTGCGTGTGTGTGTGTGTGTGTGTGTGTGTGTGTGTGTGTGTGT
>JBBIGC010000041.1:20545911-20557667 GCA_037576955.1 Lepidarchus adonis
TATAATTTAATAATCTGATATATATGTTTGTCACACTTTAATGTTTCAGATCATCAAACAAATTTAAATATTAGTCAAAAACAACACAAGTAAACACAATGTGTTTTTTAATTAAAGGAATTTATTATTAAGGGAAAAAAATCCAAACTTACATGGCCCTGTGTGGCAAAGTAATTGCCCCCTAAACCTAATAACTGGTTGGACCATTCTTATCAGCAATAACTGCAATCAAGCGTGTGCATACATGCTAAAGTTCTTTTAAAGTTCTTTTCTTATCTTAAAATCAACTGATTTCAAGGGGTGTACTTATTTTTTTTTACACTCCTTTAAGATCCGTCCACTAAAATTATTTTTGCACAACCAGATGCGGTTCTTTTATGGCATTGCATAAAAGGGTGTGTTTTTAAGAGTGCAGACAGCAAAAATAGATGGTCACTGTTCTATTTATTTATGTTCAACAATGTCATATCCTTTTGTCTGTTAGCAAATGCCCACAGCCTAAAGCTCCAGGTGTAGCTAAAGAAACAGCAATGCACTGGTGGTTGTTAGCATATAGATAATAAAAAAAAAGCATAGAGATAAATATTTGCTGTGTAGCACTTCAGGAGAAACAGTAAGAAAGTTCTTGTAGGGTGTTTTAGAGAAATGTTGAGTTTCCAAAAGAGAAATAAACAAGATTGAAGGAGAAGAAAAACTTTGAAAAATGATGAGGGTTTCAGGAGGGAAATAATAAATCTTTTAGGGAAAATGAAAGTTGAAGAAAAGATAACACCAAAATCCGTGGGACAAGGGTACTCCAGGTCCGGAAATGAGAACCATCAATCTGCAACATCACTCTTTCACTTTCATGGCTCTGTCCAGCCTGCAGCAGACGCTCCATCACATTGAGACTCGTCCCTCAGATCTCTCCTAACGGGCTGCTGGCCAGGGGCACCGTGCTCCACACCGCTGATGCCAAACAGGTGGCATGAGCAGATAAAAAACAGAAGAGAAGCTTTGATTCCTGAGCTCTCCTGGAGGCAGCGGCCGAACCGCACCCAATCTGCCTGTGCAATCGGGCAGGCGTGTGCACAGCAGAACAGCTGAGAGCGTCTGATAATGCTCCTCCCACAACCCCCTTACAATCAGACAGACAGGGCCTACTCCAGGATTAAAGGACTTAACTGGGAATAACACAGGTAGACTGGTCAAAAAAGAACAGTGAGGAACAGTGAGGCACTCTGGGTATTGTGGAAGCTTAGCAGATGTTTACCTGGGCATTAAACACTCTGACTTCTCTTTTACCCATGACCATGACTTCCTCCTCAACCCAGAAGGTTATCCTAACTTTACACCTGGTTTTAATGCTAAGCATAACTCTGTTGAGAAGCAACTAAATGACGCCTGATGGTTTGATGAGTTATTTGAACACCTCCACATCATCAGTGGAGGACTATCTAACCTACTAAAGTAAGTACAAACCAATATCTGCTCAGTTTGGCCATTAAAAAGCATCGTTTATACTTACAGTGGAAAACCTAGAATGCCTCCACTTAAGACAAAGCTGACTCTTCACGTATCTGTTTGCCATTTTTAAAGCTCTGGGACTTTGAGTTGAGTCCGTGTGGAATATTGCACTGTAAAAAGTTTGACGGCTCAATTTTTTCTGAGACAGAGAACTAATAATTGGCTAGAAGCACTATTACACAACAACATTAATGAATATGGCTGTCATTCAAGATGATTTCTTAACAAATCGGTTTTGACAACCCAATGTTGTTCTAACTGGCACCAGGAACTCTAATTTCTAACATGCATTCAAGACATGAATTTGTTGTCATCCAAATTCAAGGGCTTGTGTCAGTCATAAGTCAACAGACCTGGATCGAATACTGCACGTTGGAAATAATTTATCCAATGGCCATCAAGTTTTTTTCTCCTAAACATCTAGATTTTGAATGCTATTCAGAGCCTGAATTATGGCTAGAGTTGGATATAAGACTTGGAGACCTACTACTGGTTTGGACTTTTTAGGGTCTTTCAGAATCAGGACAGACAAATCAAGAATTCAAGGCGTCATATCGTCTCAGGATTCATACATAGAAAATTAATTTAGTTTTTCTTTCTTGGGCATAAATGCCTTTCTATTGCCAGCTGAAGCACCGATGTTCTAGTCATTCAAAGCCTAGACCAAATAGCTCAGTACCCATTTCAAGTATATTTTACAGTGATCTGCATGCAAATGGACACAAGTGGGCCTCCATGAATCATCATCAGCTACCGTTGTTGCTTTCTATATAAAGCCCTATTGCAAATGCTATTTAAGCTCATTAAGGAGCTGAGTGACAGGGGAAGGAGAGAGGTTGCGCTGGGTGAAGTTTATAATATGAGGCAAGTGTGCGCTTGCGAGACTGCGCAGTAATGAGAATAGCCCAAGGGGACGTCCGCCTTAGAGGAGAGCAGGCGAGCAATATAGAGATCAATGATTAATCAGGACTGGATCTGCTATCATTAGGCCTGAGTGGATAGGCTCATCATGCCCACCCTGGCACTCCTACTTAACCTCTTTAATTGAGTCTTTTCCACTCATGAAGATAAGATGTCCAGAACCTCACCATTCTCCATCACACATGAGTGCTGAGTGACAATGATAACCTTTCAGTGTAATCCATGGCTTTAAGTCCAGCATCATTGCACAATAGCAGCAGCATCTGCTTTGATATGAGTGGCTGCTGTCGACTGTTCCTTTCACTCAAATTCAAGGTGGTCCCCAACCTTTTTTCATTTCGGACCGGTTTCACTTTGGACAAATCTTGGGGTTGGAAGGCAGAAACAAAAGACGTAACTGGGTGTTATAGTCTGCATAACCAACCAAGTAATATTGTAACAAATTTTGGATTGAAATCGTCAGCAGGAGGTGATGGAGTCTGATACAAAGAGTGTTTTTGCTTAAATTGGGCAGCAACCCATCGCTTTATTAAAGCTCCCCAACTGGCATAACACACACAGAGCAACTCAGCATCCAAACCAATACTGCTTGGTGAATTGCTGCATCCACCCCCAAGCCACCGAAATGCCTAGTTGGCTCATTGATGGTGGATCAGCTATTCACTCCTAAAACTAACCCATATCGCCCAAATAGTCCCCTAAATAGTCCCCTAAAACACGACATGAACAAACCCTAAAGCAAACACAATTACACTCCCCAAAACACAGTCCAAACACACAAACAGTACTTCCTAGGGGGCCAAGCGGCACAAGCATCTAGCGGCCCCTTCGCTCTCGTCATCGTCCATGCGGCAGAATTGCTCCACCTTGTCGCCCTGGCGTTGTCTTGTCCCCAGGACGCCCTCTCTGCCACTTCCACCATTTCCTACCACGAACAAGGGTTGGCAAGCTTATATGTGCTTCCTCTCGGAGGTGCTTTGACTGGAGGCTTCGCAGGAACGCCTGTAGTGCCAGCTCAACCCCGGATTGATGCCGGGAATTTGGGGTACACTTTCTGCCCTAGTTGGCGCAGGTTGCCGGCGAAGGCCCCCAGAGTCTCAGTGCGGCTGTGCAGGAGTATCCATGTCCTCCCGGGGAACTTGCCACAAAACACAGCCCAAACCCACAAATAGTATTTTCTGGGGGGCATGCTTAAGCCTCAGCTCCGCCATAATATAATAATATGTTAAATAAATATATAACTAATTAAATAGTAAAATAAATAAAGTAACATCTATCTCAATGAAAAACTTTGAGAAAGCCAATCATGTTAACAATGTGAGATAATCAGGTCCACTTCCTGAACATGCATTGTGTCTCACATCGGTGAGGTTTGTTTTGCTGATGGACCCTCAGGTAGAGAGCACTGTTTAACCCTTTGTGTACTGAGACACACTAGATGCTAAGGACTGAGACTGTAAATTAAAAAAAAAAAAAAATTCTGTGTGGCCCGGTACAAAATGCTCCGCAACCCAGTATCAGTCCATGGCCCGGTTGTTGGGGATCCTTGGGCTAATCAGGGTTCTATGCAGGCCCCTGCAGTTCCCCCACACCAAACTAATTAAAACCATGTATTTACATGTTGTAACATTAACTTTATTTATTTATGGAAATAAATGGCTGAGCCTAAACACTAAAAAACCACAGTCCATTATGCCCCCTCCACCAAACTTTACTGTTAAAACTATGCATTCCAGTAGGTAGCTATCTCTTAGAAATTGCCCAGCTCTGATTCTTTCATCAGATGGGCATGAAATAAAGCATGATTCATCACTCTAGAAAACATGTTTCCACTGCTCCATAGTTCACCACTCCAGCCAACCCTTAGCTTTACTCATAATGACTTTTGCTTATGTGTAACTGCTCAAGCATGGAAACGCATTTCATGAACATTTCTTTGGTTGAGGTTGAAATTTATAATGAACAGTTCGTGAATAAAATGTGAGGAGCCTTATCAACCATTTATTTTTGAAAAACAAACAGCAGTACAAGGCAATGCTGTTGCAAATGTCATCTTATTAGTGGAACATGGAGTACCAACTGAATCAGGGGGGGATCCAATTCCATCAGAAGGCTGTCACTGATTAGTTGTCCCACCCTGATTGGTCCAAAAACTTTTAAATAAAATTTGCAAACATAACTTCCCCAAAGCAAGTAATGCATACAGCATGTAGTGTAGTAGATGCTGTCTTGGACTGTACAAATTAGAGAATAAGATTTTCAGTGCAATGACTTTCAGGAGTCTTATTGGGCAAGTGTAATAGCAAAGACATTTATTTATTTATTTATTTAATCTATGTATTTCATAACAGAGGGAATTAGTTTTGTCTATAATGATGGTATTAATAATCAAAAGGGGTCATAATGTTTTCCTAAGTGCAAGACATGAATCACAGCTTGCTCTGTTTGTGCCATCTGCTTGTCCTCAGTCACCTCTCCAGCTCCATGAGTGGACCATGCTCTGGAGATTAGGCCAGTGCGGAAGATGCATATGCCATTTCATAGCTTGTAAGACGCTGAGTGAGGAACCCAGATCAGGTTGTGAAAGTGTAAAGGGAAATCTGTGCCCCATTTAAACACTTGCCTACTTTGAAAACTAAGATTAACTTTTTGGCATATGTATACAAACCCCATTTCCAGAATATTTTTTCTAAATTTAGACAAATTTGTAATAAGTTTATTTACTTGAGCTTCACTTTAACTGACAAAAGTAAAAAGAAAAGATTTTCATTGGTTTTACTGACCAAATGTTATAAATATGCACAAATGTAGAATCTGATAGCTGTATCACCCTCAACAAAAGAGACAGAGGCATGTTTACTATTGTGTTCCATCACCTTTCCTTTTAATAACACTTATATATTTTTTGCAACTGAGGATGCTAATTGTAGTAGTTATGCAATTTGACATTTTAGTAAGCATTGTAGGATTCCTCTCATGATGTGCGATGGATTTTCCAAAGGAGACAGGTCAAGATTGGCAGCTGACCAGTCACGCCTGTGTACATGAAGCCACTCTGTTGTAACCTATGCAGAATGCGAACTGGCAATGTCCTGCTGAAATAAGCATGGGCATCCCAGGAAAAAACAACACATTGCTGGCACCATATGTCTCACTAAAATCCTAATATATGGCAATGGTACCTTCACATACATGCAGATAACTAATGCTGTGATGCACCTGGCTTAAAGTATTCAACAGTGCTTTCTGAGCTTGCCCTTTATACATTGAGATGTTTCTGAATTCACTGAATCGTTTCACAATATTATGTACTGTAGATGAAATATTCTCTGCAGTCTTGCATTGAGAAATGTTCCTTTTGAATTGATTTTTTTTGTGAACTAAGGCAGTGGTCCCCAACCTTTTTCACACCACAGACCGGTTTAAGGTCAGACGATATTTTTGCGGACTGGCATTTAAGGTGTTGTGGATAAAAACAACAAAATAAAATGATATGACCAACACAAAACTGTGGTATTTTGTAAATATAATAATAAAAGTGAATCCACTGTGCAATTATGTAACTTTATTAGCAGTGTCCTCCTGAAATGTGCTAACAGCAATGAAAGTAACGTCCTCCTCTGCCCCTCATGCACTCTGGTTGCTATGGTAATGCATTTCAGTGCTGTTGTGGTGATGTCAGGGTTTTCTGCCATGACTTCCATCCAGAATACTGGGAAAGTCTCGAACATTTTAAAATTGAGATCGAACTAAAACAACAATTTTTTTTTTGTAAGGCCTGGTCCGCGGCCCGGTGGTTAGGGACCACTGAACTAAGGCACAAATGGGTGAGTTACCACCCATCCTTGCTTGCATGTTTGCATTTTACTTTTTTTTTAACTCTGTCCCAATGTTATATACTGTACATTACTTATAATTTTCAAAAAGGATGTTTGAGCAGCTAAGAATTAGATTTTACACTGTTGGCAGACAAGTGAAGTTGTGAGGAAGAGTAGGATGCCATCCTGTGAGGGCAAGGGCCCTCCTGCTGGTGTACACAAACATGATGAATCTCCGCTTTTCTCTCTTCTGACCAGACCCATGCTCAAGAAGTGGTATTTCATACAATGTGTAGACATTTTCTGATCAATGTGTAGACATTTTTACTGTTTGTATCACACTGTGCTGGAATGTTCTGTTGGCTTATTAAAGCAAATTCAGTGTGAATTTAACTTTGTTTGTGTATTTTGGAAAGATCTATTCATCTGCCATGTCACCACTGGCTCTGCATTCCTTTAAAGCATGAGCTATTGCAGAAGGGGAAAAATAGAGTTGTGTTAAGTTTGTCACAATACATTGGCTATGATGTAGGCCTAGATATGTGCACTGATGTTATTCACTAGGTGGCACTTCTCCATAAAGTGGTAATGAGCAAGGGTCATGCCCGTCCTAGAGGCCAAATGGAAATACAAATATATCAATATCAAAAAATATCAAAAGCACATATCAGCAATGTGGAGCCATGTGGAGTTTAAATAATTAAATCGACCAAAAATCTGTGAAAACTAGGAAAATAAAAACTTTGACAGATACCATATGAGCAGCCACACAGTCATAATAACAGAGTGGTTATATAACATTAATGCTGAATGTTCCACAATCTAGCTTTCCTTTGAAGCATCTGAGCACCTTGTAAATTAAACTCTTGTTTATGTAAATTTCATCCCCTTTGGCATCTTGGCTCTTCACAGATTTCCTTCTCCACCTCATATTTAGGTCAATTTTCCTAAGACGATATTCTTCATGTTCCTCAGATGATCTTCATGTCATATTTGGGTAATGTTCCTTGTCGTCATTGCCCTCTAGCTTGTCTATGAGGAATGTGGGTTTAGACTTTCAAAAGTGTGACAACACGTGTATCATGAAAAATGCCATGCATATAAAATGGAGCTTAAAAGATGTTCAAATGGCATATTCGTTTAACTTAAGCTTAAAGAACTGTAGCAGAAGTGTATTTTTTTGCCTTCTGGGGCTTTAGAGAGGGCCTACTGATTTCTGGTGACGCAAGAAATTCATATCTGTAATTTTAAATTTTCTGCACAGTGCTTCCAAAAAAAACACAAAAAAAAACGGACACAGGACAGTGCATTGTGTGCAAACATTTATGGCCAGTGCCAAGTAAAAATCATCACACTTGTACAGAAACTTACCGTATATCTTCCAATAATAGCCCCAGCATTTATACAAAACATTATTTGGACGGCCAGGCATTTAATAGGGAACAATGTTTGTTGGAGACGGGCTAGTAATCGCCTTGGATACGGAATAGTGATGGTATTTACGGCCACAGAATATCATGCAGCTTCTTCGCATTTATTTTGACAGAAGATAAAGCATCACGACTAAAATCATCCCTCTGTCTGTTCATGGTGATACTTGTCTGTGATTGGCTGTTATTGTGGGAGTGGTTTAGCACTGAATGCAGCAATAAGTTTAAACAGAGCCGATTAATATCCATCAAGAACCCTCAGATATTGTGACAGAAATTAGTAATTATGTGCGTTACACTCATATAACTGTCTTCAGAAATCAGAGGTTTGTTTTAAGCCATTTCATTTCTTTTAGGGAATAAATTCTGTTAAAACACGGCAGTAGAAAGTGAAAGCTCAGAGGTGAGTTCCCTACTATTGGAGTCTAATTGTTGCGAGATTCATTGGCGTTTATTAGAAACAGGCATCAATAAGAGACGGGCTATTATTAGAAGATACAGTATATGGTAAGTACTGTAGTGCAACTTATATATTTCACTGTTAGCTGAAATCAAAGAGCTTTGATCTTGGACTGTCTGATCAATAATTTTCTACTCAAGATACAGCCAGTCTGGTTCAACCACTGGTTAGGTCTTCAGGTCCTGGACAGAAGGCCCTGTATGTAATTTTAACTCCTAATAAAAAAGTAAGGCACTTGCCGGCACAAATCTGAAAGATGGGACCCAAGTACAGGGGTGAAGGTAAAGACTGGAGTGTGCCTCCTTTCCTCCTTCACCAGGGGAGTGTAAATGTGGTTCTCCTACAAGAGACATCCCGGTAATGCCACTTTGCTAAAACCCAGCAGGGGCCCTGACTGGCCAGCCACTGGAATTTTGAAAGTAGACCAATGGTCCACAGGTAATACCAAGGACCACAAACCCATTTTACTGACAGGCTCCTGCACAACCAGCTGGAGAATTAGCGGTAGTGCCAGACTGAAAAAACCTACACTTGAAAGCACTTACTGGTTTCTCATATCAATGAGCAGCCTACCACTCTCTCCGTCAGCGGACAGCATCACAACCTTGAGGGGAGGCCACCCACACCAACCCCTACCCCAAGCTGGCACTCAATGAACTGTGTCCATCACCAACTCTGGTGCTGCCCCATTACACAAACATAAGCAAACAACAGCAGAATGAGCCAATCACATTTGGATTAACAAAACTGGGGATTAATCTTTGAAGAGAGAGGAATGTCTGAATGTGAATAAACCTCAGTACACCTGTAACAATGTTTTAGCCAGTTATTAGAAATGGAAAGGAGCGGCAACAGCTCTGTTCCAGAACACGACATTGAAAAAAATCAATATAAAGCTAAAAGTCATATATATATTGTCATGCCCCACTTGGCTCAAAGTGGAGATGACATAGATGGGACCACACTGATTATTGGATTTTACAAAACATATTTATTATTAAAGTTGTGCAATTTAAAAAACTTAAAAGAGATAAGGAGCAAAGAGCTAAGAATGGCAAGAGACAGCGTGAGAGGGGAAGGTCTCTTTTATAGGGCCTCCCCAATCAGCCAACTTCCTGCCCCCTGGCCAGGATCCGGCTCCACCTGCTGGTCTGGAGACAAAACATACCATTTATTATCCCCAACAAGGCAAGCCACCCCAAAGGCCAATGCTCGGCCAAGCCAGGCGTCACAATATATATCTTGACTGTTATAAACTTCAAATAAATCTTGAGATATTTTAACAGGTTTTAATGAAATAATCAAATGTGCGTTGCCGCTTGCTCAGTACCAATGTACTGTACTACCAGAATCCCATAGGGGACCTAGCTGAAATCCTCATTATTGTAGAGGTGGTGCTTCATTTTTGACATTAGGTTTTGGCATTTTTTTAAATAGAAGAAAGCAGTTTTAGATCTATCCTAGGGCTCTTTGTGTTAACATTACCTGTAATACTGTACAAGGTAAAATTTACATTGATATGTGTAATAAGCTTTACATGAGAATGTGCAGTGTTTTTACACATATAAATCATTCAGGGTTGATGTAGAATTTCCAAATAAAAATGCCACTGGGTGGACAGGAGGCCTTGCACATCAACAGTAAAGCCCACCAATGAAAAGTTCACTTAGAAAGTACAGGACCAAAAAATCACAACTAATTCAAAATAATTTTCTGTAATTGGATACATAGTTGACATTTTTATTGTCATTTTGTTGCTAAACTTGAGTTACTAGTTACTTCTAACCAACAACACATGACCCCAGACAATCACCAGGTTCTAAAACCTTAGGAAACATCTGGAAACAGATACAGATGCATGCAGGTGTATGTGCGACTGTAGGCATTTGAGTCAACACCACCACTGTTAATAAGTGAGCAAAATCCATTTAGTTTTCTGGAATAGCATCATGGTCTCCACAGTAATATAGGTAGTTATGATGCCACAGTAGTTATCATTATGCTTTCAAACCACGATTAGGACCCTGTTCAATATTTGTACATGTCAAGGCCAAAAATAAGTTGTACTCACTTTGGTTCATATAACATGAACAAATGTACAAAATACTACATGTCCACTGCATGACCCAGGACATAACCCTTCTATATAAGAACTTTCCTTTGCTCTGTAATCAGTTCCATTTATTTAGAAATATGTATAAAATATTTCTACTGCTCCAAGGGAGCCTTGCTATTTCCTATTCCACCCACCAAAATATGAGTGTGAAATAGGCATTCACAAACTAAATTGCTAAAGGGAATTAAACAGCTAAAGATCTTAATTAAAAATATATCAAATATTTGCCTAGTCTTACATGAATGAAATCAATAAACATTTAACAGTATCTTTCAGGTTTGGGGCAGTTGGATGTTTTCATTAAGGCTGATTGGGTGTCAAGAAAAATCCTATAACTGGATCTGAAAAGCATCAAAAATGTGAATGAAATTTTGTTGTGCTGTTCTGTGAATGCATTTCTCTGCATAAAAAGGTTGAACGCAGTAAATACCGCATGTTTACAGAAAAGCTCGTTAGGATCCCCTTCATATTAGACCTTATAGTTAATTAGTGCACATTGCAGTGTCTGATCAACCTGGTCATTTTTCACTGAACATTAATGATAGCTGCAGGAGGATCTTCACTGGAAAAATGTTAATGCATTCTGGCAACCTTTTTAGCATGTTGTGCAAACTGATACTCAGTGTGGCCTTTTCTTTAACAGTTAAAAAAAATCTTCTTTGACCTTTTCAAGTGATGGTACAGATATGCAGGTTTCAATATTCAATGAAGTCTTTCAAAAAAGAAAGCAATAGTAGCACTACAATGACCTTGTCTTTCTCTCTTTTGCTATTTCTTATCCACTGAGATGCTAATTCTCTATAAGGCTAGTGCCAACTGAACTGTGGTTAATGGCTATTTTTGAAGAAATGTTGATTTTGCATGTTGTAGTTCTACAGTGAAGGTTTTAGTGAAGATTTAAGCAGCATCACCAGAATGGTAACTCTACAAGTACAGGAAAAAAACAATGTAAAAGTTAATAATCGAAGTAATGCTCATGCTCACAAAATGCTCACATAAAATGAAGGTCAACTGGTGTTGTCAAATTATGTTAAAAGTTAAACAAACAAACAAAAAATAATAATAATACTATGAGAATTTGTTTTAGCTTACTACTTTATTGCATTTTCATTCTATTGATGAATTTTGATGAGTTATTGTTTTTTTTATCAAAGTGGTGAATTTCGAGGGACACATGAATTGGTTTAATACTTTTTGTACTTTTTAAATCCTTTTTTTTAAATTACGCATGACTTTTGTTCAAACCTATGGACAAAAATTTCAGATATGGACTTTCACTAAGGTTAAGGTAAAAAGGAGGAGCCGTGAGGAAGTGGGGAGCCGTGACCAGGAATCTAGCACAGTGTGAGTGGTGAGTATGCGCAGGTGAGTATGCTGTGAAATCTCGCGAGGACTGTGCGTTATCCAACATGGCGACACGCATGTAGCGCTAGTTGCTAATTCAACTTTGATAGCCAGCTTAAACAAGCTAAAAAACAAAATATTTACTGTTATATACTGTTTAA
>JBBIGC010000041.1:20564556-20579565 GCA_037576955.1 Lepidarchus adonis
GAGAGAGAGAGAGAGAGAGAGAGAGAGAGAGAGAGAGAGAGAGAGAGAGAGATGAGGTCAGAAATGTGAGCGCAGGGTATGTCTGGCATAAATGTTGAATGAAAGCGATATCCACAGATATTCTGACCACAGCGTTCGCTACAACTGACCAACCTCGGCCCCATTCATTCCCAGGTCCAATCGATCAGCAATGTATATTGATCGTGGTATCATGCATGCCAGGTGTTTCTATTTTTCTCTCAGCTTCATAGTTGGTATTAGAGAAAGTCCTTGCAATTCTATTGATGGTTCTTTGAAGGTGGTTAAAAAATAAGCTCAAGAAAATCAAATGCTTTTGATTAAAACTTGGAAATGATTCACTTGAATCTATCTGGATTGATCTGTGGTCATCCACCCTGACATGAGTTCTTGAGCTTTATCAGCTACTCAATGCTAAAGTCCAAATGAGTCAGGAATTGAGAAGCAGTGAAAACAAATCCTTTTGAGTTCTCATGAGTTCTTTTTTACACACAACCATGGGTTCCTCTAAGCAGCTGTGTAAGACACTGAAAATCAAAATTATTGATGCCCACAATGCAGGGGAAGGCTACAAGAGCATAGCAAAGCGTCGTTAGCTTGCAATTTCCACAGTGAGAAATATAATTAAGAGATGGCAGTTGAGGGGAACTGTTGAGGTCAAGATGAGATCCGGAAGACCAAGAAAACTCTCGGAGAGAACTGCTCATTAGCTGGTCAGAAAGACAAATAAAAATCCCCATTTGACTGCAAAAACCTGCAGGAAGGACTCAGGACTGGTGGTGCACCATTCCACAAGACCTTCATGGAAGAATCAGCAGAAGAAAACCTTACCTGCATCCTCATCATAAAATCCAACGTCAGAAGTATGTAACAGAACATCTACAGAGCCTGATGCATTTTGGAAACTAGTGCGGTGGACTGATGAAGTTAAAATAAAACTCTTTGGCCACAAGCAGCAAAGGAATGTTTGGAGAAAAAAGGAGCAGCATTTAATGAAAAGAACACCTAGTCAACCATCAAGCTTGGGGCTGGATATATCATGCTTTGGGGTTGTGTTGCAGCCACTAACACAGGAATCATTGCACGGGTGGATGGAAGAATGGATTCCCTTGAATACAAGCAAATTCTGGAAGCAAACATCACACCATCTGTAAAAAGCTAAAGCTGAAAAGGGGATGGCTTCTACATCAATGATCTTAAACATAGAACCTCAAAATGCACCATGGACAACCTCAAGAGACGCAAGCTGAAGGTTATGGAATGGCCATCACAGTCCCCTGATTTAAACATCATTGACAATTTGTGGGTAGATCTTAAAAGAGCTGTGGATACAAGACGACCAAAGAGTATTACAGAACTAGAAGCCTTTTGCCACGAAGAATGAGAGAAATTCCCAAGCACAAAAATGTAAAGAATTGCAAACTGTGATATCTGTGGTTCCCAAACTTTTGCACAGTACCTTAATAATTTATGGCATAAAAAGTAACTATGTATCAATGTTTACTGAAAATATTGTGTATTTTTTCCATGCCCCACAGAGTCTGTGTTAACATTCTTTCAATTACAAAACCACCAAAATCTGTTATTTATCAAGGAGTGCACAAACCTTTGCACAAGACTGTCTATACAGCACTATAAGTACTATACAAAAGTCAGGCAACTCATCAAATGGTGTGTTCTCAGCAGTCAGTGTCTTTCTGCCAGCAAGTTAAAACAAGTTATCATTAGGATAAATGCAATCAAACAGAAAAACTGTAAATAAAAATGTGTTTTATGTGTAAAAAAGTGGTTAATATGTTTTGGAAGATGGATATCTGAAGCTCTCTCAGCAGCAGCATTTTATTTAACCACTAACTAACCCCAAACCATGTATTTGATAATTACTATAAATAATTGCAGACAACCCATAACATTGACAAACACGTACTGTTCACTGTATTAATTTTATTTGTATTGATTCTAATATTAGTGATCTGAAAATAAAATAATAAAACACTGCCTGTCTAAACAACTATAAAATGTATATTTCTCAGGTGCACAGTGCCCTCCACAATTATCAGCCCCTCTGATTAAGATGTGTTAAAAATCTTAAACAAAATTATATTTTATTGCAGGAGCATAATTTCATACTTAAAGTTGTAGAGAAATCTGACTTTGAACTGAAGTGAATTAAAAAATCCATCACTAAGAAATCATTTTTTTAAATAAATGTGTCACAATTATTGGCACCCCAACACTTCCTATAAAATAAATGTAGAAGAAGAAGAAATACCTGCCTGCATCTAACATCAGTGGAATTATAAAAATGACTAAAACAACTGGAACAGTGACAAACAAGACTGGAGGAAGACGCAAGTTTATCTTCTAATCACACACAGTGAGGAGGATGGTAAGAGAAGTAAAAAAAAATCTCCAAAGCTAACACCAAAGAGTTGTATCCATAAGACGCTATCACCATGACAACAAGTTGCTTGGGAGACATGAAAGGAAAAACCCACCTACAATAGCAAATGTAAACATATGGAGTTGGCTAAGCAGTAGTGGGACTGGGCCGGCTGGGACTTAAGACTTTTAACATATCTTAACCAGGGTGCTAGTTGAGGTCACTGTAGATTACACAAGGTCATTTCAGTCATGGGTGTAGAGTAGGGATGGGACAAAATAACAATTAGGTGATATATCATTGTCCATTTTCTTCTCACACAATATGATCATTTATATACTGATGAAAAAATCTTTAATTTAATTAATAAACAGTTTGACTTGCCAGTGTCGCCATTTTGACTTGCCGATATTGCTACTTCATGTATCCTCTGGGTGGCGCTGCTCAAATGAATGCAGGAAACTTGGGTGTTACCAACAGGGAAGTTACCAACAGGGAGATGACAGAGAAAGCTAATCTGAGAGATGCCACATATGAATCAAAAGACCATGGATCATTTTGTATTCAGATCATTCAGATCTCTGTGCATCTCTTTCCTGTGCTTGTTTCATAGTTATAAAAGAAGCCTACATGCATCAAAGTGAGTGAAAAACAAACATCACTAAAGGGCTTCTTTGATAATGGAGGAAAGTCCCAATAATACAAGAGTGTAGAAATGCGCATCCCAACCAATGTCTAGCGTTTGCTGAACTGTCCTTACCAATAATTTTGATCAAACAAAAATTTAATGTCCCATAATCAGTCTAGTCAAAGTCAAATGTCAAAGTCAAAGTAAACTTTATTGTCATCTCTGCTATTTACAGTACAGTATACAGAGAGGCGAGACGACAAGGCTCCAGTTGAAAAACAGCACAAAATAAAACAAATAGGACACAGAGTAGTTGCAGTTGTAAAAAAACAAAGCACAAATCAAACAAATAGGACACAGAGTAGAAATATATATAAATAGTGGGGAGGTCAGAGATGTGCAGTATGTGTGCAATGTAATATACAGTATACAATGTAGGCATTAAATGTGTGCATAAAATTGTTTAAAGTGTCGAGTGTTACAGTTTGTAAAGTGACAGAATCCTGAAGATGGGACTGTTCATAGTGCATCATGTACATCACCCAGACAGTGATGTGTAAAGTGCAGAGGTGTAATAGAGTCTGTTAACAGTCTGTGTGTGCAAAAAGGGAAGGAGTGGGAGGGCAGGAAGCATGTTCAGGAGTCTGATGGCTTGTGGGAAGAAACTATTCCACAGTCTGGTGGTTCGGGCCCTGATACTGTGATAGCGATGGGAGGAGTGATGCAGGAGGCCTACCTGATGTAGCGCTTGTGGAAGATCTACTGTAGATGATCTCGGCAGCTGCTTTAATGATCTGTTGTAGCTGATTTTGATCACTGATTCTGCAATTTCCAAACCACATGGAGATGCAGCTAGTCAGAACATTCTCTATGGTCCCCCTGTAGAACATGGTGAGGATGGGGGGAGGAAGGTTGGCCCGCTTCAGGCGTCTCAGGAATAGACGCCTGAATAGACGCTGCTGGACCTTTTTGGTGATGAAGGTGGTGTTGGTGGTCCAGGTAAGGTCGTCTGAGATGTAAACACCTAGGAACTTGTTTTTGTTTACAGTCTCTACCATAGAGCCGTGGATGCTGAGTGGTGTGTGGATGGAGAGGGTCTTTCTGAAGTCAATAATCATCTCCTTTGTTTTGTCCACATTCAGTGACAAGTTGTCCTCACTGCACTAGACCTCCAGATGCTGAACTTCATCTCTGTACGCCGAATTATCATTGTCAGTTTTGTCGTCAGCGAACTTGATTATGTGGTTAGAGCTCAGTGTATTCGTGTGTCAGAAGAGGGAACAACAGTGGACTGAGAACGCAGCCCTGAGGAGCTCCTGTACTCAGTCTGATGGTGCTGGAAATTTTGTCGCCAATTCGGATGGACTGAGGCCTCTTTGGCAGGAAATCCAATAACCAGTTGCATAGGGTTGTGCTCAGTCCAGTTTCTGGACA
This sequence comes from Lepidarchus adonis, assembly GCA_037576955.1. Classification (NCBI taxonomy): domain Eukaryota; kingdom Metazoa; phylum Chordata; class Actinopteri; order Characiformes; family Lepidarchidae; genus Lepidarchus; species Lepidarchus adonis. Next base: position 20,569,020 of record JBBIGC010000041.1, read on the forward strand.
GGTTTTTTGGGGATGATGGTGTTAAATGCTGAACTGAAGTCTATGAACAGCAATCAAACATAAATGTCTAAAACGTGTGGTCGTTATGCAAATGCAGTGGGTCCAGCGAGTGGGGGAGGTTGCTCTTCACTTGTGCCATGACAAGTCTCTCTAAGCCCTTCATTAAGACAGGGGTCAGAGCAGTAGGGCAGTGGTCATTCAGGCAGGATGCTGAAAATTTATTTGACACTGGGATAACGGTGGAGGACTTGATGCACGCAGGGATCATCTGGCTCAGTGATGTGTTGAAGATGTCTGTGAAGACATTAGCAACAACATCACCCTGTGTACCAAACCAGGTACCTTGGTCTGCACATGACAGGTGTTCAGCAATGGGGGCTTGTGGGGCCCCGCCCTGATGGCACACGGATGCCAAATAATCAGTCGCCTTGTAAGTGCTTGGCTGAAGTGCTTAAAATGGCGACCTCATGGAGGACAGAGATTCAGCTTGCTTCCACCATGCCAGGAGAATAAACGATATCATGTCAACCATCTGAAGAAATGGATTGAGCCGATACCCCTGGTGTCAGACGGGGGTTCCTTGGAGGTCTCCCCATCGGCTCACTCTGATTTTCGTATGGGCGAACAGCTCAATGGATCATCAGCGTCAAGAGGTAGGTGAATAGAGTTCGCTGATGTGTTTTCTTCTCTCATGACCTGGACCCAGGTCATTTACCAAGCCATCCGCACCACCACCGGGGTGAATCAACGCTCATACTGTGTGCCTGAAGCTTGACGGGCTGTGATTGAGAAAGAAATACACAACATGCTGAAGATGAGTATTATTGAAGAAAGTTGGAGTCTCTGGATGGCTCCATATGCTTCTGTAATGACTTTCACAAGCTGAACAAGATTTAGTTGTCTGACAGCTATCCCATGCCGCAGGTGGACAAACTGCATAATCGGTTAGGCAAAGCTTGATTCATCTTGACCCTGGACCTGACCAAAGGTTATTGGCAGGTTCTGCTGGCTCCTGCTGCACAGGAAAAAAACTGCCTTTAGTACACATAGTGGGCACTGACGATACGTCACTTCGCCCTTTGGTTTGCACACTTTCCATGTGGACCCCTGAAACCGACACAGAATTCAAGGCCTTGAAGTTGGAACCAGTTTTAAAAGCCCCGGATTTCGACAGGCCCTTCATTGTACACACCAACACCTCAGAAAGCAGTCTGGTGCGGTGTTGTCACAGGACTTTAGCAGAGAGCAGCACCCGGTTATGTATCTCGTTGGGCCATACACAAGCTGAAATATTACCTGACAGGCATTCAGCAATGGCTGCCTGGACAGTGGCAAACACAAACTCCTTTGATGACACATGGCTGGCAAGTAATCAGTGCCTTGTCACCGCTTGGCTGACGTGTTAAAAGGGCGACGTCACTGAGGATCGCATGTTCAGAGATTCAGCTTGCTCCCACCAAAGCCAGCTATCTGAACCAACCTTGCCTTAACCATTTTTTCTCCCTCTTTCATTTTTCCTTCCTACAGTCCAGTTTCCCTGCAAGCGGAAAGCAAGCGAGGAGAAGGTATTGTTTTCTGCTGGTGCAGGAAATGAAACCAGCAAGTCTTAAGTCCCAAACCTTATTTACCCTCTAGGTTGGCTTGGCTGCTTCAAGAAAGTCTTAATTTTGGGAAGAAGGTCATTATTTGTCCAGTAAAAAGGTAATTATTTTCTCAATAATATTACCATTCTTCTTTTTCAGCTTAGCAAGTACTTACTACAATAATTTACACAGTCTCTTTATTAACAGTCTTTCTGTGCAACAGCATATTTGTCACAATATATATCCTCTCTGTGTGAACAGGGATAAAGTCTAAAGAAGTGACTCTTTCGCTAGAGCCTTGAATCTGCTCGTATTTCAGGAGCTTGCCTGTCTGCTATCATCTAGTACATGCTTTCTCAAAACTACTGGTGCATAAACGGAAAGATCAAATAACTATCGAAATGAACAAACGGTACAGGTTCTTCTGAGCATTTATAGAAGCACTCAATTATTGATTACAAGTGAGAGCTTCCCTCATCTCAGAGAGTCTGGTTGAGTGGAAACGTTCCATTGTGCTGCAGATCTTTTTTATATGATGAGACACTTTTTTAAGCATTCTGGAAGAGCTTGGGTTTAGCTCAGAGGTTTAATTCCTGACTGGTGACTACATTTATTTGACAAACCACAGAATTATTTGAGTATTTCAGACAAAATTCCCCTCCAAAGTTGACCAAACTTCTAACCTCTAAATGATGATTTTCATAATATCATATATCTTCAGGTATTATCTGCCATAACAGTAGCATTACTCTTAAAATATAATGCAATTTTAGCAAAATGTATAATGCACATGGATCTTACTATTAAAAAGTGTCCCAAATGCAAATGTAGAATTTGACAAACATGCCTACAGTGCAAGTTAATAACTACAGCCCTTAAAAGAACATAGCTTTTTCTGCATTAACAGTAATTTGAAACAAACAGCCTTGTCCCATTGCTCAAAAATAAATAAATATAAATCTCAAAAAAGCCACATATTGCAAATTACAACATTGACTTTTGGGGTGTATGAAAACATATCCTAAACATATCTTGTGAAATGTGCCAGGACAGTTGTCTGCTGGTTCATTACAGATTCCCTCAGCTGAGTCATTTTTTAAATCCTGGGGCCAGTCTTTCAATGCTGTCCAACAATGGCCTGAACACAACTAGCTTCATTACGAATGTGCAATACTGAAGAAACATGAATTCAGTAAAACCAGGCTGTATGACAATCACTGGCTAAGTGGCGCCAAAAATCGATGCAATCAACATGTATACACACCTGAGCGCCTCCTTCCTATCCTTCAGCTCCATTTCTTGGTGATTTTGTTTATTACGAAGGAGGAGATGAAGCACATGACTATGGCATTGGCAACGAGAGAGGGTCTAAGTGCAGGGAATAATCAGAAACCATCAAGTACTCCAAGATGAAAGACTGACAAATGCAGGGGAAAAGAAAAATCCCTCAGTCATGGAGTGGCAGAGAAGAGGGGAGCCCTAGCCTGGCCCGTTAATGGCACTGGAGAGCGACAGTCATCGATCTCATTGAATTTCTCAGATGGAGTGCTCCTAGGATGTCGATTGGAGAAGGTGCATGAGAATCGACGCACTCCATGACATCCATCACTCTAGAGCTCTGTTAGGGACTGCTGGATGAAATATGCATATAACATCAGTGATCTATCTGATCATGTGATCATGGCACCAAATGAAGGAGCGTAATCTCGCCCTTACAATGCTCCAACTCATGATGAATGTTCATTCAAAAGTGGTCACCTTGCTTGCTTTAACACCCCATTTCCTTTGAGAGAGCTAATAAGTGACAAATTTATCAACAAAGGCTTCCACTTAGCACACCCTGGAAGTCATTCATCCATAATCAACACTGCAGAAAGTCCAAATGTGAATCATTAAGAATTGGACGATGACCAAACCTCATCATTTTTACAGCAAAGGCACTGGCCTTCATATCTGTGGGTGATTTCATCAGGGTGCACATCATCTCTAGGTAACTAGCTCTTCATTCAGACTATCAGTCAACTTCCAGTGGGGCCTTGTGGAGACTGATTTATGACATGTTTTGTGAAGAGACCTGGGGAGAGAGCCTCCTGCTGTAGTTGATAATAATGCTATCTCTAGCCCGTAGCGCTGGCCTCAATAATCTCTTATTCAAAGCACAGCACACGCCATGGCCTCGGTTGTAGGAGATTGAAAAAGCTATTTACTTCTCGAGGTAGATAGTGTATCTGCCAGCATAAAATGGATGACCTATACTGAGGAAATGATCCCATTTGAATATTGTTCCTTGCACAAAACTGAGTAACAACAGAGTCTGACGAAAAAGAAAAATGTGCAAGTTACCATACGCACTTCTACACTCATTTACAACTTTATTAGAAGTAATCAGAGATAATCAAATGACTATTGAGCAGGTGCTTTGAATACTGCAGTCTCTAACTCAGCTGCTATCTTGGCATGATGAAATACGTACCTCCTAAAGTTTAAACAACCTGCCACTATGAGCTGGTGGTTTTAGTCTGAAGGCATTTAAACATATACAGATAAATGGTGCATGTCAACTGCTGTACACAGGTGATTCCAAGATAGGGAAAAAGTATGTCATGTGAAATCTAGTCAAATATGTAATGGAGAATGATTTACAGTGTGTGGGAGTGTGTGTGTATGTGTGGGTGTGTGTATGTGTGTTTCATTGCATATTTTCATGATTTCCTCTGGAAATACAAACTAAAATATAGCTATTTATTTTCTTTTACCTGAAAAGTTTGTCATTTTACTTGTGCTAAGTGGTGGATTGGGGTCAGCATGGGCGCTCTAATCGCTATGCTTTTATGCAGCCTCATATGCAGAAAGTTTCTAATACCTATCACATACAGCAGAAACCAGACAGGCTGGCCCAACACGAATTATTGTTCCTTGGTACACATGACCCTTTCACTGGTTCACCTTCCTTGGACCACTTTTGGTAAGTACTCATCACTGCAAACCAGGAACAACCCACAAACCCGTTTCAGAGATGCTCTGAGCCAGTTTTGCAGCCATCACAGTTTGGCACTTGTCAAAGACACTCAGCTCCTCACTTCCTGTTTCCAACACATCAACTTCAAGAACTCACTGTTCACTTGCTGCCAAATATATCCCAAACCTTGACAGGTGCCATTGTAATGAGATAATTCATGTCATTCACTTCATACTGTCAGTGATTTTAAAGGTAGAGTGATTGGTACTCAGAGAGAGAAAGAGAGAGAGAGACACTCGTGCATTTACACAAGGTGTGCATAGGGAAGAGTTAGATTGCGTGAATAACTGAATAACAGCAAGAAACAAAGAAAAAGTGACAAAGAATGTGCACAACTGTGTTTACTCACATTCCCTATTGGCCAACATTACTCCATATTTGTTGACTTTAGTCAACTCCAATCACATAGTGCTGAATCTCCACTTTCTTCTAATCTTCACTCAGAGTTTATGCTGAGAGTGTGTATATGCACATCAATAGGCTCACAGCCCATTGCTTGTGCTCACCCGAATGTCAGATCCATAGATTAAAATTAAACAGTGATGAATAAATAAAAAAGTGAAGAGCAGTAATCCCCATAGACATGCTCAGTCAGACTAGTAAACATCTTTGAGGGCAAATGTGTACAACATGCCAAACTGAGTTTTATGAAATACTTTTTTTTAGATTCTTTCAGAATATTTCTGAACACAGTCATTAACTTTAGTCTCTTTCTAAACTAACAGATGCTGTTACACTGTGTGGTATCTACAGTTTAGCTTTAGCATTAGGGTTAGATTTATACATCTATATGTAAATTCAGTCACATTTAAAGGAAAACTTCACCAATTAGTCGACATTTCTGTACAGTTGCCATGCAGTGAAAGCCATTCAGGGTGGTGTGATGTTCAATGCAGCTTTTGAAGTTAAAAGATAAAAGGTTATGTCTATGTCTATGATGGTTGTGATGGAAACCAAGGTTTTTGATATAACATAAATACAACAAATGTAGTCACTACTTAAATCTACAAGTTACTTCTGCTAATTTATGGTTGATAATGGTTAAAAAAAGAGAAAAACATAAAAATAAAGTTTTCTATCAGGACTGTTTTGCCTTTCAACAACCCTACAGACGATTTACAGTAAACACTCAAAAATGAATTTGATATAAATTTCCATAGAAAATTACAATTGCAGTTCTGTACTGACAGGTTAATGTCTGCATTCCCATATTTCCCCACAGGAGGAAAATGCAAAAAATGGAAATAAAATTTTATTTTGGTAAAAGACTTTCTGCAAATCAAGATAATCTTTAAATTTTTATAATAACAGCATGTCTCCTACTTGAGATTTTTCAATTTATATCCATGAGCTACAAGTGAGAAACATATAATATAAGATATAAATATATGCAGATTATCACAAGCAATAACTTCTAAGGGTAAATAAAAAGGAAATAAAATGGCAGTTCCTTCAGTTCATTCTGCAAGAGCTGTGAAGGTGTCAAAAACAATCCCCATCTTAAATCAGCACATCCAGGCAGCTAACAGTCAATGTACAATCAGCGTGAGGATTGTTTTCAGCAGCAAAATAATTAGAATCAATAGTGTAATCTAAAGATAATGCAATGCTTCAACAGTATTGTCTTCAACAGCCTGGTCTTTTTCAGCACAAACCTCTACAAACAAGGACACTTTATTATCCCATGCAATACATGCTATTTTTACATACTTGTGTAAAGAAAATATACTTAAAATGAACTTCCTATGCATGTACAGGATAAAAACAATGTGCTCCATGTACAAGCCTAATGCAGCTTCCTTTTTCATTATTTACATCTCAGCAAACACAAAATTGTTCTTTTCTCTCCGAATGCACAGCATATCTTTTGAATATGCAACATTAGACATTTTTACTTCCTATTTATGTCTTCTGCTATCTATGTACAAGTCAATATATCTTCAGCTGTACTCTGTGAGATGAATAAACCCAATGAAAGCTGTGTGTCTTTTAAACCACCTCTTTTCAATGCAAAAAAGGTGAATTTATCAAAACTCCAATATCTGCAATGACAAATGAGCCACAGGCAAATGGCAGATAAATAAAAAGCGATTATCACTGTATGCGTCCTGTATATTATCATATTGCTCACCACTGAAGAAAGGATGAATATGTTTGTCTGGCCTGCGCTCACCCAACCACTGCCAGAAGTCTGTCACTGAGTCTAAAGATCGGTTCTGTAATGCCTGACAAAGTAGAACAAACCACACACACAATGAAGCATCCAGCAGTAGCAGACCGTGCTGACACCAGCTGGAAGCAGTAAGTGCTTCATGCTGATGTGGTAAAGGCTGATAATGGGCGTCCTAATGGAGGCTCTCATCTTGAGTGAACATACATGCTGGGAGAGAGGCTGTTAGACTATAAAGTGCCAATATCCCAATGTCCCCAACCAACGGTTGGAGCAGTATGGCCACTGTTTCTCTTGCGCTTGGATTCATTAGCGAGCAGTGGCGATTGAGTAACGAACAGCAGCTAGCCAGCATACACTGCTACATGCGTGGTCAAGGCTATTAGGTGAGATTATTGCCAGTGTTGTCACATTAATGTGCTGGAGAGAGAGTTACTAAACAGAGTTACAAATGTTCTGTTTGAAAGGCTCTTAACATTGTTTGGTGAGAGGCCATAAAGTTATTTTATATAGGAAACTATATAATAATAACAGAAGACCTATTTTGGTGCTATGTAGAATTATTTTCTAAATGTTCTAATATATACAACAGGCTTCACAAGGAGATTTCAGATAATTTTTTTTTTATTATTATTATTATTATTATTATTAATAATAATAATAATAATAATAATAATAATAATAATAATAATAATAATAATAATATTTATTTATTATTATTGTTGTTGTTGCTGTTGTTGTTGTTGTTAGTACTAACAATATTGGTACTAGTAGTATTAGTATTATTATTAGTAAGGTTGGAATTATTATTATTATTTTTTTTAACTTGTTTTAAAATATAATTTTACTGGTATGAAACTACTAATATTAATACTAAATTAATCCTTCTAAGAAAAAAATAAAAAAGAAGAAGAAGAAGCTGCTTCTTCTTACATTTAAAGCTCTTCATGGATCTGCTTCTTCATATCTCACTGAATTACTCAATTCATACACTCCTTCCCGTTCACTGCGCTCCTTTGGTACTGGATTACTCCCTAAATTCAGGTCCTCCACCATGGGTGGGAGATCATTTAGTGTTGCTGCCCCTAAGCTCTGTAATTCCCTTTCTAAAAACCTGCGCCTAACATCCTCTCTGTCTCTCTTCAAAACTTAGTTTAAAACTTTCCTTTTTTTTTAAACCTGTGCTATTCCACTACTCACTCTTGATTTCCTAATTCTGCTGTTTGTTTGTCACTGCTTTTGCATCTTAACTGTTTAAATTTTTGGTGTGTAAATTTATTTTGCTGTGTAAAGTTTGAGAAAGGTGCTATATACAGTAAATTCAAATTATTATTATTATTATTATTATTATTATTATTATTATTATTATTATTATTATTATTATTATTATTATTATTATTTTATTATTGATGGGGGAGGAAGAGAAGAAGAAAAGGTATTAATTGCATAATTGAAGCCCAGGTGACATCACTTTGATGGCAACATATGGCTACAATCCTAATATATGACACGAGCTGCCTGAGGGCTCGAAGATCATGCATATTGGTTTCCTACAGTGATTTCCGTACTTGTCCTTTATGCCCTGAGTTGTAATTTTCTGTATTTTTTCACAATGGTATGTACTGTATATGTTGAATCTAAAGTCTCTGTAATCTTGCATTTGAAACTGCTCCATTGGAACTTACTGTTTCTCTTTCACATATTTTGGCACAATTGAGGCAAGCAACAGTCCATCCTTCCAAAGACTAAGCCTTTGAAAGCTGCAACTTTAGATCCAATCATGATTTTCCACTCATAACTGATTTCTTAGTCTTTCAAATCAATGTTACTTGAAAAGTCTGTGCATTTTTCAATCCTATTTAAAGTCTGCATTAACTTTTGCTGCAGCATCAAATTCTAAATATGTCAGTATTTGTTAAATTAAATGTTAAATTCCATTTTCTGGAAATGGGGTTAGATAGCGAGATAAATAGATGTATTAAACTCAGGTTAGATTTGGGGTGCAATACACCAACAGAAAAATGAAACATTTGCACATGGTGAACAAACAGTCAAGACGAACTGTAGAAGAGGTTTTAGAATGAGATTTGTAATTAGAATGAGGCAAATAGTGAAACTGCAAATACCAGTTTAAACAATCGTGTTTTTTCAGAATTCTTACTATTTAATACATCATTGCGTTTGTCCTTGAAGAATCCTCTTTTGTAGAGAATATGAAGGAAAGTTATTGCTAAATCAGCACAACTTTTGTAATAGTTCCTGTAACACTGTCAAAGTTAATGCTAAAGGGAGGCCATCAGATACTCTCGCAAACAAAGAAGGTTGCAGCATTGAGACGGAAATGAACACCTCGGTGCTAAGCAGATTTAACTTTCTGCTTTGATCTTCCTCCAAAGGAGATGCAGCAGTTACAGAAACTCTGAGTCAACTGGATGAATATATGCTGAAGCTTTCTGAATGTGATGTGCAGATAGCTTATCCTTAAGTGTGTATTATAGATAACTTTGAATAAAAACTCAGAAGCTATGTGTGTGACCTCTGGACAGTTAGAAGCCCAGGAATTAGCATTGACAGTCGACACTGAGCTGACCAAAGAACAGCCCCACAGCAGAAAGGGCAGAGTTATGCCATCCTATCTGCCTCAGAGAGAGTGAGGCCAATTGATGGCTATGGTATCACCAGGGGTTAAGCTCGCACTGCCCAGTTACACTGTTGGGAGAGGCCTCTAGCTCGCTATTAGGCAGTTTAAATGAAACGGTCTTCTATCAATACGCTCAGTGGTTCATGTGAGGTAACAGTCCATTCACAGCAAAGTAGTTTTTAATGAGTTGACTCATCAATACAGAATTCAGTTGGTGTGGGGCAGTCACAGATGTGTGTATATAGAGTATTTTACAATAGTTTCAAGCACAATTCAGGAAATTCCTTTAATAATTTGAGAATGAGAACAATAAAATATCCAGCAATTTAATCAGCTGTTTTTAAATGCAATGTACACCATTTGAGCAAATGTTCGTGATCTACTCATGATAACTGAGAACCTCTGACCAACATAAGAAGCCTGTGTTGAGAACTGTGGGCTTAATACATGACACAATCTGAACAGCTGTGGCAGCAAAGTTCTGCTCAAAACTTATTAACTCCTCTGCACTTGTGTGGGAGGTCTGAGTGTTTTTTTTTTACAACATCCATCCAATATCTTAATAGTTTGCACCCAGTAGACAATATTAACAAGCAGGAGTCATGACCCAACTGGATATTGATTGATCCCTGATGTTATCTACCAAGCTCCAATTACTAACAGCCATTATGTACTGTAGGTTTTCTTACTGTCTGCCTTGAATTAATTTGCATACTTGTCTAATAGTGTCAAAAAACTTTGCATCCTGAAAATGATCATTTTAAAAGAAAATGGAGAAATCATGCCGCTGAGTTATTGGGGGAGGTGCTGAAAGAAGCGGGTGTTGAATGGGAATGCCATGGACGCTCATCATATATTTGGTGGCAATTTCTAAAGGAGTTTTAAAAAAGAATTATGCTGAACTAAGATACAAATCAAACTTACTGTAATGTGACATTCCTTTCTCTAGTCAATATATGATAATAAATGTCAATCTTAAATGTTTAGCAGTGTGTGTGTGTGTGTGTGTGTGTGTGTGTGTGTGTGTGTGTGTGTGTGTGTGTGTGTGTGTGTGTGTGAACGTGTGAAAGACATACTTTCTCTCTTTTCTTTATCTATTGCATGTACACTCATGTGAAAAAATTAAAACACCC
>JBBIGC010000041.1:20606885-20624698 GCA_037576955.1 Lepidarchus adonis
TGCTTGATTGTTTCCTGAACCTGGAAGTCGCTTTGGACAAAAGCGTCAGCCAAATGAATAAATGTAAATGTAAATGAGAAGGTGAAGTGCTAACTTGGCAAAATATTAACAGCAGGGGCACACATGATTTCATGTAAAAAAAAAAAAAAAATTAATAATAATCATTATAATTTGGGATTTTTGTCCTAGCTAAAAAAATGCACTTGTGGGATTTTTTGTGTTGTGAGCCTACATTTTTTGGGTGGAAAATGAATTTTAGAATCATAAGAACATATCTTAAACAGGGGTGCCAATAATTGTGAAAAACGTTTGGGCCAAGACTGTGATCACAAGAGCAAGGCCCCTACCAGTAGATGCCCACTGCCCACATTTGTTCCCCATTCCTTTGCCCATGCCATGGTTAGTTTGCTTTATCTTCATTTAAAAAAATTATAAATAAAGATTCATTAGCAAAAAGTTTGTTGCACTGGGTACTAGTTTGCTTTGCAGACATCTGAGATTTTTCCTTTCTCACATAAATCATGTGCACAAAATAGTTCTGATTGTGTTGTTACAGAAAGATAGTACATGATACGGTTGTTAGACCTCTTGGACATTGTTTGATGATAATTTACAGGTAAGATTTTGGTTTTAAAACATTATTTAGTTCATGGTGGAGTAGGGTATGGCAGAATAGAACAGAAAGTAATGTAATTTTGCCCAATTCTTTGAATTATTGACAATATGTCATTCATATATGGAGACACATGTTGATTTGTTTGCAACACAAGTAAAATTTGATTTTGATTCTTGGTTCCTATTACCAACATATCCAAGTCACATCTCTACTGCATGGTATTAAATCTCAACTGGCCTCCCCTCATTTTTGGAATGGTTCTCAGTATAGGGACAATTCTCTCCAACCAATCAACAGTCTTCATGAATTTCACGTCATTTTTGATACCCACTCAAATTGCCTGGAACCATGATGGAGAAAACATCAATTCAATTCAATTCAATTTTATTTCTATAGCGCTTTTTACAACAGAAGTTGTCACAAAGCAGCTTTACAAGGTCCGAGTCCGAGCCCCTAATGAGTAAGCCAAGGCGATGGGGGCAAGAAAAAACTCCCTGAAACTGAGGAAGAAACCTTGGGAGGAACCAAAGCTCAGTAGGGGAACACATCCTCCTCTGGTCGACACCGGATAATGGATAATGCACAGAATTGTTTATGAGTCCCAATGTTTACAGCGTGGGCTGGAAGCTTCGGTGATGGAGAAGCACTGCAGTTTCTAGTGTGCAGGTGGGCCATGATGAGGGTCCGGCAGGCAGGACACATAGGTGGCAGCTCCTCTCAGTAATGAGTGAAGAAAAGAAAAACAGAGTTAGTGTTCGTTTGGTGAAGGTATGAAACTAAAGAAAAAGCATTGAGTGCAAAACAGGACTATGAATAAGACTCGGGCAAACTTCACTATAGCAGCCTGGCTAGAGACAGAGGGACAGAGTCAGGGGTCATGATCATGAGAGCGCCCCAAGACACCAGCGCCCCCCCCACTCCACCGTCATCAAACTTGAGAGAACGCGTGAGAGTGATCACATGACATCACATGAGCAGCTGTGGCCTAATGGTTGGCGAAGAGCAAGGAACATGAAGTAAGGGTGATTTAGTAAACAGCACTTCCCTCCCACACCATCTATGACTGAAGTGCCCTTGGGCAAAGCACCCAACCCTCTAGCTGCCCCCTGGGCACTGCCCACTTCTCCTGCTCCTGGTGTGTATGTTCACGGGTATCACAGATGGGTTAAACGCAGAGAACACATTCACTGTTCACAGTGTATGAGTGTAACATAATCTGACTTTCATATGAAGAAGATTTCTGGGTATTAGGTTCTAGATTTGCGGAAAAAAGCGTGAGTCTAGTCATGTGGAAAAGCAACACGTTTTTCGTACACCATTTCATGCAGAGCCTCTCAGAATATTGAATTATGCAGAAACGGTCGAAACACAATGGAATTTTATTTGAACTTCTTTTAGAATTTGAAGGCAGTTACATAAATTTTACCAAACTTTTGGTAAACAAGTGTAAAAAGATGAAATACGATGGAGAGGGTAAAGGTAAAATGAGTCTGAAAGGAAGACAGGAACCAGGCGAAATAAACAAGCGAGCGAGAGAAGAGCTTTGGAAACAATGAGGTGAAATCAGATACTATTGTTAGAGATGTCAGGCTCTTTGAAGCAGAGGCAGGAAGGAGGAGAGAAAGAGTGAGAAAAAATTAGAAAATGATTGCATGTAAAGCATGCTTGTCCTCACCACTTTTTAACAAGGCCTTAAACCAAACCTCTTCGGTTCGTCCCAATTAGCCCCAATTAATCACGAGTTGTCAGATAGCCAGATACATTATGAAACTCCATACATAAAATATAAAGACTTGTCAAAGATTCAATGGAACCCAACTCTTTGAATAATTTCTTTTCAATCCCCCCCCCCCCCACCCCCATCTCTTTTAAAATAGTCCCTTCTGCTGTTTTTGTTTATGTTTGTTAAGCAAAGTAACTGCAGATTGTATGGTCATGTGTTAATGGAACCTGCTATCTTGTCTGAGTGCAGCGCCTCATTAAAGCATAAAATTTCATCACAGCAAAGCTTCCAACATATCAGAGCAACAAATCGGATGGGACGATAAACGTTCAAAGCCCTAGAAAAAAAAGGGAGCGAGAAAGAAAAGGCTGTGAAGAAGAAAAAAGCAACTTTGGGGGAAAAAGTCTGATTATAATTTTTTTTAATGTTTTTATTTCAGGCCTACTAGTCACTATGATTATCAGATCAGTCTGGAAAGATGTACTGATTTCCATATTATGTTTAATTAAAGGTTTGGTTGTCAAATTGTCGAAGCTTTTCCATTCCAGTTGCACAGCTTTTTTAGAGGCAAGACATGCTGCTGTGTTTAAAAAAAAGAGATTCTTTAATGTTTCGAAAAAATGTTCTCACACTCAAACAGAATTGGGGCCACCTAGTTCAAATCTGCAGACTTAACATAAAAAACAGCCTTCAGATCTGGAAAAGGCAGCAAACGTATGCCGGATTCAGTCAGAGGCAGGTAAAGTCCCAGATGAATGTTCCTCTTTCAGTTACTCTGAACTCAGCACCTTGACCTTTAAAAGGGAAAAAGGTTTTATGACCTCTTATTTCTGTTCATGTGATGTAGCAGTGTGGTCATTCTCTTTGGTGGGTGGGGATAAATGTGTGGATTATGTCAGAAGTGGATCTCTGAAACAGTGTTTTCCCAATGGCAGGTAATAAAGGTATTACAATATCAATATAATATAAAAAAACAACAACAATTGAATATTTAAAAATATCACCAATATGGCCCTCAGTCTCAGTCTCTGAAATCATATAACATGAAAAACAGAAACAGTGTCATAGTCATAACAACAGAAATGCTGACCTCTTGATTGTATACAATCATTCTCATTACGGGATAATCTTGGAAAAAAAAAAATGATCACAGTCATTAAAAATGATCACATTTCAGAGAATTTAGATTTTTCAAATAAAAAAAATCATCAGAGTATTATACATTCTACTAGACAGAATTAATTAAAAGTTCAAAATAACAGAAAGGTGATATCATTTTCTATTCTCATAATGAGAAATATTAGGCATATTGACTAGAGTCAAGGAGATTTCAATAGCCAGGATATGTCTAATCAGATCATTTTTCCTCTTTGAGAGAGCTTGTCTTTTTCAAAGAAATAAAAAATGTGTCAACAAAAGAACACACTTATTAGAATATTACATGAACAAGCTAAGAAAATACCCAGAATTTTAATATGCTTTCCACAGTCATATAATGAGATAAACAAGAAATAAAAATTAGGTTAGGGCCTTTTCCTCACAGCAAGAAGGTCCTCAGGTTGACCACAGGTGCCTTTGGATTGTACAAACTCTCTCTGTGCACATTGGAGAGCCGCACTGACCTGACTATCATAAATTTTATCCAATCAGTAAATCATTGCACCATTTTGGTGTAGACAAACACATTCACACAACAAAGTGTTCATCTTTGTAGTAACTAAGACAGACACAGGAGAACATGTAAACTCCACTCTGGCTGCCTGCGTAAGAATTCAGTCAGTTCCTTCAGCTGCAGCGCAAAAATAGAGAACAATAATTGAAACAGGAAGTAACTATGAATCAAGCAAAAAGCTGACAAGGTTAGCAAAATGTATTTAAGAAGATTTTTTGAAAAAGCTGTAACATCTTATTTTCACATCTCTCTAAATATCCTTAAACTAATGAGAAAATTCTGCAAATGTTAAACCAACTGTTCAGATTAAATTTGTCTTGGAAAAACAGTCTTGCATTGAGTCCCTGTATCTTATTATTGGAGATTCTTATGTGTCTCACACAGTTATAAGTACAATTTGTAGTGAAGTATACTCCTAAACATTCAATAATGTCTTATTTTAGTCCAAGTTGAGCAGGAATATACACAATAAACAATACATAAACACACTATACTGAATCTGTGAAAAATATTGCAGGGTTGCAGGGAAATATGTATATATGACAGAAGTATACATGTAATGTGCAATTAAATTTAAATACAGAAAATATAGAAAATATGTAACATGCAAGCTAAACAGGTGTGCAAACAGTGATGTGCAATGTGCAAATAGCTTAACTGCATAGGCCACAGACTTTAAAACTGCAGATGTTTATATCATGTTTAAAATGCCATATTTATACATTTTTAGTGACTATATTTAAGACATTTATAGTGTTATTGCATACTTCAATTGTAGTTTTCTTCTTTTTTGTGCATTTCATTATTATTCTTAATATTGTATTCAGTATATATTCAGTGCTTTGTTTGAATGACCTTTTCGCAGTGCTAAAGATTGAATCTGAATACACTTTGCAGAGTGTGCCAGTGAAGTAATGACAATTCTGGTGGAATAAATAAAATTTCAAATTTTAATCCCATAAAATCAATTCCACAAAATAAAACAACAGAAGAAGAGGTTATCATTAAAACAAGTAAAAAAGATCAAACTATTGACTACTGAAGAAATACTAAGTGAGACTTAATACGGCCACTCTTTATGACTATTTGTTTTTGTGCAGACAACTTGATGAAGATCTAGCCCCACTATCTGTTTGTATACTTCCACTAACAACTACATAAAGGACGAGCAACCCGCCACCACTACTTATATATTATTGATGATCACATAAACTAACATGCAGCTCAGGCCCATAAGCAGCTCAGGGAGTTGTTCAAAGAGATGCTTTTGAACCCGACCTGGTGTGCTTTGATCTATAAGAGAGATCTTAGCTTTGGCTTGTGTTGTGATAGAGAGATCATTCTCCCAGTGAGCTCTCATATGCATCATTTGTCAAATTACATTTTCACTTTACTGTCTAGAAGTCAACCGGGCAGTATAAAGGAGGAGAAGGTGGACTGATATGACCAGACTGGACTTAATGAGGGCTTCAAAACATCCACATGTATTTTTATTTTTGAGAAAAATAGTGAGATGAGAGTGAATATCAGATTATTAAACATGCAGAAGTTACAATATTTCTGTTGTTTTTTGATACTTTTCGTATAGTTTGTAGATGTGAGCTATAGAAGCCATTTATTTAATAATAATAAAAAAAAAGTTCATCTGAACCTATGTCATATGCTAAATTGGAGGAGGGAATGAAGGGCCTCACAGATCTTTCATTGCAGAATTTAGAGTTGAATTTTACTCTACAGCCTTCAGCCAGTCTCCTTTCTTCCATTGGAGTGTAAATAAGTGTGACAGGCTCGTGAGCTAGATAGAAGCAACTGAATCACTTCCCCCATGGGCATGTTTCCATGATCCCCTTTTCAAGTGGTCTTTTAAGTGGTATTCTATGTACAAAGCCATTAAACGCTTTGTAATTTTATCTTTTAAATCTGTAATTGGAGACGGCAACTTTCTCGTGGCGTTTTGGAGCTGGAAAAGCATGCATAAATATAATTCCAATTAGCTGCATTACCTCCTTCAAGAGAAAACTGTGTCCAAATAAATAGTTGTTAATTACACCCACGGAGAATACATCTTGGATAACTGGTAATTAAAGACGATAATTAATTCAGCTTTTTCATCATTTTTCGCTTCTTCTCCTTTCAAGGATGGTGAGAAGAAGACAAAAAAACTCTCCCTTCATGCGATTTTGAGAAGGGATCTCTTCAGTGTTGCCAAACCCATCAAAAATGGCATCCGTTTAAAAAAAGTACAAGGTCATTCTTTCAAGATTTAATCAGTCTCCTGTTAGCATCGCTGTCCCTTGAGTATTTAACACAGGAGGGACACAGGATCTGGATATTTAATCTGAGTATTTAATAAATATCCTTTTAAAAAAGGGCTCATCACTCCCAAGTAGACAATTTGAACAGCATTGAATCACTTGACCTCATTTTTCCCCACAGAGGCAGCTGATGCATTGTGGGAATGGTGCGCTGGTGCTTCAGTAGGCAATGTCCGCCAAGTTCATGTTCTTCAGAGCATTGTGGGCAGCCAATAGACTTCAGATTACAGTATTATCCTGTGAACTCAATCAAAAATTCAAATGCAGAGCCACGACTGTTTCACACATTTTGATGAATTTCCAAGACAACCAGAAAATGATTGCTCATCTCAAGCAGAGCTGTTGCGATATCTTAGGTGCTTTATAAAGCCATGCTTAGAATGTTTGTATTCAATTAGAGCATAAAAAGAGCACTTTGGTTCTCATTTCAAATCTTGATATAATTTGTGCCACATTTGACCTGAGTTCAGGTGCTTTTGGCAGCTTTATGTAACAACTGCAAAAAAGGTGATGATGTGCTGGGAAAAATTTGTTCGGTGTAGTTTATCTGTGATTTTTATCTCCACATTCACAACCTCGTTTCCAAAATGAAACCTTAAAGAATCTATCAAAGAGTAATCAAAGAGTAAGCTTATAGCAAAAACTCATCTCAAATCTCAATCTCAAAATAAAAGCATCTTTCAGAGTGAGGAATTTAAGAGATCGGCTGGAGCAATTGCAGGTAAGGGAGATTAATGGTAAATACAAGTCCAGGTCACACAGGAGTGAACAATGCCAAAAGAAGTAATCGAGAAAAAAGGACAAGACACAGGCAAAGATCCAAAACACGGGCAACCAGAAATATCCAAAAAATGACAAAACACAAGATCCAAGAAACACATAGATAACAGTTCTGTCCTCTATCTCTACATTCCACATCACACACTATATTGTGATGATTTCCCGGCTTGGATAATTGTCAAGGGATATAATGGAAACTGGCATCAAGATTTTTATGTTCAAATTGAACAACTGCTCGTCGCTTTATTAAAGCTCTGAAAAGAGCTCTTGAAGCAAGTGCGCCCCCAACTGGCATAGCACACACAGAAAATTAAGGAAACAGAACCCAACTGACTTTGTACGGCTGAGCTCACTGAAGTCACTGCACAGCTCAACTATCACAACGACGGTGAGCCCAGCCATCCACCCCCAAACCCAGACCAAACAACACAAACCACCCTAAAATAATCCCACAATACATACATAAACACAATAGAACACCCAACCATTTTGTATATTGCATATAAACAAATCTGTATTTTATGGTGTTATATATTGTATATTGTTGCTGACAATTGTTTGTAATGTATGTCTTATTCAGTTGAGTACTATGGAGACACCATCAGCTGTGAACAAATTCCTTGTGTGTGCAAACCAGTTGCGACGTCTGTAAGACTACAAGGGAGGCTCTGCTTCCTCTAATATGTCAGAAAATAAATTATTTAAAAAAACATATTCATATTTATATAACTTTTAGGAACATGTTCAACTACATAATGCATTCATATTCAGCTATTTATCGTAGATTGTCTGATGCAATATACTTCTCGTACATTTCAGTGGCAGCAAAGTGCATTAACACGTATTGAAGCGCAGCTTCACTGGACTCCTATGAGGCAGCACAGAACAGCTGTTTTACTGCAGAGAAGCTGAACAATTATTGGATAAATGCAGCAAAATAATCACTTCCAGGGAAGCTCAGCTTCTCTGGGAGTCAGTGGAGCAGTGGGCGGAGCAGGATGTTGGGCTGATGAATGCTGATTGGACAAACTGTTTAAAGAGCGGAACCCCCTTTGATAGACAACATTTTTTATGTACACCGGCATTGCTGAAGTTCAATGAGGATTTGCAAGCGAACTTGCAAAGCGAGACTAACTGTTGCATGTTGTCGTTATTGTCTGGTAATATAAACTATTTATATTTGTATACATCATACTTTAAATTACAAACCATTCTTGAATTTGCTTGTTTCAGCTTTGTAAAGTTTGTTTTTCATTTAAATCTTGAAAAGTAGCTTGTGGAAAGAGACTAGCCAGCTAGCAAGCTGTACATAATGGCAGATGGCGCAAATACTGTTTTGTAGTATTAATAGTCTTCCTCATGAGGAGAAACTCAGAATTAAACATCAGGACCGACCAAAACCCAAGACTGATTTGTTGCATTAATCAGGGGAAAATAACAGGCTTTTCAGCTCTCCTGGTATAGCAAGTTGAACTGGCTGACTGGCAGTGCTGTGACAAAAAATATTCTGTTGGCCATGCCTCTTGATGAAACCTCAGAATTCATGTACAAATAACATAAATTTTATGATGCAGGCCTAAAATGAGCTTGTCCTGTTAGAAGGACTGGCAGCTGCCACTGGTTCAAACACACTTGGCCAATAAAATGATTCTGATTCTGAACAACAAGACTATGAATGAATGTATTTTGTGCTCCTTGTAAATCTGATGTAAATAGCTTGCCAAGTCGTGCCACCTGGAGAGGGGGTGTGGCTGGAGTGAGCCCAATCCTTGGGTGATGTTGACTGGCCTTGTCTGGTGGGGGCCATAGTTCCCCTAAAATTCAGAGAAAAAATATAGTGACACTGCAGGGAAATGGGGGCCAAAAGATCTGTGGTGGGATCTGTTTAAAGGAATTCACATGTCTACTAATTAAGGACATGTCTGTTAATTATGTTTCCACAACATACCATTCATTCCTAGAGTGCAGCCAGTAAAATGTAATACAACCAGTCCTCTGTTACTCACTACAACCTTTAATAATTTTTTGCCACTTGCCACAAAAAACTGTACAAAAAAGTAGGTTTTAGTGGGGCACAGTGATTAGTTGATGAGCCTGCTTAAAGCAACTGAACAACAATATTTATTAAAAGACTTCCTGAAACGTTTTTCCTGATTGTGACAGGTATCTACTGGATTTGCACAATTATAGTTTGGTTTTACTGCATCCAGTAGGAACTGTGAGAGACATTTATATGTTTACTGACAATAACGTATTTAGTTACATTTACGTTTCACATAAGCTCTTAAATTCAACAGAACTAAAAGTGTTTTGCTCCTGATTTTCTTTTGTATTCAGTGTCTGGTGCATCATGTTGCAGTGTCCAACAATAGTCTTGCAAGCACTGATGGATTCCAGTTGCTCTGGTATTATTTCTCCATCGTGGCAATTATCACAATGAATCTTAAGTGACATGTTGCACTTCATTGTCTTATATGCTTTGAAAAGTTTGTCTACCAGCTGAGTGTAGTTTGGGGCTCTGTAAATGCCTAGAAAATTGTCAACAACATCTTTGAAGGCTTTTCAAGCAATTTATTTTCAGCCCAACTAACAGATCTGATCTGTGGGCCAACAAAAATGCCCACTTTGACCTTGGTATCAGTAATTCTTGGGAACATCTGTCTTAAATAACAAAACCTTCTGTGTTCATTGCTTACTAAAAAAAAAAGAGTTTTATGTGGCAAGGAGGCAATTTTTTTTTGCTGGGTTGACAAGTGATTCCTGTGCCACATTTTTCTGTCCTGGAACTCTTTACAGAGTGACCAGTTTTGTCAAGAATAGTGCAACTTTTTGGCACAGCTGTCCCATTCACAGATGAGACAACAGTACTTTATATAGTCAAGCTGCAGTCCTTTTAACAGAGCAATGACTTACCTCCACAGATATTCCAGTTGTACCTGGTATACTGGATGAGAGTGGTGTCTCAATGAAGAGACACCACTCTTCTGGGTTGTGATCACAGTCCAAGGCCAAGAACAATCCTTCAATGTCACAACAGAAATGTTGCAAACATTTTCATACCTGGTGACATCAAACACCATTCCGGCAGTCTTTAACCCAGCAGCTCAACTTTTGCTTTTGACAGGCCCAAATCTCTGAACAAAACTTTCAATTCGGACTGCGTTATCAGATGTGGATCGCCTGATGAGCATGGTTCAAAATCCAGTGTCAGTGTCAGTGTCAGTACCCTGCATTGCAATTTCTTTATCTGGTTCATCCAAGGTCCAATCATCTGGTGGTTTCAGCATATTCACTATGTCGTCTTCCACAGAACAGCTTCCAACCTGGCTTGATTCCATGTCTGGACATGCCCAGGCTGCACAAACCATTGTTGATAAGTCAAATACAGGAGTGAAAATGTTTGGATACAAATGTAAGAAAAAATCCTGACAAAGCTAAAGATTTCTCTGACACTCTCTGAAACATGATGGGCAAATTTTGATGTGATATTCATGATCAAAATAAAGATTCAGAAATCTTCTCAGCAGTGGCGATGGTAATTTATAAAAGGACCACAAAGTAAAATCCAAATGAAGTATGCGCCATGGTGGGATTTGTAGGATCATGCTAATTTCCTATAATTTATCTGGTAAATACCTGCTGACTAAATATTGATGCTAATACAATTAATAGCATTTTATAAAATGTAAAATCAAATGCATAATCAGATGCATCATTAAACATTAGACTGAAATACCAGTCCAATAAAAAAAATCAGTTTGACAACAACCTTTTATTCTGATTTCATTGTGCATCCCTAGTTTTGGTTATTTGACATTTCTGCAGCAATAGCAAAAATTAACAATAAATGCGCAAACAAATGCACTAATGCACTGATTTAGATGCAGAAGCAAATATGTTTACAGTATATACGTATGTGTGTGCTGATACATATCTGTCAGATACTCGATACATTGTTTTACAATAATCTTTTGGCCAAAATGTAATTTGCTGCACCACCCTCAGTCACCAACAATCAAAATGACTGATACTGTACTGATGCAAGTGGCAATACACCCTGTAATTCACCCTTTAATTCTCCCCCTTGTACACAACCAGTGACAAAATAAGATGCAGAAAGCAAAAAGCATCACATAGTATTTCCTGGGTACAGAGTGTGCCTGGCTACAGCTGGAATTTCACTTTTCCTTCATTTTTAAATATTTTAGGAGGAGGTTTCAATCCTCAGCACTCACACATGGCATCAGTTTTCATAATTAACTTATGTTAATTATAATAAATGTTATTCCCTAGTCTACAGTTAACATCAGCAACTGATGCTATTGCTATCAACATACATACCATCAGTTAGAAAATGAATAGTTTTTATAATTCCTTTTGCATTCTCCAAAAATATATATACAGGGTGTCCATAAAGTCTCTTTAAAATTTAATTTTTTTTTACAAAGGCAATTGATAAGGTATCTTCATCAGATTTATTCTATGCACTCAGTAGTTATCAGAGTTTTTAATCATGTTATATTTGTGTATTTCAGGTACCCTGTTGATGAATGAGGTACCCTTAAAAGAACCCCTACTCCTCAGTGTGTATCATGGTTTATTGAAATGAAATCAGATCTGCAAACTTGAAAGAGATCCAACATCATGGCCATCAATTCATTTATGGCACAAGAAATGTATGGAGACAGGAAAAGTGTTTGATAAAGGGATGAGTGGATGATCAAAAACATCTGGAAAAATACACAAATGCAATGTGATTAAAAACTCCAATAACCATTGACTACATAGAACAAATCTGATGACAATATCTCATCAATTGCTTTTGTTATACATTTTTGAAATTTTAAGGAAACTTTATGGACACCCTGCATTTCTCTTGATTCTACATGGTTCCTGACATTTGCACAAATTACCCATTTTGTGACAATTAGTTTGACATATTAACATCTGCTCTAAATCTAATACTAGCACTATTAATGCGCATGAGAGCAGCTTGTGAACTGATTTTCCCGCTTATTTTTACACTGTATGGAGAAAATGTACATTTCTTTGAATCAGCTCAGGTGACAAGGAGTGACCAGATTGGTTTGTCCAGTTGAAACCCAGGTTATTCAGTGAGGAGTTAAGTTACTTCAGTGCACTTTAAGGTTTATTAAGAGAAGTTTAAAGGGAAACAGAACCCTGCTAATCTCTGATCTACATTTTTGACTCTTGAATCTTGGCTACCACACACTGTAACTTCACAACACACACACACACAGCCATGTAAGTCCAGCTGTTATTACATCTTTATCTTTGGGCGACTTGTTCTGCCTCTGATAGGAAATGCTCTTGAACCCTTTAATATGTCTTGGGAACAATGAGTGTAGCTCACTCCTGAAGATGCACCATTTTCAGCAGCATTCCATATTGATGATGGGAGTCTACAATGCAAAAAAATGACATTGATTTCCATTGTTCATTCTGAACGGGGGTGTTGGAGTGGTTGGGCGGGGGAGACAGAAGGAAAATGCAGCCGTGTGCATTCTTCTCTCCTGCAACTGAGTGAGGAAGAATAAAAGATAAAATGGGAGCAGACAAAGAATGGGAGAAAGAAAGTAGCATGAAGAAGGCTGATGTTTTCTTCACAAGAGGTGTAAGAGGCATAAAATAAAGTGGCATATTTTGTTTTATTTTTAAGGTTGTTTAATGGTCGGACTTAATTGTAGGGACTTTTTATTGCATTAGGAATTATATTTTGACATGCTTGATTTTACACGCTACTTAGTCAATAGCTAATTTTGGAATAACGCATGAATGTGTTGTTGACACAAAGATGTCATTTGGGAAATGTAAGCCTTTCATCATAATGTGTGATTGAGAAAAGTTCCAGAAAATGGTTATTTTATGCTCCAGTGCGGTGATTGAGATAAGACACAACACATCAGGAGTAAACCTGGTTCCACCAGAAAAAAGGGAAGCCTACAAAAGGAGTGTATGTCTTTAAGTGAAAGATGGCTTGTGTGGCACTGCTTCTTTGGAGCGAGGTGAGTCCATGTTGTCCAGGCTTGGAGAGAGCAAACAGGGAGGGAGCATTGATATGCTAATGTTGCTCCTCATTAGCTGCAATTAATTAGAGCTGGGCGTCTGGGTGCTGGCGTGTTAGCACACGGGCACGATGGCCTGTTTATCAGGAAGCGGCGCCTTGCCATCATCATACACTGCAGATGGACTGAATGGAGGAAAGGAGATGGCAAAAAGAAAGAAAAAAGGAAGCCAGACACCAGATACACATTCAAGATGAGTCGGTCCATGATGCAAATGGTGAATAACAAGGAGAGGATGCAGCTGATTTGTTGTGTAAAGGATTAAGTCAAATTACATACACTGATCAGCCATAACATTAACACCAATGGTTGGTAAAGTGAATGACATTGGCGAGTGACTTCATTACAAGTGGGCTATATTAAGCAGCAAGTGAACAATCAGTTTTTGAAGCTGATGTGCTGGAAGCACAAAAATCTTGTGGAGGGTTCCAAGTACGTTAAATCCCTTCCAGAACTGATCCAAGGAAGAACAACTGATTGGTGTAGATCACTGGTGCCCAAAGTTGGTTCTGCAGGGCCAGAGTCCAGCACAGATTGCACTTCCCCTCCTCAAACACATTACTAAACCTGTCAATTAACAGGTGAGCTGAACCTGAGCTGGGTTATTGCCAACTGTGTAGAACACCTGCCCTCCCAGGACTACAGCTGGACACCCCTGATAGATGTTCTATGGGTACCAGTCATTGAGATTTTGTTACTTTATCAGATTTGCACTGAAAAAATATCATGAAGCAGATTTAAGAAGCTACAGTGAAGGATACAGTGCTATATAGTTTAAAATGAAAAAGAATATTTTGAAAACATGAAGAATCCAATCTAGATATTAGTCAATTTGATAAACAGAACTGTGCAAAAGTCGTTGAAAAATTTAATCTTTGAGTTGTTCAAACAGGCAGCACTTTTGTCTTTTGTTTTTAAAGTTTTATCTTCAGATTACTAATATTAAAATAAATACAAATAAAATGTATACAGTGAACAGTACATATTTATCAATGTGTTTGGTTACTATTCCCAGAGTTCTCCTTGTGGAAGCCTGGAATTATTAGTAGGAACCATCAAATCCCTGGTTTGGGCTCAATCAGTGGTTAAATCAAGTGCTGCTGCTGAGAGAGTTTCACATATTCATGCAATAGCTGGAGGCACTGAGGGGGAATCACCAAACCTGTGCTGTTCTAACAGCTCCTAACACATATATGCTTATTTTTACATACAAAATATTGAGATTTTTTGTTCTTTTTTATAATATATACAGTAGCTTACAAAAGTAAGTACACCCCTCAATTTATTTGTAAATATTATATTTTTTCATGGAACACCACTGAAAATATGACACATTGATACAATGTAAAGTAGTCAGTGTACAGCTTGTATAACAGTGTAAATTTACTGTCCCCTCAAAATAACTCAACACACAGCATTAATGTCTAAACCGCTGGCAACTAAAGTAAATACACTCCTAAATGAAAAGGTCCATATTGTGTCTAAATAGCCATTTTCCCTCCCTGTTGTCATGTGACTTGTTAGTGTTACAAGGTTTCAGGGGTGAATGGGGAGCAGGTGCGTTAAATTTGATGTTATCTCTCTCATACTGGTCACTGGTTCAACATTTCTTAATGGCAAAGAACTCTCTGAGGATCTGTAAAAAATAATTGATGGCCTAGGCTAGAAGAAGATTGCCAACACCCTGAAACTGAGCTGCAGCACATTGGCAGGTTCCACTCAGAACAGGCTTCACCAGGGTCAACCAAAGAAGTTGAGTCCATGTGCTCAGCATCATATCCACAGGTTGTCTTTTGAAAATAGCCGTATAAGTGCTTCCAGCATTGCTGCAGAGGTTGTATGAGTGGGAGGTCAGTCTTTCAGTGCTCAGACCATACACCGCACACTACATCAAATTGGTCTGCATGGCAGTCGTCCCAGAAGGAAGCATCTTCTATAGATGGTACACAAGAAAGTGCGCAAAACACTTTACTGAAGACAAGCAGATTAACGGCACTGGGGAGCTACAGTTCATTGAGGGAACCGTAAAACCCCAACAAGTACAGTAACATAGAGCATGATCCTCTCCCTTCAGAAACTGGGCTGCAGGTCAATATTCCAACATGATAAAGACCCCAAACACACCTCCAAGACGACGGATGCCTTGCTAAAGAAACTGAGGGTAAGGTAAACCCTATTGAACCCTATTGGTGTCTCTAACATCCACCAGCTCTATGATGTCATCATGGAGGAGTGTAAGAGGAACTGCATGCCCAAGAGAGATAGAGCTGGAAAATAATGGTGGCCACACAAACATTGACACTTTGGGCACAATTTGGACATTTTCACTGGTGTATTCAAACATTCCATAACATATAGGACACATATGTAAATACATTTGTGTAACAACATGCACATTCCTTTATGAAAAGCTTTTAGTGTATAATATATGTATAAACCTTTTTACCAGCTCATTTTATGTAACATCCAAGTGTTAACCCTGAGAACATTTCTCTGCTTTTCAATAAATTGAATGTAAACAAGAGCACCTTCAAGTTGATCCACAAATACACACATTCTTCTTCAGGAACAGCAACTGATCTGCATGCTCAGAGGTGAGGGCACTTCTTATGTCACCAGCAGTAGAAAAGATCCTCTTTGCTCACACACCGCTCTCTGGGACACACAAATACCTTTGTACCAACTTAGCAAGGAGTGGGTAGAATGGTGCCTGAGATTTCCACCACACCAGTGGGTCATCTGTTAGTGGTAGTGGGGGAGCTTCTTGGTATTGTCTGATCTTCTTTTCAGCTATGGAAGTAGTGGACACCAAGGGGGCTCTGGTGGTCTTGAATGTTTGCCCAATGAGGTCAGAAATGGCAGATTTCCTCTTCTAGTGTTGTTGGTTACTGGCAGAAGAGTCACGCAACTCAGCAGACATCTGCTCATCATATCCTCCATCACCAGCAGAAGCTCCCTCTACATCTGCACCTTCCTATCGAGATTAAATAGTGGCACTAATTTACAGGGTCATCTAAAAGCATGCTAAATAGCTAATCAAAACAAAACAGAAAATATGCATTCCTGTAACCCACTACAGTTCACAAAATGTTTACGTTAATATTACCATGATAATCAGAACAACAGCCTTTGTGTTCACTTTAGCATATGTCTCCTGTACATCTTCTGATTTGAACCTGGGGTCTTTCTTCTTTGGAGAGATATAACCCATTGATAGGTCTTGATTGATGGTGCTCTTTATCTCTCTAATAAGACAGGAATCCTCATCAGTGCAGATTGTCATTGTCTTTCAAAAGTCGGGCATGAAGTGGAGCAATCACAGAATTTTTTGGACTTTTCGCACATGATGTTTGTGGCCACCATCATTGGCTTAAGAGCTTTTGCAATCTCTTTGGCATGTGAGATGTCAGTCACAGTCTTTCTTACCTTTAAGGACATTAAGAGTGTAAAAGATATTTGATTTATAGCAATTATTTATGTGAACTGGACTTGTTGCACAGGTGGCATCCTATAACAGTACCACACTGCAATTCAGCTCCTGATTCTTTCACAAATGTTTGTAGAAGCAGTCTGCATGCCTAGGTGCTTAAAGTAACACACCTGTGGCCATGGAAGTGATTGGAACAACTGAATTTAATTACTTCGATGGGTGAGTGAATACTTTTGGCAATATAGTGAATGTTTACTTGCTTTTGCATTGAAGTTTATTTGTACAAAATCTATAATAATCTATAAGAAAATCTATAAAATCAGATTGTTAATAAGTGTTATCAGCACAATATTATCAATAACTCACCTCAGGAGATGAGAGGGTAGCACAGACGGCAGACTGTGATGAGCTTGTGTTCTGGAAGTTTCAACAACCTCTGGTTTCTCTTGAGTACCTCTGTTGTGATGGTGCTTCTGCGGAAAAATACTGAAACCTCCCAAACCTCGAGAAACAGCTGGTAGTTTTAGAGCTCACTGCGATGCCATGTTAAGCATGTGTTCAAAACATAAAATGTGCTCGCATCCTGGCAGCTAAACAGCTACAGCCATGTTGGAAAAATGATCAGTAACCAAAGGCAGATCCTTTCCAGTCAGTTTCCTTTCAGCCTTGGCTGTAGAACTTCTGCCATGTGAGCACCTGTGAAACTCATGCATCGCCCTCGTTTGTAACATGTAGAAGTGCATTTGCCACTCGTTATCAATAAAATCAGCCTTAATAGTAACGTAAGACTCTGTTGCCCACAAAGTCCAGCAATCGCACATGAGTGCAACCTTCTCTGCGTTCTGGAGCTCACTCTCCACCTTTCCTCTTGTCTAATTGTGAAGAGCCAGAACAGCCTTTTCTGTGAAATATTTTCTGCTCTCTGTGTGCAACAGCTTGTGAAAGCCCTTATTTATTTCAACCACAGTATACAGACGAAGGTCCTTGCAATTAAACATACATGCTTATGCAAAAGTTTGGGCACCCCTTGATAAATAACAGATTTTGGTAATTTTGTAATTTAAAAGATGTTAACACAGTCTCTCTAGGACATGGAAAAAACATTGAATAACACTCATTTACATTTACATTTACATTTATTCATTTGGCTGACGCTTTTATCCAAAGCGACTTCCAGGTTCAGGAAACAAT
>JBBIGC010000041.1:20632499-20654126 GCA_037576955.1 Lepidarchus adonis
ACTGCAACTACTACTACTATGACTACTGCGACTACAACTGCAGCTACTACTACTACTACTATTACTACTACTACTACAACTGCAGCTACTACTACTACTACTACTGTTACTACACTACTACTACTATTACTACTACTATTACTACTACTACTAGTGCTGCTACTACTACTACTATCACTACTACTACTACTACTTCTACTATTACTACTACTACTACTTCTATTATTACTATTATTACTATTACTACTACTACTACTACACTACTATTACTACTACTACACTACTACTACTGTTACTACTACTGCTGCTACTGTCATTACTGCTGCTGCTACTACTCCTACTCCTACTTCTGTTACTACTACTACTGCTACTACTGCTACTTCTACTACTATTACCATATTTCCCCAATGATAAGCCAGTGGCTTATCCATGAGTTTTACAAACCTGGTAGCTTGTTTTAATGTGGTGGCCTATCTGAAAACATGAAAACACATTTGCTAAAAGTATAATTCAGTGCACAAAAAGACGACATGCCCAAATGATACTGATACTGCTGCTGCTGCTGCTGCTGCTGCTGCTGCTGCTGCTACTACTACTACTACTACTGTTACTACTACTGTATTTGCATATATATTCTCATGCAGATTGAAGATTGTGTCAAGATTTAATGCCACAAGTTGCAATCATGCAAATACAGGAAAAATACTGGAAAAGGCTGGAGTGACAGATAATGGTCCTAGAGCATCATCCTAAGAGCATCAACTCAATTTTTGGACAAATATTGTTTATGGATCATTTTTGGTAAGAAGTATCTACTGAAGACCTGGAACACTTCATAATATGGGTGAATGCATGATACGTGGCCCACGAAGACGATACTGCGATAATGGACATATCACATGAAAATGATGTAGCGATCATTCTGAACACAGAAACACAGGGATGCATTATTAATTTCCAAAAGCAACAGCAATGCTATTGTTACCTTTCCCATGTTTGCTTTGCAAGCCCATAGAAACCACTTCTTCAGCTTCAGGGATTTACTTCTGTTCTCCCCTTTGTCACTTAGCAGGTTGCACTAGCATCATGCTTTAAACCGAACTACCATAAAGCAACTCCTTCCACCCGTTTTCCCACATCAAACACTACATAGTTGAACGAACACTAACAGTTCATTGCTCCCCATAAAACACGCCTTCCGCTACAGTGCCATACGCTTCTTCTCTGATCTAAATTATTGTTGAGGACAGTTCAGCAAACGCTAGATATTGGCTGGGATGTGCAATTCTGCACTCTTGGATTACTGAGTCTTTCCTCATTTTTAAAGAAGCTCTCTAGCGATGTGTGTTTACTTCTGTTTTGACAAATATTGTTTATGCCTATGAATACATACTTTTTATATTTACAAGTATGAAGTGGACATATCTGCATCTTGACACTGTGTAGTTGTAGGAAGAGCCTGTAAAAAGTAAAGTATAACATGAGCTGATCTGAGCATGAAAAATGTGCAATGCAGTGTAATAAACAGTTGATACTCAATATGCACCTTGACACCAGTGATTCTTAGAACAACGCCTGTTTCACTTCAATAGAACATTCCATTAACTTTGTTAAAGTTTTTTGAATGATAAGCTTCGCAAATGTGAATATACTGTAACAGTGTGTTGGACAGGTCAGTAGATGTTGGACAAATGAAAAAGAATATAGACTACATACTACCTCCATACTGATATTGCTATATTTGGTGCTCCAAGACTGGGCTGCATTAAGCTATTCTGAACAAAATTATTCATGCTGGTTGGATCACATTAATGATTCATCAATACACCCACATAGAAATGCTCATCTGGAACATCCAAGGCTGGTCAGGACACTCAGAATACACAAACTGCAGTAGTCTTTCTTGTCATTATTAAGTACTGTACAGACCTACCACAAAATGATTCATCGCAAATGCACTCCACTCCTCCACCCCACCACAACCACCACCATAGAATGTAGTTTTAAAAATCCTCACAAACTTTATCAGCATGCCAGAGTGACCCAATAAATAAAGCAAGGTTTGTGTGAGCAGCAGAGTCACATCACTATCCTACGCCTGGTAAGTACCTACCCAGTCTCAGCCTTGTGGGTCGTAGGTCGTTGCAAACAAATACTTGCTTTTTAAAGAAAGCCCATTTTAACCAGACCTCCAACACTATGGAGAAAGTCAGAAAGTCTTTACACAACACAAAAGCTGAACATTGGGGGTAGATCAAGAATTCCTATGGAGTGATTAGCACATTGGATCAAGTGGCATCAATTCAGCCTACGCAGGTTACTTTGAAATGAGAATGCTCAGAGTAGACATTTTACAAAACTCTTTCAAAAAGTGTCAAAAAACATGACCTATCCATGCTCTGCATTGTTATATAGCTTGGACAACTGTCAACTGGCAAAAACTTATCACATTCAACTTTATCAGAAAGTGTAGTACAGTGTAGTAACTGGTTTTTATAAAGAAACATCTGGTTGATAGGTTATACAGAATGTTAAAAGTTTGTATTTTTTTTTATTTTTTTTTATTGCCACCACTACAATACAGTGCAACTGTAACAGGGCTGAACTTACTCTAAGTGCCTTGATTTAAAAAAATTCAAAATAAAAATCCACCTCTGTCCCAACCTTGCCCACCAGGACAGTTCAGCAAACGCTAGATATTGGTTGGGAACGGACAATTCGGCACACTTGAATTACTGAGTCTTTCCTCATTTTTAAAGAAGCTCTCTAGCGATGTGTGTTTACTTCTGTTGATGGTTCATTGGTAGTGTCATCCAATTGCTATGAAAGAAGTGCAGGAAAAAGATGCACAGAGATGGGTCCGTCACAAAATAATCCACGCTCTGTTCAATCAGTGTTCTAAAAGCCAAACTGAGCCTTTAGATTTAAATGAGGCTGGGGAGTCTCAGTTGAGTTTACCTTCAGCTTTCACTCAAGTATCTTGCACACAATCTGTTGGAAAATCTTTCTTCAGCTTTCACCCAAGTCTCCTGCAGTCAGTCGAGCGGCACCACCAAGTGGAGAGAAGAAGTAGCAACGCCGGTGAGTCAAATATCAATATTGTCGTCTGCATATCGATTATGGTATATGAGCAAGGACAATGTTATATTGCCATATCGATATTTTGACCCACCCCTACTTCATAAGACCTGTTGTTTTGGAGATGCTGTCAAAGAGGCTCAGACTTGTCCAGTTTTTTTGCTTCCAGTGCATCAATCAATATAACCCATTTTCCTGACAGGTGTGCCTGTAATGAAATAATCGGATAGTCAATGTTATTAACTTTACCTGTCAGTGGCATTAAGGTTATTGTCACGTCTGTCACGTTTGCCATGTATCTATGTCTATGTGCCATGTCTTCTTGTTTTGGTTTTGGTTCCCGCTTTGTCTGTCTCATGTCTTGTTCTGTTCCCGCCTCTCACTGATGTCCCTGGTTTGTTCCCTGTATAATTACTCCTTGTTCTGTGCCTTTGTTTGCTGGTCGTAGTTGACACTTACTTGAAGTTTCCTGTAACCTTGTTACTGAATTTGTGTTTAAGTTTATATTATTAAAATTCCAGTTTTCATTTTAAGTCCTGCCTGCGTTTATTTCCCACCCAACCCTGTAAGCGGTTGGTTTTAAGGATATCTTTTAGGACTTGAGTGAAAATCACATTATGTTTAGGTTGCATTCATATAGAAAATTATAAGATGTTCACAAACTTTCAAGCACTATTGCATATATTAACAGCCAAAATAGGATGTTTTTGCTTGAAGTTGAAGTCAAAAAGGAAGATAAATTTTAAAACAGAAATTCAGAAGCCATAAATTCAAGGTAGATGATTCACAGACAGAAAAGTCTTATTTTCACAGTATTCTGTAAAGCTTGACCAACCTTGCAACAGCTGCTCAATAAAATGCATGATGGGTAGGAGCAAGGATAGATCAGTGGCTTTATTCCAGCTGGTATACCTTTCCCAGTGTTAACCAGTATAGCTTATACAGAACACTGAGAAGAGAAAGTGCACCAGCATGCTAGTACAAATAAACCATTCTGTATATTGGTGCACAAGCTGTGGTTCATGCCATGCTTGGAGGAAACTTCATCATCCCTTTTCCTTTCCAAATGTTCAGCAGAAGGATGAAAACATAACTGTAACCTCATATATAAGGGGTTTCGTAATCCTTGCTGTTCTGCGTACTGGCTAAATGGAATTGTTGCTGTGTTACAAGCGCACAAATCAAATTGTACTGAATGTACATTGGAGCACAGCAGCAGTGAATAGGATTATGGCATGAGCTAAGGATTGTAAAATACAAGACTATTGGAATGCAGCCTTTAGCTTCAAATAGCATTCCTAAATGGACAGTACTGAAGGGGCCAATGATTTCGCTCTCATTGCAAAGTATGGCAAGTGATCTAGTTATTGCTGGGATAATCCGACATCTAGTTTAAAACATGAATAAACATGACTTTGATGGGACTCCCACATTGTCAGTGACAGTACTAAACACAAATGTTAATAACAATGTTAAACTAAGACAATGTAAAATTCAATCTTGATTTATATTGTCAGTCGTACGCTCTGAGAACAGCTGCAGTGTACATTGAGTAGTTTGGGTTATAAAGATGTAGAGAGTAATGGTCCCCTTCCACATATTTCATATCAGTTTAGGGAATTGAACCAGTGATCACTTTGGTTAATAACCTGCACCTCTATCCTTTAGGCTTCTGAACCGCAGCTGCCCCATAATTGTAATGGAAATGTAAACTTGGGTATAATGGCCTTGCTCAGGCCAAATGAACTGTAACTACTGAATGATACAAGTATTTTTTTGTTAACTGTATATCCATTCTTGGTTTTTTCCCCCATAAAAGTACCGGTAATGACACCAGTTCTGCTTTGACTGTTTTGTAACTACTGGAATCTTCAAAGCCAAAGAATTTTGAAGTGAAACATGAGACCTTTACTCATGGAATGTCTTTTCTTATTTTTTGTTACAATTGTACAATACAATTCAAGATTCAAGAGGGGTTTATTGTCAGTACAAAAGTATACAAAGTACACAGTGTATTGAAATGACATTTCACACAGCCCCAGCCCATGGTGCATGTATAAAGAAAGGTAAAATATATAAAATATTTAAAAATATAGAAAAGTGAGAGCACACTTAAATACAAATCTAAAGTAAATTAAACTAAATAGCAATACCTATAAATATATATAGAAATACATATAACAGTGAAAAGAAATTATGATGTAACCAAAAAACTTTAGATTTGAAGGGCAGCATTCATAAAGTGACATGACACCCACGTAAGCCTGTTATTGCAATGGACATATGTATTAAGTCTTAATCTAACATGTGTCAGTTTTCACATTACTTTCTGTGCAGAAAATACACTGAATAAAGCAACTTTTATGACAGATTGTTGAAAAAGGTCTTTGTAAATGTAATGAAGGTTTATGTTGATTGTCATAAAATGTTAATGTCTAATGAGCCATTTCTGTAACTAAGACTATGTGTGAAGAAGCTTTCAAAAGCTTAATTAAGGTATATATAATGCAGGAGATATTTAGCAATTTAAGGGTTCTCTTATGCTGTGTGGATGCTTCCTATGGGTATATGGAGTTTCTAGGGTTAGGAATTAGTCATAGTCATACTACTGTATAATGTAATGTAATGTGTCCAACATATATACAGTGAAAACCTCGTTAGCTTGCCCGCTTGTCCGAGTCCTGAATTTGGTGTGAGGCTCAGTTGGTGAGTTATTGAAAGGGATTAAAAAGTAAAGACCCCTGCATTTTCATCGCTCTGTGTCTGGCCTTGAAACGTCACAGCCAACCATTTGAGTACTGAAAATCTTGAAATCCTGAAATCCTAGTTCAGCTCCAAACTTTTTGGCTTTTTCACATAAAACAGCATCAGTAATGGTCACATTTTGCAATCTAGCAGACAAAAACCACATTTCCATGCTTCCCCAAACTCAAGCATTTATACTCACTTGAGATGTTCCGCCATTTTAGCTTTTAGCTGAGAGAATGTTGCCACCTGGTGACAGGCTGATAAAATCGAGCATTAAAAGCATCAGCGAAATCCTGCTGCATCTTTGTCCAGTTATTGCAGCAACAGATGGAAATTTCCTTTTTTTGCTGGCCAGTCAGAGAATGCAATTTTGTGGCTTAGGCGAGAGACAAGGTTGGCAGCGTAATGAGGTTCTGCAGCCTTTCATGGCGAGAGGCGAGTTTGGTGAGATAACAGGGGCCGAGCTACTGTAATGGGGTCTGATTGTGTATATATACAACCAGTCAAAAGTTTTAGAACACTCTAGTTTTATGAGTATATATATTCATATGTATGCCTTTATCATTTGTAATGTTTATTTAGTTACTTGTAGTGAATTGGCAATGATGTAGATTCTAGTGTATTTGACTTCTTTTTTTATTACATAACTCTGCTCCAGCAGTTTGCAGATATCAGATTATAAGAGACTATTTGTCTCTTCAAAGCTTTTCTCTCTTTTTTCTTTTTACAATGCTAAATTGCTTGTGCTGTGGATTGAAGTGTTCAGATGGTGTGGATGAAGGGTGGTCATTTCCCCAGAAGTCCCCAGTGGATCACTGTGATGTGCAACAGGTCGATGGAAATGACGCAAACTAAGAGCTTGGCTGGAAATGGGAAATTTGAGCTTCATGAAAGGTTTCAGGCTGTAGGCTGTCTAAAAAGGCAAGCTGAGCCTAAGTGCAGTTTATTGTAGCTTGTTATATCTGAAGGAAAAACAGACTTCACCTGCTTACACATTGCTTGAAGTTTCCTTTGTTTTATTTAATTATTTTGTGCCAGTTAAAATATCCCTCAGTCATTCCCCAATATTAAAACAACTAACAGGTGAAGTGAGTAGCTTGGAAGTTCTCATTACAGTGGATCCTGCCAAGAGGTGCAATATAATGAATATAGTTCATTTTTTGGAAGCAAAAAAAAAGGCAATGCAAGGAACTGGCTTTGACAAGGGCCAATTGTGATCTCCAAAACAGCAAGTCTTGTGGGGTTTCCCCCGTATGCAGTGGTTAGTACCTTCCAAAAGTGGCCCAAAGAAGGACAATCAGTGAACTAGTAACTGGAGTCATGGGTTCCCAAGCCTCACCAATGCACATGGGGAGTGTACATTACTCTGTATGGTCTGATCCCAATGAGGAGCTAATGTAACACAAAAAGGTCATTATGAAGGGTGTAAATGTTAGGGCTAATCAGTGTTTATATACTGTACCACAACTAAATTAATATTGCTAAAAGGGTTTTTTGCAGAGGTAGAAGAGCACACTTTTGTTCCTTAAGGTATCTTTATCTTTATTACTTTAAAAAATTGCTCTTTTGCTTTGCAACATAATCCCCACCGTATCTGCACAATGATTAAAATTTATAATTTTTACTGTCTGGGTACATAAAAAAGAAATGTAAACTTAAAATAAACACAGAACAGTCTAAACAAAACCAATTCAGTCTTTTTTTGTGTGAAAACATCAATTATATTATTCACTGTGTAAAAATATGGGGATAAGACCAATGGAAATTGTTATTTTAATGGAGTTAATTTTAAAGAACATTTGTCCTTCTCCTGTAAAGTCTCCATTTTGGAAATACAAGGTTTTCCTGGTGTTATGGTAGAAGCCAATGGGCAAGAAAAGTTTTTTGGGCTTTTAGTAAATGCGGGACAACATGTCCAAATGATTATCCAGGGTAATTGACCATATGCTACAGATGCAGGGAGATAGAGATTAAAATAACTAGAATTTTCCTTCTAGAAACCATCATTTAAAAAAAACAACAACAAAACTTTAGGAAACCAAAAGTGGTTCTTCTGTGAAAGAGCCCCAAAGCACTCTTTTGACACCTGTTTTTAAAAGCACAGCTTGGCTGTTTTATTACAAACAAACAAACTAAAGTTAAGATGGCCGATATCACCCATCGGCCACAATTAAACATCCAATATAGATACAAACATATGAGTGGTTCTGTCTTTACTCAATATCCTTCACTGATGCCAATAATTGAGTTATAGCGCAGTTGCATTCCATTTGTGTGCTTTTGTAAACACAGCTGGACATGTCCTTTTAAACATTTAATTACTTTTACAGAACTGCACACTAAGCCGAAGCAGCATATAAAACATCCCTGTTTCGCACCCCGAGAGTCTGTGTGGTTTTGCACTCACACTGAATTTCATTGTGAACTATTTTCAAATTGACTGTGGCCTACTTAATTTTAATTAAAGTTGCCTTTGTGTAGTTTAAGAAGTCACAGGAGAGATGATGTGGTAAGAGGATCTGTTCTCATTAAGTTAGTGTATTATAGAAGACAGAAAGACTCTACTATCATTAAAGACACACACTTGAGCTCATAGAAGTATATTGCACTGTTGGGATTCATCCATATACTCCTATGGGGGAAAATCACTCAGCCAATACTGGAGTTATTGTGACCTTTTCCTCCATCTCACTTTCAATGCCGCACTTATGTGGGACATATATCCATGGTACACACTACTTTTGATTCTACACTGGGCTGCATCCTATCTGTACTTAATAAACAATAATAATAAAGAATATTGCTTGAATAAAAAATACTGGCATCCCTCTGGAAGGTCACTGGTGCCCCCTGGCTTCCAAGAGTGAAAATGCACAATCAGTTATGGTTTATTTATTTATTTAACAGGGTTGTGCACTTGCTATTACTCCATGCTCTGTCATGGTTGGTCACCGTGCCTTTAAGATCCATATGTAAACATTGCCATGGTGGAAACATTCCTCAGAACTTTATTTTGAATAGGTGGAGCTAAACTGCAGATGGCCAAAGAGGCGTCACTGAATATATACAAATGTAGTGAGGAAAAGTATTACAAGCATAAAATGTAATGTTTAATTTCTGTTAAATAAATTTTCTGTGATATGGGCCCTTTAAGTCCAGATTCTGTATCTCACACTAATGATTCATCCTGCCAAAGATGCAATGGAGGCAAACTGTGGAAGTCAAATGAAAGAGCTAAGTGTGACTAATTCCTCATAGTGCATGGAAAAATGAGTAACTGGCACAGACAGGAGATTAAAGCCTTTTCTCTCACTTTAAAGTTTAATTGTTTATCAGTACATGAAGAACGATGGGCTTGTACTGTATTTAGCTGCGATCCTTTTGGAAACTCACTCTAGTACATTTCCGTTGTGTTTCTGCATGCTGTGCTCTGTTGTGACACTTGCATTCTCACTTCCCACGCAAACTTTAAATGACACAAAGGGAAAGTCCATCACTGCCACTCACACAGGGAGAGAAACACACAGTTTAAGTACAACTTTTATTAATACTGGAATCATCACAGTGCGTTTTGTTACATTAGCAGTGACTAAAGTTAACAAAATGAAGAGGATAAATATTACAAAAAAGAAGAAAACTCATTATCAGCAAGAGAGGCAAATTAGCCTCGGGGGGGAGAGAACACAATAAATTAAAGTGAAGAAAAATAGAGGGAGGAGGGGTAAGAAGAAGGACAGAGACGACAGCACCTGTAGCTTTACTTGACTCCATTGGAGAAAGTGGGGAAAGGGGGGGGGGGTGTACAAAAACGAATGCGCACGTTTTCTCTTCACATGAACCAAAACTCAGAAAAGTGGTTAAGAACAGCGGCGAAGGGCCGGGGCCGCATTGCTCGGGGCCCCTGAGAAAACTGAAGGATGAAAGAGAGACCTTAGTGCAGGAGAAGAGAGCACAGAGTGACGCCGTTAAGACATTCAGCTGAGTTACCATGGCGCCTGGTTGCTGAGCATCACTCTCAGCTAGAGTGTGTATGTGTGTGTTTGTGTGAGTGTGTGTGTGTGTATGTATATGCCTGGAGAGGAAGCAGAGGTTCCACTGCTGGGCGAGAATTCAGGGCCTCTCTGAACAACAGAGTGTGTGTGGGTGAGACTGAGTGGGTGCTGCATGTGTTCCAGGCCAGAATGAAGCCCGTCAGCAGAACCAGACCCAAATTTACACTGCCAAGTGTGCGTTTCAGACACAGCAGAGACATGAAGAAAGACATAAACCCGAGGAGTTGAAAGAGGCGAGGCTGAGGATGCCCTGCACCTCTGGTTTGGGCTCTGATGAACTCAGTGTGCGCCATATGCACACATCATTTCACACACTTAGGGTATACAGCTGTTTTACTGATGTTCTCTCATTAAAGTAAATAGCCTCTTATAAGCAAGTAGGCTTACTACACTCCCACTTCCTGCTCACTTAAATCATAATGCAGCACAATAGCCGTGGCCGGGCCAGCCTTGTTATTTAGCTTTTTGCACTAAATAAGTGGGAAATTGCAGGATTTATGTAGCTAATTTTGTCAACAGGCATTTTCATTTAACAATAAATGAAAGTGCAGCTCTTGTGAAAGGGTCCTGCTGTATGGTAATTGTTATTTTCAGCTTGGCCTTTCTTCCAGTCCAAAATGGATGTAATATGAACATATAAGCAGCTGTGCAGGAGTTTGGATATGGAGATGATGCAATTATTTTTTGCAATTACTGCTAAAGGCTGTGAAAAATGTTTTATTTTCACCCTTCTTCTATTCATTAACGAAGAAATGAAACATAAACTGAAAATGTAATGTGAAATGGTAAAAATGTCTTGATTAATGGAGGTACTGTCTATTGTCCAGATGCTAGATTGATGAACATGATCACAATGGGTCAGCTTTTACAACATCTACAGAAACATGACGATGCTCTCGTATTAGCATGAGAGTATACAGTCGTGGGCCTTTGAAAATTAATAGGCTAATTTTGCTAGCCCAACTGTTCATGAGCTGCACTCCACCTATTTAATGTACAGGAGAATGGCTCGGTGAAATTTGCATCAAGGCCTTGAAAGCCACTATACTTCTTATGGAGTTGGCAAAAGACAAGGCAGGCGTGCCTGGTGTTACAGAGGCTAAATAAATGGCTGCACTCCCTTTGTGGGAAAGGCTGCTTTAGGCCACCACCTGGCCAGCAACCTGCCCACAGCTCCGTCTCCCTCTCCACATGCTGTACTGAAGCTAATTTCAGCAAGCACAGTCGGAGCACGTGCAAACAGGAGGCGAGAACAAATTCATCTGTGTGTAAACATTAATATTAATGACAATTTCATAAGCTACATGATCTTCTCATCAGGAAAGGGTGTCACCGTTTCTTGTGCCAGCCTCACGAGTACAGTCGCAGTGCTGTTTTTAAAGGAAGCTGCATCGTTGTGCAGTTACACTTCCGGTACATAATTTGGCATTCGACTGTTGGCTTGTAATAAGGCAGAGTATGAATAATGCATAAAGTAAGAAGTACGCAATATGATGGATATGTCTGAAATGGTACAAAATATGGCAAAGGGATGTCAGAAAGAAAAGAGAGACAGTGTGTTACCTCTTCGCCTTAGCACCTACAGAAATGAGACAGCTCGGTGAGTGTATGTGTGTGTGTTGGTGCCTGAGTGTATTCACCAACTAAAATTTAGCTCAAAAATGACAATAGCAAGCTTTCCATCCAATTTGTTGGAATAATGATGCATCAAACTTTCATATTCACTGCGAGCACCAGGTCTGATTCAATTCACACTTGCATACAAGTGTCAGGCTATGTTTCTATCCAAATGGCACCTGTCAGTATATATACTGCAAAAAATGATAGCTTGGCAATTAAAATTATCTTAAACTATTTCTAATATCTAGTCAATATATTTAATAATTCTCTGTCGCAAGATTATTTCTTATTTCTAGTCTTTTATTTCTTAA
This sequence comes from Lepidarchus adonis, assembly GCA_037576955.1. NCBI lineage: Eukaryota > Metazoa > Chordata > Actinopteri > Characiformes > Lepidarchidae > Lepidarchus > Lepidarchus adonis. The sequence continues at coordinate 20,644,309 of JBBIGC010000041.1, forward strand.
GTTCATTTCACTTGATATAACAAGAGTCCCTTTGACATTTTGACCTTATCTCAGGGTTTAATTTACTAAATAATTTTATCAAGTGAAAATCTCATTATGAATTTAGCTTGTTTCAAGAACAACCCGATCTGCCAATCCAGTACAGTGAGCTTACAACAATTAGCATAAAACAAGTATGTTTAGACATTAAAGAATGATCCTAATAAGAAATATTAGACATATTGACTTAGAATGTTTTGTTGCAGTTAAGGAATACTAGTGGATCCCTGTTCCTCAGAAGAGCAGATCTGTCAATAGAAAATAACAGAAATAGTCATAGAAACTGAAGAAGTCAATAGATGAGAGTAATGGCTAATTTCAAGGTAACAGGTATTCTGGTCTTTTACTAAGCACAGGAAAATGTATCAAAAATATTGTTCATGGTAATGCAACATACTCTATGTTTGATTACTTTGAATTCCCTACTGCAATTATGCAGTCCAGTAGTTTAAACCATAGTACTGTATTGTATTTGTGTATCTATAATTATATTGCGTGCTGTTCATTTTTGTATTACCAAGGTGCAAAGGTTCTTCATAACTCAGTCACTCGTATTTCATTGACATAATTAATACTATAGAGAAAAATAGTGTCACTCCAAAAATATTGATCTATCCATGCCTCACACATAAATATATTCTGTTTAAAAACCACGGACAAGTTGGAAATTGTTTTGCATGTTTGCACTTTTGTTTATACATACATGTATGTAATACATACATGCGGCAAAAATCACACTAACTGAAAACACCTAATCTTTAAATAAAAAATCAATGTTTAACATATCTGCACATCATGTGCAGTGGTGGACGTTGCTTTTGTGAATGGAGGGTTGCAGGTTCAAGTCCTGGCCCAGGCACCACTGAGATACTCTTGTGCAAGGTACCATCCCACTACACTGCTTCCTAGGTGCTGTTGATAGCTGCCAACTGTTGGATAAGTTAAATGAAGAAGTCATATGTTGTTGTGGTGCACTTTGTGTGTCACAATAATTTAGTCTTTATACTTTTTTCATTTAAAATCAATTTGAAAAGAGCTCAAATATTTTTTTAGAGGAAACCCACACCAGCAGGAGCATGTTTGGAGTTACACATTTCATGCGTATGAAGTAAAACTGAGTTCTATTATTAAAAACTGGCATGAACCGACACCGTTAAGCTTGATTACACAACAAATGAATGATATGTCCCATCCAAGTGACCTTAAATGGCAAAAATCAGATTCAGCTTGAACAGAAATTGCAGCACAGTTCTATTTTTGTCAAGCTGTTGAAATGTAGTGTTACTGATGTATGCAGATTATTTAAAACTTGTGCCACACTCTTAAAATAGCTCTGGTATAGTTGTTGCTGTGTGATTGAAAATTTAGGTCAGGATGGAGAAATCCTTTTAAGTAAAGAAGGGAGGCCACTTGTCCTCAAGAGTCTGAAATTTCTGGGAACTAGTGTTAAACTGTCCACACTGATGAATTTTTTGTTTCCTTATGAGAATCAGTGTAATTAGTTACTATTGGAGAGGAATACTTTTGTGTAAAATAAGTTAATAAGTTGGAAAACCAACATATATGTCTAGAATCAGTTATGGACCGCAAGTCTATTATATTATAATAATCTCTTACACTGTGATATCAGCCCAATGGGAAAACACAATATAGAATTAAAAAGTCACCAGGAACTAAAAGAAATTTTTTAAGAGTTTCTATTTTTTGTTGTAGCAAAAACACATTCCAAATTGAAACTACAACCTACATTCATTAGGTTGAAAAGCTTGTCCAACCTTGCAACAATGCTATGAAGAACACATCTGTGGGCAGAGCATGGATAGACCAAACTGAATTATTCATGCAGAGAAACCCAGACATGTACAGAGTGCTGGTACTGGATGTATTCGGACACTCTTTGTGTACAGACAGACAAGATTGAGATCCTGTGATGATGCTCTTTACACTTTTACTTCTCCCTTTCTCAGTCCCACTCCCTCAATTGGCAACATGTTCTCTCTGTTAGATATAATTAGCAACCCCTCTGGATTTTTCTCCTCTACCCCACCCATTCTCTCTCTCATTCACACCTTCTGTTCTCAGCTTTAACTCATTGGTTTGAAAGTCAATGTGGAATATCAGAGCATGAAAAGAATGTGAGACCATATTAAATGAGCATGTTGCACATTAAGAAGACAGTTTACAAGTACTGGGTATCTAATTATTAAACATGATTTTTTTCCTCAAAAAAAAATTGCCATATTGCTGTCATACCCAGTGCCAGGACTGTTGCACAGTATTTGTGTTTTGCTATTGTAGCGACAAGGCTAGTACAGTTACTGTCCACCATTTTTTACAGTACACGTATGTATATGTGGTTATACAAAATCATGACCTGTGCTTTCTGGAAGAGTCTCTGGATGACCCCTGGCTGGCCTCTTGGCCAGGGCCACTGTGGCTAGCATGTAATACTAGGCTGTGGTTCCCCAGCCCCCACTCATTCCTAGCAAGGGAACATTCTGGCACAGTCTTACACACTTTTGCAAAGCAGGTACACATTTTTAATAAGCTACAGGCATTCCTAAAACAGAGTGCTCTATTTATGCAAAATAAATAATCCAAAAACAAAACAAAAATATTACGTATTAAGTGTCCATTTAGTCGCACATGTAGTGGTCATTTTTCGAGCGACAGAGCAATGCGAGACGGCAGGGGTTATAATGAATCATGGGAGCACAGAAAGTCACTCACAGACAGATACTACAGGACTAAAACAGTGTTTTGGCCACCTATACACTACTCCAAATCCAGAGTCACCAATGGTCTCCAGACGATACTTGATAAAATGGCAAAGTGGTTTACTTCCTATGAGTCCTACGTTCTATATCAGGCAGTGGAACGTGTTATAAAGAACTGGACTGCCTTCCTTTGCCAGAGATCATTCTCTCTACCTCCCTGCATCATTTTTTCCTTCCTTTTCTACACCAGATCCCTCTCTTCCCTTCCCATAGCGACCAGGTCCATGCCTTCATCTTAGCTCATTGACCCATCTTCAGCAAGTCGAGTCGGGGCAGTGGTTTGAGGCTTGATGTCAAATGGTGCCCATCCCAAGGACATATACTATGTTAAATAATCAAATAAAAAGAATAATACCAGTCAATCACTTACCACCCCAACTCATCCCTTCTTTTTCACTTCACTTTCCTTTCCTCCTTCATTCCGTTTTGCCACTCCTGTTTACGTTCTACATCCCTCAGAGTAGAGTTCCCCAACTCCACTTCTAGAGCTCCAGTGTCCAGCACAGATGGGTGAATTTCTTGCTTCAACTCACCTGACCTTTGCCAGGTGTAGCAAGTGTGTTTGAAGTGGGGAACCACCAAACTGTGCGGGACAGCAGCCCTTCAGGACTGGAGAAAGTTTTGGGTAAGTCCTTCTTCTGTTCTCTATTCTCCCTGCACACAGTGACACCTTGTGTTCAATGTTAACATTACAGCTTCAAAAGTGCTCTTTCTCCATGAAGCCTTGCTCCTCTCATAGCACGTTCATAGCCGGAACTAAACCAGACAAAGCTCAGGCTCATCTGCTGACAATCTCAGCACCTACGGTGAAGAAAACTACAGCATTTTACACTTTAAAAGCTACTCTCATAACTGCTCCTTTCTTCGAACAACAAAAAAGAAAAGCATTATTGCTCCACATTATATTGGCATTTTTTATGTCTACAAATTACATACACCTTTCACACACACACGCACACACACACATTCTGGATCAGGATGTGGGATTAGGATTAATTGCTTAGAACAAAAAAAGAACAAACAATACAACAAACAGAAGACAAGCCCCGCCCCCCTTACAGAACCACAAGCTGACCTGCAGCAGAGCCCCGCTCACCTTCAGCCTGACTGACAGCCACACCAACCAAACGCGAAACACATATATGCACAGTAACAGCTCCGTCATCATCACTTTAACTAGCAGTGTAACCTCAGAGAGCTGGAGGTGGGAGTGGGGCGTACAGCGGGTTTCTTCTCAACCTCTTCTCCCTACATGAGCTTTTCCAGCAATGATCCCTGCGGTCCAGAGTGAGAGGGTTAGTGTTGTACAGGGCCAATCAGTTCCCTAAAGCACAGGGCCTTTATTTTCAGACCCCTTAGGTCCCTGTCTCACCTTCTTTCAGTCGCCCAGCGTCTCGCTATGATCTAACTACATCCCGCCGTGATTGGGTGATGTTAATAAGACAAACATGCGTCCAGACACGCTAAAGAGTTATAGAGGCCTGAGCCTGATGTTATTTAGCATTTTACTTCTTTTTTTTCTTGTTATCGTTATTTATCGTTTTATCACGTATTTAATTCTAACAACTTCTTTAAACATTTACTTTAGATTTTTATTAATCCTCTTTTTCATAGGTCATTCTCTACAGAGTCCACAATGTGTAGATTTTTTTTTCTTTTCAGGGCACCTCAAGTTTCCCTCGATTTTTCCCACAGAGCCATCACAAAATGCGCGGAGCCGAGCGGTCGTTGGAGACAGCTTTGCGCAGCCGTACGCCACGACGAATGGACACCAGCATGTCCTCGCCCTCCTGGGGATCCTGAAGGTCAGCCTGGGCCTCCAAGGAAGCCGGAGGGGCCTGGTCAGGAAGGGTAGGGAAGGGAAACTGGCCTTCACCCAGGGCGTGGGCACTGGCTACCAGCTCACCGATTTTTTCCACCAAGCTGTGGCGGTTGGCAGCAAGCAGCTGGTCCTCTTCTCCAGGCTGGCCGTATACACTCATCTCCACGGCTCCTGCACCCCAAGCTGTGTTGGGCAGACTCAGGCGCTTAGGCGAAGCCTTCACATACTCCAAAGCACTAGGGGAAGCATCATCCGCTACGTAGAACACACACTCCTCGCTGCCTACACGGGCGGGCGGACCTGGGTAAGTACCACCAGGTGAGTCGGGCACAGTGGGGGTCTTAACTGGCACTATGGGTGGACGTATAGGGATAGGGCCGGCGTTAGACAGGGTGCGTCTCACGCCGGGCTTGGTCGAGGGTGTCCGGCGGATTGTGGCAGTACCTGGAGTGCCTGAACCTCCACCGCCCCCACCACCACCACTAGCACCAGGAGGGCCGCCCTGAGCTCCCGCTCCACTGGGCAGACCAGCTGTGCTGGCGGGACGCTTGGTCTGGATCATGCGACGGTAGTTTTGAGCAATGTTGCTGTGGCGAGGAATGGTGGAGGATTTGTCAAAATCGGCCTGACCATCAGCTTCGCCGTCTCCATTTACAGAGTAGCAGTCGTAGTCAGAGCCTGAGGGGGTGGAGGGAAGAGGGAGATGTAAAAAAAAAAAGAGAAAATCAACATGTAAATATGTTTTCTTCACAAGTCCTTCACACTGTTTAACTGATCAGTGACCTTCTTCCTGGAGATATAATTACACCTCATGGTTTTCTCACTAAAAATAACATTTTCGACACTACTGCACAGTTTAATGCATAAGTATCGTTTATGTGATGACTTAACATTTATGACAAAAATTAAACATAAATTATAGCCTGTACAAAAGTTATAGCACAATCTTATATTTTAAGTTGTGTTTTACCAGCATGCAAATAAATAATTATTGTGCAATGACATTTTAAGGACATTTTTATATTTTATTATGTATGCAGATATTGATGTGTATTTATTTTCACTTAAAAAGGACAAAATACAGTTTGGCCAAAAGTCTTTAAGTCAAATGAAGGCAATTTATTTATGTATTATTTTTTTAAGCATATTTATAGCATTTTTGCAAGATGAGGGTGAGGAAAAAGGAGAAAAAAAGCTGGGAAAAAAAACCTTTGGAGAAACCAAGGCTCAGAAGTGGGACATTATTCCCTGTTTTCCCTTGTTTCATATGAATGTACACTGTGAAAAAATAATTTTTATTAAAAAGTTCAGTCTCTCTGAAATTACTGAGATCTTCACTAAGACAAATTTGACGGTAACTTTAGTTATGGTAAGTAACTGTTAAAACTGCCCAAATTTTCAGTGCAAGTTCTCAACTCCCTCCCAAATCTAAAATCCTTAATGTAAAACAAGGACTTCAGAAGGTGATAAAAGATTGATCAGGTGGGGAAAATTAAATTTGAAGCTAAAGTTTGTAGGTACCGTAACAATTCGATGTGATTAATGCAAGTGTGTGGTAATTTTGGGCCTGCAGTTGACTTAATAACCCAACCCCCACATTAGTTTTGATTGAATATTGTTGAATATTGTTCACCAGGTGTTATATGGTTACAGATAAGTGTATTAATGTATGCCAGTGTGTGTTACCCTGTGATGGGATAGTGTCCTCAGAGCATGATGGTGTGGTTGTTTGAGTGCTGTATCCGCTGGAGTACTGAAGCGAGTCTCTGCTGCTTTTCTGCTGCTCCATACTGAGGCCCCGCGTAAGCACCATGGCCAGGTCACTGGCTGCTGGAGACACCTCCTCTCCATGCTGGGACACACACAGCTCCACTCAAACACACACCCAACAATGGCTACACACAGGCTAAATAGCTGGGTAATCCACATACTACACAATTATGGGCAGTTTGGTAAACGGGACAGCCTCATTTAGGTCACCTTGCTTCCATCATTAAGTGGATGATTCAGGTTCTAATGGCTGTTTGACTCAGCTACAATCTTCATGGCTGAAAAGTGGTCAGTACATTGCTGCTGTCAGAACAAAACATTGATTCTGCATTTTAATTCGCCAATTGCTGTTAACACTGTTTCAAATTTCCATGACCAGGCCAGTGGAAACAGGTAAAACAAGTTAAAACAAATTTTTTCTTCTCCTGTTAAGCTTTTTGAGGATATAACATTCCAATGGTGAGACTATAGACATGTAAGGCCAAACATCAACTGAATTCTATGTGAACACATCAAGTTATTAAAGCCACTGTGCTATACACTAACCATTCATTGACCATTTTGTTGTTTGACAACCATATCCCCCCTGTTTAGCTTTACTCTAGCATCAGAGTTTCTTAAAGCTTCCTAATTTAATAATATATTGTGAGTAATATTTTATAAGCATTACCTTAGCTGCTATGGTAGCAGGGGTCATCCTTGGTCTTTGAGGGTCTTCAGCATGCACCCCAGCATAGCCTTGTGATGGGGGTGATGCCTCTGCCTCCCTCAGCCTATCCAAAGGATCCTTCCTCCTTTGGAGTGTGCTGACCAGTGGCTGCTCATGGGGACCTGCCTTGGACCAGTCCTGGAGGAATGGGTGTGATTATTGCAAGTCTAAATAATAAACCGAACTCGGAAGAGAGGGAAGACCTGCCCACTATCCAGCAGTTTGAACGTCCTTTCTTGCAAATAGGCACTGGCCAATAAAACGATATGTGTCATTCTTAGCTGAGCGAACTCAGAAGGTCTTAACGGGTACCATCCTTGACCTGCTCGGTTTGGCAAATCTCTAAAGCTGAGATTTGAAACCAGGATCCAGCAAACAGAAAAGGTTGGTGTTAAGGAGCAAAATGGGGTAATGAATGAAGTTAAGCAGGAAATGAAATTAAAGCAGAACAGCTGTTAAATACACATTTTAGGACAAGCTAAAATTAAGACAGATATACAGACACAACAGCAAAAAAAACAAAAACTAAATAAATAAAATAAATCTCTGCAAAGAAAAAGTGCCAATGGAAACAAACCTTCCAGCAAGGAACCTTTGATGTGGGAGAGGAAGTGTTGGATCCAGGGGAGCGGTTATAGGGTGGGGACGCAGGAAGTATGACAGAGAAAGGCCTGATGGAGCCAGTGTGAGAGAGAGCAGGGCGGAAGGTAGCGAAGGACGAGCCAAACTGCGGAACGGAGAGACAAGATCAAGATGGTGAGAGTAGCCTTAGAGTCCCACCTCCTCATGACCCAGAATTGCAGGGGCCACCGTATTGGAGAGGCAAAAGACTATGGACGGTCAAAAGGTCAGAGAGTACAGGGCAGACGAGGGTGGAGTGTTGTGCAGAGAGCAGAGAGAGCATCCACTCGTGCCATTGTGCTATAACCTGTTCACATTAACATCGATTCAATGAGGAATGCAAACTCATCAGGGTTCAAAACGTTGCTAAAGTTGCAAATCTCAGGACAAGTTTGCATCCCTGTTTAATTGCTATATCAGTACATGAGTAATGGGAATAAATAAAGCTGCATTCATTTACTGCATTTAAATTAGAGCTGCAACCATTAGTCCACAAAGGCAATTATGCTTAGACAATGTTGATTTAAAGAATTGGTATGATTTAATCAAAGGCTTTCTAGAATTCTCTACGACTTTCGATTAACTCACACTGCCATTCAGACAGCTTGACACTGACCCTATGAACTTTTAGGGAGCAATATGGCTTCTACTGTTTCACCATTAAAGAGGCTGATGCTTAATTTTGCATGGAAGACTGGTCTGTATTAAAGAGGCTGGAATGTATGCTTGATCAAATATATATAACAAAATATTTAATTAAAAAGGGATTTCAAATGAGTGTTATAACTTATAATCACTTATTTGATAATAAAAAAAAAAGATGGTAAAAATGTAATGCTTGCTGTTTCTCAATTAAAATCAACATTACTAGATTATTCTATTACTAAAATAACCACTACCACTAAAATAAATGCGCCTTTCATGTAAGACTGAAACAAAGCGTTTTGATAAATTTGTGTGAATACGCATTAACTTAAGCAAAACTGCAAATCTCAAATGTGGACATGTTGTATATGAAGCTGCAAGAGCTTCTACATTTGTGTAGAAGGAATAATGGTTTGTTTAGGTGATTTATATTTGATTAATTGATTATATATAGATAATCATTAGCTGCAATTAGAATATAAATAATGTGTTAACAGTGGCTAAAACACATTGTAGTGGTTCATATTTCTATTACCACTAAAGGCCTAAATTGAGCTCTTATTACAATATAAATGTACATACTGTTTCACTGATATGTACTGAGGAAGCCATGCCAACATGATTAAATGAGAGTGACAAAGTGCATAAAAGGTCTTTTCTATGTGCAACTTCCTGCAGGAGTGAATGTACATGTACTTACCGTTGTAGGAGAGCTGCATTCACTCACTGACTGACATGTTTCAGAGGCCTCTGAGGATGCAGAACTTGACGACTTCTACAAGACAAAGCCAAGATCATAATGTAAAGCAAAGATTGACAAAAATACACAACATACAACAGAACTGCTTAATTACTGAAGTAGAAATATTTCATTTGATTTGTTCATCCCATGAAAATGGAATACACTGTAATATGTGGTCAATATATTATAATGTATAAGTAAACATTATGGTAATGTACTTTCCATAAATTATGTCACAACGGATTCAAGATAAAACTATTGAGAATTTTCCCTAAAAACAGACTAGATTAACAAACATGGGGAACTATTTACAGAACAGAGAAACAGACAGTAATGGTTTTTGGAGTCCATCAGTTTTGAATTATTAACCTAATAACTGTATGAATAAAATACAGCACAGATGCCCTGTTCACTCTTTATTTTTATATAATATTTATTTTTTGGAGACCATACGTCCAAGGAACTTCAAATCTAGAGCTTCTACCATAGAACTCACGCTTAATATACTGCACCTATACAGTCTGTACTTGACTGAAGCTATGCCAGAAGAACATAAACTTTATTTAGATGAGACCAACAGCAAAAAAATTCACAAAAAAAGAAAAAACGTTCTGGTGCCTTACTAATATGCTCTTTTCATCATATTTTATTATTTTACTTTTCCTTAATGTATATTAATATAATTTTAACAAA
>JBBIGC010000041.1:20712987-20731299 GCA_037576955.1 Lepidarchus adonis
CCCCCCCCCCCCCCCCCCCCCCCCCAAAAGTACTTTATAAATATAAGTCACTCACTGGAGGTGTTCGGGGCTGACTGCTCAGAGTCCTGGCTGCTCCATGGTCTCTCCCAACCAGACAAACTGAGGGACTGCAGACCCAGGCCTAGTTCATTGACATCAGGCAAACCCCGTGACGAGTCCTGGCCACTGCTAGGGAAAAGCATCCTGCTCCGGACCGCAGACAGGTCAGAGTCGGGACGGTCTGTTAACAGAATCCAGAAATAAGCAAAGTATTTGTACACGGCATCAGCCACAGGGTATTTAAGGGAGAGAGAAAAAAAATGCATTCAGCTAAAAACACAGCCCGTAGACTCTACTGGATAAACACTGACTCAAAGCTTTACCAAAGAACGAATCTGCAAGCTGGCAAAGCCAAACTACAGGAGCCTGCTGCAGATGCCAAGCAGCTTCCTCCGCAGAGGCGACCCACCCTGCATGTGACCCAGGCGTCGATGCCCTCGCACCCCCCTGCTAATGACATCAGCCCCCAGCCCTTCTCTACTGCCACACCAATGAATTCCTGTCAAATTCTCCTGCAGGCAAACAAGCAGAGTAGCCTTCTCCCCTCAAGGCCGCTGAGCAGTGGCTGCTGTCCTTGACTGAGGCAGCAGAGGGAGCGAGGAGGGAGCTGCAGGCTGGAGAAAAGAGGGGCGAAAACCCTGGCGAATCACAAGACAGAAGCAGGCAGAGATTGTCTAATCAGAAGGAAAAGGATCTGCACTGCTCCTCCAAACTGGATGTCATCCAGCTGCTCAATATAGGCCTGATTCAGCACCCTCTGGCCACAGATCAGCAGCATGACATTGCATGACCAATGCAACACTCGTACAAGCTCAACTACAGGGCAGGGGGCTACGCAAACCGCATAACAGCACATGGCAAAAACAAAAATTATAACTCCATACACATGCACTATCACTATCGTTAGAAAGCAAGAGAATTTTATTAATTATAAAATACCTCATTCCAAGGCATTTCATAGACTTAAACATGGACATTAACACTACTTTTTAGCCACCAATTAGATTAAAGCATTTTACTGTATAGAAGATTGCAGGGTTGTATTCCTGTTGTAACCTGAATATTTATACACAAAATTCAGGTTTACAATCTTAAATCAGAAAAATACATCATGGAATAAAGAGAAGCAAAAAATAAAGCTAACATGCATGTGCACCAAAGCAAGTACCAAATACAGAAAATACAAAAATTAGGACCTCACCTAGCTAGAAAAAAACCCAACTTGCATGAAACACTTTCTATAGTTTAAAAATGAGATTTGCATTGCATTCCTGTTTCATCCAAGCTTTCTGCTTATCTAGGGTGCAACAAAGGCAATAAATGCATTACATCTGAGCACAGTTAGAATTCCAGATATATGCCAATAGGATTGATCATATGAATCCTAACTGTAGGTTCAGACAGACTAGCGATATACTTTTGCTACAAATCAGACTCGACCTGACCCCAGAGAACATGGGGCCTTATGACACGAGAGCGCACGCAACAGACCACTGCGCAACACATTGACCAAAGTTTGGAGAAGTTACCCATCAGTGAGTCCCGCTTGGTCTTGCCACTTGGAGTCGTGCACACCCCAGTGAGGTCCAGAGAGTTTCCCAGCATGGTGTTCATTCTGCGGAAGATGTCTGCATTGCTGCATGTGGACAGGGCAGGAGTGTCCGAGTCCCAACGGTTCAGGGCTCTAGGATTGTCTCTCTGTTAGAAAACAGGATGTATAGGCCTCACCAAGCGAATTCAAACCCCCCACAGTGCGTAAAAACCGTACTCTCACTACAGCAGGGAGATATTTGAGGGAAAATACCGAGCAAAACATGTATTAGCCTTTGACATGGCGTCTAGCAAACATAGAAAGGATGTTTGGACAACTTTGCTTTTCCCCTACTAGGCCTGCGTTAGTGGGAACCGCAAGGTCCATTATTCGCCAAAGAAGAAGACTGGATCGAAAATACTCACCAGAGAAAACGCCATGGTTGAATTATTAAACAGAATGATCTAAAACACCACCAAGTCACCGTCACCAAACAGCAACTTAAGCCCTCTGTCAGTGAATTAGTTCTCATTGAGAACATCTGCGCAACGGTTTAACCAATCATTGGCCGCCGCCAATTTGCCCATGAACAAGCTGCACATGTACATGAAGTCCTGCGCAGGCCGCGCGCGCATTAACCCGTTAATGTCCTTTTAAACTTTAACATTTCCTACGCTGTGTTCACTGAGTCTTACTGAAGGATGAGTGTCTGTCTGAAGATAACTGATTAAATCATACGCCGAAAATGTCTTTTTTTTTAAAGATACTTGTTTTATACTATTGCGTTTGATTTTGGGGGAATTTTAATTTTCATTCGTATGTATGTTTGTTTGTTACAAAACAACAGAAAATCAAACATTTATTTTGAAACCCAAACTGAGAATCACATAGGTGCTTTTAAATGTTCGTTGAAATTATAACTATGCACCATTTCATAAATCAAATCAAAGCAATTTCAGTGTTGTTGTATTCTTGTTTTTTGGGGTTTTTTTTATCATTAACATTAAAATCTCTTTTACAAGGAGGCCTGCCCAAGCAGCCATTACATTCATCAGATATTTAAACACAACATAAAAATACAGATACAAATACATACATATTTTTATGTTTTAAATACATTTATTAGATGACCATGAAATTATCTAATATCTCTAAAATCTCTCACTTCATAAACACAACTATGAAATGTGTAACATGTTAAAGCAGTATTTCTTTATGGTTTTGAATTTCTTTTTTGCTGGACAGAGAATCTTAAGCATGCTTACATAAAATAATATCTATGTGCATTATTGTTATATGATAGTGTAAAATAATGAGCATTATTTGTAGTATGTGTAGTAATAAATGTAAAGTCTGTATTTTTATTCATAATAAAAGAAGAATCTGTAATTATTTATTGATCACCTTGGCCATTTATCCATCTCTCTGTTTGCCTGGGTTAAGTGTGATTTAAGCTTTTAAGTGTGTTTTTTTAAGTTAAATCTTGTTCCAGTCAATGAAAATCCGTACCGTAATGGCATTACAGGAAGTTATTCTTTTGTTCTCTCCAAAACATTGGAATTAATGACCGTTTTTTCTTGGGTGAAAGTGTAATAAGCTTACCCAAACTATTTCCTCTACCGCTTTTATGCTTCCGGCTGAGGTTGGTACGAGATCGCCACCTAGTGGCCGTACCCAAAGTAACATGTGGAGTCCGTTTGGGACTCATTGGGACTGGGGATGGATTTTTCTAATACAGTTTAGAAACGTTTGAATCAGAATCAGAATCAGAAAAACTTTATTGTCCCTATGGAAACTGCTTATGTAGCGACTGCAACATAGAGACAGTGACAAAAAAAATAAATAAAAATAAACATACATCTTATACTAGTAAAAATACAAAGGAAATTAAATACAAAAGTACTAAACATGCAGGGTAGAAATGGTCATAAAAAAGTAAAAAGTACCAAAAGGAGATAAATACAGAAAGTACTAAAACATACAAGGTAGAACTAAAACAGAGTCATCAAAAAGTACAATGGTAACAAACTACGCTCATATAGAGCCCCGCCCACTGGCCTCGCAACCAATGCACAGAAAGCGGTGCTGCACGTTTACGAGAATAAAAACTGCATAAAGTATTACATATTAAACGCTTAGAAACGAAGCAAGAAAGAACGTTTTTTATCATTAAGAAAGAAGTCAACAAGGCGTTAAAAGTGATTTAGTCGATGCAGTCAATCGAATATTCAACAAAACTGTCAGCGCGTCATTTCCGTTTTATATTACGTATTTACACTGGGGATTTGTGGTGCTGTAGTTTCTCAAAAACATATTGGCTACACAAACAATTTTTAAAAAAAGATCAAATATTGGCATCAAAATCATCAAGGCCTCTTCCCACCCCAGTAACGGTTCCACAGTCTCATTAGCAGAACCGAAAGTGAGTTTTTGTGCTCAGGTTATAAGGCTCCTGAATCAGGACCTGCCTCACATTCAGTAAGACTCACCTGGACTACACACTTCACTGCACTACTGTACTGCTACTGTTTTGTAGCCACAAGCAACTTCCCTACACTGTCTATCACAAACTATTTACATATGACTGTTCACATTTTACTTTACATTGCATGTGTTCTGACTTTTCTGTTTATCAATTCATATTCTGATTTACATTTCCGTCTTTCCTTGCAAACATCATTTCAGTTTGAAAACAGTGTGTATATATTTTTTGTTTGTACATCTAAAAAATTAAATTGCATGAAAAAGTTCTATATATTTTTTTCATTCCTTTTAGAAAGTGAAATCCATATATTATATAGATTCATGAAATATGTCAAGCCTTTATGTCTTGAAATTTTGATGATTATGGCTTTAAGATAATAAAACTCAAAATCCACTGTCTCAGAAAATTAGAATATTGTAAAAAAGTTCTAACTTGCAAAGTCATGGTGTCGTACCATAATCAGCTAATTAACTAAAAAAACTTGCAACGCTTTCCTGAGCCTTTAAATGGTCTCAGTCTGGGTCAGGAGGCAACACAATCATGGTAAAGATGCAGATTTGTCATTGACACCCTCCACAAGGAGGGAAAGCGACAAAAGGTCATTGCTAAAGAAGCTGGTTGTCCCAGCAACAGGGGCACCCGCAGCTTTGAGAGAATTGTCAAGCAAAATCCATTCAAGAAATTGGGGGAGCTTCACAAGGAGTAGCCTGAGGATGAAGTCAGTGCATCATGAGTCACTACAAACAGATGAATCCTAGATATTGGATATTAATTTCGCATTCTTTGTGTCTGAACCAGAGACACCGTCTGAAGCGTCTTACATGAGCTCAGGAGAAAAAGCACTGTACGGTTGTTCAGTGTCCAAAGTCCTCTTTTGAGATGAATGTAAATTTTGCATATAATTTGGAAATCAAGGTCCCAGAGTCTGTAGAAAGACTGGAGAAGCTCAGAATCCATGTTGCTTGAAGTCTAGTGTGAAGTTTCCACAGTCAGTGATTATTTGGGGCCATGTCATCTGCTGTTGTTGGTCACTGTGTTTTCTGAATTCCACAGTCAACGCAGCATCTACCAGGAAATATTAGAGCTCTTCATGCTTCCTTCTGCTGACAAGCTTTATGGAGATACTGATTTCATTTTCCAACATTACTTGGCACAATGCCCAATCTGCCAAAAGTACCAAAAGCTGTCAAAAGTAAGACATTCTACTAAGGCACTCAGGAGGATCATGAATAAAAAACCTTGCCTTGAAGAAGACCATCTTGCCTGAAACATGTAGGCAATATTTTAATTGATAACCAAGTTTAATAAAGACTTTTTTTATTCATTATCCTCTTCAGTGCCTCATTAATTGTTTATGCTTTTGCATCTCTGATTTGAGGAGAATCAGAGGAACACATTTTTCTACACCCAAGCGGCACTTCCAGAAATCTGTTTGTGGAACCAAAAGCTGGTTCAACGACTAGGGTGTTACTGTTACTGCTTGGCCAACAAACTCACCAAGATGAAGATGAGAGACACCAGACCCAACAATGCAGACGACCTGAAGGCTGCTATCAAAGCAACCTGGGCTTCCACCTCAGCAGTGCCACAGCTTGATCTCCTCCATGCCACACTGCATTGATGCAGTAATTAATGCAAAAGGAAGAACAACCAAGTATTGAGTGCATAGGAATGAACATACTTTTCAGAAGCCTGACAATTCTGTTTAAAATATAATTTATTATAATTTGATCTTATGTGATATTCACATTTTCTGAGATAGTGAATTTTGGATTTTATCATCTGTAAGCCATAATCATTGAAATTCTAAGCAAGGCTTGATATATTTCACTCTATGTTAAATTAATCTATATAAAATATGAATTTCACTTTCTGAAAGGAATGTAAAGAAATATTGAACTTTTTCCACTATGTTTTTAGATGTACCTGTACGGTTTACCGGGTGATACGGTGGTGCTGTGGTTAGCACAGTCATCCTGGGTCCGATCACTGGGTCATGGGTGTACAACCTCTCCCTTTGTGTGGATTTCCTCTGGATGCTCCAGAAGCTTGTGGCTCAGGTTGACTGGTGACTCTCAATGACCCATAGGTGTGTGTGGATGAATAAACAAATTTACTGTTAGATTTACCTTATCTTTCTCTTTAATCCCTTTTCCTTCTCAACTTAGTTAACTCATTGAACCATTATAAATTTGTCCAATACCACATATAGGCTATATGTTGTGCTTATATAACTTTTTTAAAAACGATCTTCTTGAATCTTTGTATATATATATCTCAATATACTTAATTTTGTTTACAGTGATAGAATTAAAACCCATGTACAGTAAGTTTTACCTGCTCCAGTAAAAACAGACTCAGGTGACCTCTTGATCTTTAATATTGAACTGAAAAATTAAAACATGAACCAAAAAAATAAAATGACAATTAGAAAGGCATGAGTAAAAGGAATACTGTATATATAATGTTAAAGGTCAGTGGAAACGACAGCCTGCATCAACAACATATATTTACAACATTTATGCCAACTACAAGAGAAATATACCAGAAAATAAATAAAACTGTTAAATAATGTGCCTGTGCACCCAGGTTAAATATTAAAGTTAAAAAAGGATCAGCGTTAGCCATCTCACATACAAGTATTCAATTGAATATTAGTTATCTCGGTCTTTTGTCCTTTTTTTTTTTTTAGACAGTCGTGATTAAAATTGGATCAATATTCCACTCTGCCGCCAGGGGGCAGACTTTCTTCCTTGTACTCTCCTTCAGCACATTCCCCAACTTCCGTCCAGCAGCCAACGTTGTTAATATCGAATGACAATTCGTTTTTGGGCAGAAGGAAGCGACTTATTGATTATGAACGGCCATTTCCTAATCACTAATGTTTATAAACACAATTTCATCAAGCAGGTCTTATTTTGCATTTTTATCGACAATATCCCAGTTCAATATTGATTTAGTCCTCAACTGGGTTTGTCACCTAGCTAACTGAACTAGCCTTCACTTTAATGCGAATGGGTGGTGCCAAGCTTCTGTTGTCCTTGAAGGATACTGGAGCTTGGGTTACATTGAGTGACAATATTTGCATCTTAAGCATCCATATATGAGAACAAAAAAAGGCACACTTTTTTTTAGAGAAAAACAGCCAGACAAAAATGTAATGCATTAACATGTTTTAATACTGTTTTGTACAATAGCCTTTAACATCAAACACTTTACAAATAAATTTCTACTGTCAATATTAACCATTACTATAATCCACATTAAAACCCCTTCATGCATTGTTTTTAGCATATTATTCAGCTTATACCATTAACAGGAATCTAATGTTAACAGTCAAAATCGTCATCCACAATGTGTTAGACTTGTGTCAGTATGACACAAAACTAACAAAAGAAACCGTTCATCTGCAACTGTTGCACAAGATATAGATTCAAAAGATGAAACAAAAAGTTAATAACTTAGATTATTTAATTGCACACTCCTCTCCCCACATGGCCTACTTTAGTCTACATGGATCGTCTTGTGCTTTGGCAAGGCCAAGCTGTCCTATAGTAAATATGTTCACAAGCTTAACCATAAGATGACATTAAAACCATAGCTCATGCTCAGTAAGGCGGGGCAACAACAAACAACAAAAAAAAATTCCACAAAACACCCTTGTATAAAAAGGGACTTGGGCAATTACTTAATGCCTCAAAACCATGGAAACAGCTACTACTTCCACATCGAACACAAAAGTCCAAGCTAACAAAAAAAATAATGAAGGAATACTACACGCAAGAGGAATACATATTACAAGGGTACACAACCTATTTATCTAGTTCCTGAAAAGAAAAACCTTGATGTGTCAACTGATTGGCTCAGACTCTAAACTCAAAATAAATCTGAACAAAAATCAGCCTCAGTTTCAATCTCCATTATAAACTCATTCCAAAAATATTCCATAAAAAGGAACTCTAATAATGTAAGTGCTACCATGGCTGTGCCATCAGAGCCACCCATTTAGCACATACTCAGCTAGATGTAGTCAGCCTTTCAGAATCATCCTTCAAAATTATTCCAATGGAGTGGATACGTCCATGCTGAAGAACTCCAAATAGTTGGGGCTGCAATGGGATCACTCCTTTGAAGTGCCATTTTTCATATCTAGAGAATGAAAAACAGGTACACTTTCTTGAAATGAACTGCACAATATTTAAGTAGAAAGTGTGTTGTACATACATTTAACAGAATTGCCTCGATTTCCATCCAGGTTGGGACGACTCTGAAGTAGATGGATACCAACGCATCTAAAAAGAAAAGACAAAAGCCAACAGGATGTTTGCTGCATTTCATCCACATATGCACAAGCACATTTGTTATGAGATACCACAACACACTGATCATACCCATTGTAAGTCCATCTGAAGTCTACTTTCAAGTTCAGGTCATTATAGGTTTCCTCACTTTTACAAAAATACCAGCTCAATAACAAACATTCTACTTGTTTAATTTTTAGGTTGACAATTTATGAGGATGCTCCGAGTCCAAGAAGTTCATTACTGGTAATTTTCCATCGTTTCCAGCACAAACTTGAGCTTGAGAACTTTGCAATGTTTTGGTATTGAAGTTTAGCTCCTTGTGCAAGAGTTTCCAGTTGTACTTCTTGAGGGACAGGGTTTTGGGGAAAATCACCAATGTGGCTATATTTAAGCAGCATGATTCTCATGGAGTGCCTTCTGAGGGCTCAAAGGTTTCCAAGCCTTGTCCCACATGGACTGAGCTAGTGTACCTGAATTTTTTTTTAAACAATATTAGGCAATATAAAGGAAACCAAGTCTTTAGTGTTTAATCTTTATGAACTGAGTGAACTGGCTCTTGACGTTAAGCACACTGATTATTCATGACCCATCTTTGCTTGCAGAGAGCAAATCCTTGGCACCTGCTACTTCTGTTCAAATCATGATCCTCTCACCAGTTACTAGTTCATCTCATTATGGAATATAAATAATATGCTTCAAAAATGTTTAATTTTTATGCTCCAACTCAAATTTGATTGTTGCAGATGTCCAATACTAAATTTGTTTGTATTTACAAAAAGCATTCAAGTATACTGGAAATTCGTTGTCAGCCATGAGAAAATATTAGACAGGGTGCAGAAAAAGCAGGACAGGGTGCCTAAAGAAAGAGTTGTGGTACTGTATGAGGTGGTCAGGAATGGCAGAGAAGTATGGAAGAGTGGTACAGGATCTATATGAGGGCAGTATAACAGTGGTGAGGTCTGGTGTAGGATTAACCGATGCATTCAAGGTAGAGGTGGGATTACATCAAGGATCAGCTCTGAGGCCTTGGTTTGCAATAGTGATGGACAGGTTGACCGAATTAGACAAGAGGCCCCATGGAGTATGATATTAGCAGATCTTGATCTGTAGCGAGAGAAGGGAGCAGCTGGAAGAAACATTGGAGAGGTGGAAGTATGCTTTAGAGGGGAGAGGACTGACAATGCACCAGTTTGATTGGAGTGGTTAGGATGTAAAAGAGTAGAAGTGGCAAAGGTGGAGGAGTTTCAATACTTGGGTTTAATAGTCCAGAGAAATGGGGATTGTGAAAGGGCAGTAAAGCACTTGCAAGCAGAGTGCAGTGGGTGGAGCAAAGTAACAGGAGTGTGCACATGAGACCAACTGTGTACCCTCTTGTTTAAGCAAAAATGAATATTCTACCATCCTAAAACATGCATGGTGTGGATGTTACATGTCAGATACTCCAGTCATTGATCCTGACCAAGGCACCTCAGAACTTGAGTCAGTCCCCTAAGCTGGAATAGCCACCACGTGTTTTATAGCTCAGGTCAAATGCAGAGGACAGATTTACCCCACTTGGTTCAAGTGCCGCTTGATACGCATGGTACTTTGAAATCTTTTGGTAATTAATCTATTAAAATCCAAAACAAAAACCTCAGAAAACATTGTAAATGCTATGCCGCTTACTGAGGTAAATTTGAGATACTTTACTCACTTTGCGTGTGCCCTCTCGCTCAGGATATTTGACTCAATAAACCAACGTTTTTATTGATAAAATAGCATAATGGATGGAACGGGTGGATGCTCGTTTTAGAAGAGGGATGATTGAGTTCATTTCAGGGGGGGGGGGGGATTACATCCCCTCTCAACTCAAGTACTGAGTGAGGCCAACTAGGTTATATGGGTTGGAGACAGTTGCACTAACAGAAAGGCAGTGCTGGTAGTGATCACTCTGGTCAGACACAAAAAAAAAGCAAGATTGCATTGGTTTGGACGTGTACAGTGGAGAGAGGCCAAGTATATTTGGAATAGGATGTTGAGGACAGACCTGCCAGGCAAGAGGAGAAGGCTGAAGAGGTTTATGGAAGTGGTGAGAGAAGATGAAAACAGGAAGAAAAGGAAACATGGGATCCTCTGTGGTGACCCCTAATGGAAGCAGCTGAAAAGCTTTAAGACTCAACACTGGAACTGAACTTCAGTTAAAAAAAAAAAAAAATTAAACTGATGTTTGGATTGCATTTTAAAACCACCATTTTAAAAATAAAAAGGCATTGTAGTTTCCATAACATTCAGATAAGGTAGTAACTTGCCTGCCTCAAACTTTTGATTTATGAGTGTCACCATGAAGTAAATACATTGCTGGCAAGGTTTTGCTCTGACTTCATGTCATTTGTGTAGAACACAATCTGATCATTACACAAACTACACAAAGTGACTGACTACGTAATCATCTCCACATGAACAGCTCACAGCCAAGTGATTACAAACGTTTGACAAAAAACCTTGTAATCAAAAAGCTAATAAAAACTTTCAAAAAGGGGTGAACATAAAACAAAGGCATGGGAAAACTGTTAGTACATGTTTCAATAAGCAAGCCTCAAAGCCAATCAGCCAGCATCAGAAATTAGACTGCCACAACGCAGGACAAATCAAAAGGCACTTTGTGCAACTAAACCATGTCATGAATAAATAAGGTTTTCATTCAACAATCATTTCAGCTAGGACGGCTGGTAAAGTCTTGCTTGTGATTTGTCCCAAAGTCCTTGCATACCCTGTACAAGTGACCTGGAAAAATCCACCAACGCTTTCTTAGCTCAGTCCCTGTATGGCTGCATATTGACTGTAGCTGGTGTTCGACCTTGAGAGCTCATGTCTGTGAAAGCATGAAGTCACACTCAAGCCTCAGGACCTACTGGGCCCACACATCAGATGCTGAATGAAGGTGAGAACCTAAAGGGTACAGCTAAGAGCTTAATGCACCACCAACACCAAATGAGGTGGAGCAGAGCACAAAACAGACCACTGCATAGCAAACCAATGCAGAATCAAGTACTAGATAACTATAAAAGATATTCATAACTAGGTGTGCTGATGAGAAATTCTTCCAAATGTAGCAGACAATTTCCCAAGACTCTTTAGAAGAGAGCATCATGTAAGTTTGACATTTGGTTAAAGCACAAGAAATCCAGGTCATTTAATCTGATGTGAAAAGGGGAAGTCCACAAATCTCACATTCAGCATTATTAAATCAAGCTTAGCCAGACACACAAATGGTTTAGGCCACATTTAGGGTGTGGAGGCTCAACTGGACTTCATGAAGCATTTAGCCATTACATTAATCAGTCAAATCAAGCCCTTGCAAGTCTATTCTAAAAAGTATACCCACCAGATGTGGTAGATGCACATGCTAGGTTGATGTAATTTCACTTCTTGCTTAAAAACCTTCTCACCTGAGCGTGGAGAGCGGCCGCGGCAGCAGCTGCTGCAGGGTAGGTGAAGGCAGCATGCGGCAGACCGGGATTCAGCTCTGTGGTGTAGAGAGGGTATGGAGACCAAGGCTCTGGAGCTGCAGGAATGAGTGCTGCCCCCGTCAGGTCATCTGAAGAAGCACAGCAAGCCACACAAGCAAACAGCCATGTTGAAGTAGAAATCTTTGTCTGCATTTCAGCTTGGGTTAGATCAACCACCAAATTACAAGAATGTTAGTCAGACAAAAGAATAAAGTGAGAAGTATGGTTTTGCTAGATCGGAAGTAAGCAATAAGTTAATGCTCACGTGTGCCCAGAAAAGGCTGAATGATGAGAGGTGGAAATGTTCAATTTGAGTGTGTGTAGAAGCAATTTGCTCTAATAAAGCATGCATGTGGTGGAAGTGAATTAGTCTGCTCCTCTGCAGCCCTACACATGCCTAGAGTGTGTGTCTACCTCTGCAGAGTGAAAGCCAGTGTGGCCGTACACTTACATGGGTCCCGTGCTATGAAGTGTGCTCCTAGAGCTGGGTGGATATTTGTGGGGTTCGGAGTGCCCATCAGCTTACTCTTTGCCATCTTCGTGTTGGCTTTAGCAAACTCTAACCGGAGGGTCTGCGGGTTTTCAGGGTCAAATCGAACCCCCTGGAAACACAAGTTGGGGGGGATAGAGTAATAGTGACCTGTGTCTGATACTCAGGAAGAATGTGCAGTAGTGTGCACTAAGTTGGTGCTCGCATGCAGGTGAACGCATCTGTGCGACTTCAGAGAAAAGCTAGCAGTAGACCAAGTACAGTACTACCAGATATTAGAGGTGTAGTGATACATTTTTAGGTTGGATACAATCTGCCTTTGAGGTCAGGACACACTGTGGGAAGGGAAATACGCCAAATAAATACAATTCAATATGAAGCAAGAATATAATTAGCTAGAATACAGATTGAGTTTTTTTTTTTATTTAAACACTTCATTCTCACTGCACAAAATTTTAAAAACTGAAGATCGACTTTTTTACTGTACACATACAGGACACAGGAACAATGCCACATGATTATTCACCACAACAATACTCCTATTGCAGTATTGCCACATTGCAGCCCTTAGAAACCAGACACTCATCTGAGCGCACAGAACATTCACTTTACTCAACGTACCCAGATGGCCAACATCTCCCTCCCCCCACAGGTCCTCACCTCCCTCAAATGGTCCCCAATCACAAATCCAGTTTAGGTTTAAACTTGGATTTTCTGTTTGAAAACCACATTGAAATGGTTACATCCTTCAAATTTGGGAAAGTAGGCTATTGTTAGTCTATAGCAAAACGGGCCCCGTTATTTCAGTTGGGCAAAGACTTACTGCTATATGCCAAAATTCCACAGCCAGTGAATCCCGGCCAAAATGGATTGAAGTGCAACATGCCAACAAGTTTACACATTACTGTTCAACCATTCTTTTGGCCGCAGAACGAAAATTCTTCATAACACTAGTGCCATAATACAGAAACTCCAATGTCTGGCTATATCACCACAGCAGAGTGTAGATAAACCACAGTTAACAACAACAGCACAAATATTAAAACAGTAACATAGCAAAACCACAATGCTTGTAATCCCTGCTGCACTACAGCTGACAGATGATCAATAATTCAAGTCATTGCTTACAGTTGGTTAGGTGCTTACATTTAATGCATTTTTCGCTGCTTCTGCGCCAGACCGACTGTCAAAGGTCACAAAACCAACGGGCTGGAAAAGAAGAAACCAGGCAAGTTGCAGCTTTATACTCTTACTTTGAACCAAGAGGCAAAAATACAAGAAAATCTGATACATAAAATTAACAAAAACACCATTTCCAAATTTTATTCAACACATTACAACAGCCCAAATTAAGCAGTGTTAACACGACTGTACACACTGCAGAAGCAGTCAGTTGTGATATCTACCACTGTCTCACCTGCTTTGATGTCAACTTGATCAGTGAACCTTCATAACCCTGAAAAGGAAAAAGAAATCCAATTAGCAGCCATGAAGTCACATGCTTCCAGATGAGGGAAAAAAAAATCCTGGCATTCCCCATAAGAAGCCAACCCAATCAGACAATGTTCCATAAAGTTTTGCTCAAAGAATAAGCTTCCAATCCAATTATTTTCGTTTGTTTTTTTGTTTTTTTTAAATAAAGCACCAGTCATTTTTTTTTATTTTTAAAATCCCAATAAAGCATCAAGGTTTTACCACAGGTAAACAGACCAGGATCAAGTAGAAATCTCCAAGTTGTGGGAAATTAACTTTGATTCATGATGGATGAACATACTTTACAGTCAAGCAATTAAATTACTCATTGCAAATTTACAAATGCCCAAGTAGTCACTCAATAACCAGAGACAGAACACAGGTGCAAGAAGAGATTAGTAATGGGATGACTTTCTATTCTTACCTTAAAGGGTCTAAACAACAGATACAGCTCACGCGGCTTGATATCTGTTGGCAGGCCACTGATGAACAGTGTTCGTACCTAGAGGGAAGTATACAGTGTATCAGACCATGTAGCTGCAGGTCAAGGTCAACAATACAGGACTTGGATTTAAAGGGATACATTTAGATAAGCATCAGGCTTGACCTGCATCTAGAATATTCTAGTTTATAGGTTTCTGTAATACTTAAAAAAATAGCATTAATAGAACCAACAAGTTCAAACTATAACTAAAGAACAGACTTACAATGTTAGAAAATAGAACCAGTTGAAATACATTCAGAACAGATTAAGATGCAACAAACCGAAGTTGGAGAACATGGAACAAGTCAATAAAACAAACAAATATAACCTATTTGAACCATTATCAAAGCTACTTAGAGACACTTCCACCGCTTTATTTTATATGGGGGATTTTAGACAGACATTCATACAAAATCTGTATTGAATACAGGCCAGTGTGTTTAACTGGTTACAGAAATAAACAAACGTGCAAACGTCCACTTGTTTGAGCTCAGTGGGAGTTTGAGCTACAATGGACTGTGAGTGGAACAGCGATGGACAACTGCACACAGCATGACAGCATTTCCTTCCTCTGCCCCACAGAGCACAGGCATTCTCCAGTGCAGGAGCGCTGCTCCACCACACCTCTCCTGGGCTTTACCACCCTGTTTTGATAAATGTGTAGTTCTTTCCTAAA
The DNA here is from genome assembly GCA_037576955.1 of Lepidarchus adonis. Classification (NCBI taxonomy): domain Eukaryota; kingdom Metazoa; phylum Chordata; class Actinopteri; order Characiformes; family Lepidarchidae; genus Lepidarchus; species Lepidarchus adonis. The sequence goes on from JBBIGC010000041.1 coordinate 20,727,979, forward strand.
TTAAGGCATGTTCAAGCACTGAGGTGAACTGTGGAACACACACTGCTTCATTATTGTAGTAACAACAAAATGCCTTCAATTAGTTAGTGTACACCAAGTATCGAACTACGGTAGTTACTCCGAATGGCCACAGTAGTGCAAAAAATATAGGGAAACTTTGCAGAAGAGCAGAACAGTATTAGGACATTTATTAAACCCAGCCTTGGACTAAACAGCACTGCCAAGGGTGAGTAACACTGAGGATTTTAGTCTACAGTTAATCTCTGGGAAACAGGACCCTAATGAGGTTGTCATCCCCCCCAACCTCGAGTAACTGTGGGCCATTACTATCGGTCAGAGCGTTTACATAGTAAAGAGCAGCTGTTTCGACCAGAAGTTATTTAGATACATTTATTAAGTTGATAGGAGAAAAATTAAATGCCAACAAGATTAAAAGAAAATCATACATGTGGGATATATGTTTTTTAATTCTAGGTTTGCATCTCTGCAAACCCAAATTAGACCTTATCTTTTTGCTTTTTAACAGCTTTGGTGAAACACCCAAGAAAAAAATTATATAGATTTTGTTTAAAGTGGTATTTTTATGCAAATAAACTAGACACCATTAATATATATATATATATATAGCTCTCCAGCTGAATAAGCCAATTTCTTCATAGACTACCTGTGAACAACTTTGTTCTCCAACTTGGCAACTGCAAAAACTACAACAACACCGTTCAGTTACTCACAAGAAAAGCAGATCTGCAAAAACAGCACAACAGGAGAAAGTGAGAAAAGCCAGCGCGCTCCTTCCCTTCACCCCGCGCGCGCTTACCTCTTCTTCAAGGGAGACGTTGTTGTTAGTCTCCGAGTCCGACTGGACACTCATTGTGTAGGAAAAAACCGAGACAGTCTAAAAAAAAGACAAAAAGATCGAAACAAAACTTTTCTGCTGTCCGCTGAAGTCCAGAAAAGTTGCCTGCGTTTCGTGGCGGACTGCTGGAAGCGCTGTGCCCGGGTGACGGTGGAAAGTGCCAGATCCACAACGAACGAAGCCCTGAGGAGAAGCAGGTGAAGGAAGGACAAGAACTGAGGTGATCTGGTGGTTGAGGTGCTGGTGCTGGAGGTGGTAGGTGGGGGGGAGGGAAAAGTGCACTGTGGGGATGAGCCGGTGGAAGAGGTGGCGGTGCCTCTTCTGCTCACATCTACTTTGTTTTAAACTTCACGTTTACTAGAGAAAGTGAACATAAAGGGAAAACTGTGCCATTACTGCCCTGCTCGCCAATTAGGTCATCAAGGAAGGGTTCAAAGAGGCAATCAGGGCCGAGAAAGCCTGCAGCTGGTGGGAAAGCCACGCCCCCTTCATTCTGACGTCATTGCGCCAGAATACCATCCACCAATCACCAAGTTCACGTTCCAATTTGATTGGTCAGTAAGATGTCCGGGGACGTATCAACGCTTGAGAACGAATCATTTCCAGTATATCTCTCATAATTTATGGAAAAAAGAAATGCTCTGTTAGGTTTGCTGTCTGCTGATGATGTTTTTCTCTTACCGTTTGAATTAAAGGTTGTTAGTTGTTACGATTTTTAACATATTATATGGTTAGATGTGTAAACAGAACAAAACTACATTCAAAGGCGAATTACATCCATCAGTTCCATCCTGGCATCATCACAAATATAGCCTTTATATTTATGACCATCATCGCCAGTGAAGGATATACACGTGTGTTTTATGTGTAATGTTGATTATGAACAGTGGTAAACCTGAAAGAAATATTTTTGGTGAAGGGGTGGGGAGGTTCTTCACCTTACAATAGCTGTTCATCTACCTCTTTTTCAAGGAAAAATACAGTTTGCACCGAGTTGTAATTTTTAAACTATTGGGGAACAATGTCTTGGGCATTAGATAACATATCCACATGTAATAACCATCTGTGATGGAGCTTAAACTTATCAGATGTCTGGTTCCTATCACAATCATCTGAAGTTTTTGCTGCAGCAGAGCATTTCACTTCAGACCACTCTGAATGACCTTGCCAGCATCTTAAAGTTTTAATGACAGAGAAATGACTCATTCACTGTCCTAATCGAGTGAAAGCAGGATTTTGGACTAAAAATGTACAATAAAATATCAACAATTAAGCATGCTAAAACATATAGGAACACAAGGAATTAAATTAAATTAAATTAAAAATAAGTCATAAATTCCAGTGCACAAAAATGAAAGTGGATACACATTTGTAACAAGTACTTTGAAAAGTGTAAAGGAAAATGTTAGGAGTGAAAAGTATGATTTTATTCTTGGAAATGTAATTAAGAAAAGTCACAATATTCAGTTTTGATAAATCTTCAAATCTATGAAATAGTAATGAAATACAGTTATAGTTTTACAAGTAAATATAGTTTTCCACACCCCTGTAAGAATAACGTATAGTATGGATATTAAATAAAGTGCATGTTCATTCTGGCAGGACAGCCATGTTCCACTTGTGGCTCATTTTGGTTTGGTCAGGGTGATTGTGCATTAAAGGGCACACTGTTTCCTGACATTGTGTGGAAACACAATCAGAGCAGAGGTTGTTTTCTAAGGGGCTTGGCTTTTTAGGATATGCGTCTTTCTATAGTAGCTGACCCAATGTTGTTTTGTGCATTGTAGCTAATCACATGCAAATACATGTTGTGAAGTTTTACTGTGTGTGAGGAGCTGCATTTTTATGCCCATGTTTTTTCAAGGGAGCTCAGTTTCTGGGAAGCATTGTAAAAAAACAACAACAAAAAAACGATGGTTGGCTTATTTAATAAGACACAAGTCAACTTTAATCACACATGTATATACAGTGGAAGAAGTTTGTTTTCTTGTACATTAATTTATCATTTACATTCTTTAGATTCCTTAATGTGAGTGTAGTTTGTTGAGGTTTAAAAATAAAGCACTGTGCCCAAAGTCAAAGATAATAATGTGGGTATAGATAGTGGTATCAGTGCCAAGTTCTTGAAAAATGTGATTGGGTGAGTGTAGTTGATCTGGCAGAGTAAACGGTCTGGCATTTGTATAACACTAGCATAGCAAAGTGACAATGTATGAGTAAACTATCTGAGATTAGCTAGAATATGTCAGAGAATTTTTTTTCTTTATTTAAAATTTAAAACTTCTCCTAATATGCACAGACAGTGACTGCTATTTGTCCATCATCATCATCATCATCATCATCATCATCATCATCATCATCATCATCATCATCATTAATGTCATCATAATCATCATCATTATTATTATTATTATTATTATTATTATTATTATTATTATTATTATTATTATTATTATTATTATTAT
>JBBIGC010000041.1:20731399-20746203 GCA_037576955.1 Lepidarchus adonis
ATAATAATAATAATAATAATAATAATAATAATAATTATTATTATTATTATTATTATTATTATTATTATTTTATTATTTTAATTATTATTATTGTTGTTATTATTATTGTTGTTGTTATTGTTATTATTATCATTGTTGTTACTATTATTGATACCACCGTCATCATCATCATCATCATTGTCTTCATCATTATTATCATCATTAATGTAATCATAATCACTATTATTATTATTAATATCATCATCATCATCATCATTGGTGTTGTTATTATTATTATTATTATTATTATTATTATTAATATAGTTTTCCACTATGGCACCATTAATTCGAACCATAGCCTCCATCATGGACACAACAGCGAAAGTGTTTACAACGTTCCCTGTACATTGTTGGATGAACTTTTGTTTCCTGTTGTCTCCTTGTTACTGGTGCTGAATCCCTGACACACAAAGGCCATACAGTGAGGCCAGAACCCTGTGATGAGGCCTTCATGTTTTATTCGAGAAGAGCAGGCCCATTGTCCCAAAAGCCACCTCGCTCTGCACTCCTCCACTCTCCGCCTCACTGAACCCATCCCATCGCATCACCGTCACAAAGCTCCAGAGCACTTAGCTTGTGTTCCCGGTGTCCTCTGTGCCTCAGTGCACATCCACCATCTACCACAACTTTCTCATCTTCAGCTGTCTTCATCACGAAGCAGATCTCTGCCGCCTCCATTACTTGCTTGTGCTTGTGTATTCTTAGTGTGATCAATAATTATTTTTTCATTTCATTTGAATGATTTCTTATATATGTATGTCCTTGTATTACATATGTTCTTCAGTTGAAGTAAATGCTGTAATGCTGTTAACTAAACACATTTAATCAACAAGGTTTAATTCACATTACACCTCCTAAATGGTTGTTAAATGGTTCATGACAAAATCCTTGAATTGAAGAAGAACTAACCAATAAAAATATTCTCATTCTCTTTCTCCACCATCATACATCTTAAAGGAGCCATACACTGCAAGAACATGTTATTGAAAGAAACAAAAAAAATGTTCAATGCCATTGCTCTAAAGAACCTTTTTGGCTCTATGGCATTTGGCAGGTGCTCTTATTCAGAGCAATTTACAGTTCAGTCATGTCACAGAGGCAGGTGAATGTGCATTAATAGTCTTGCCAGAAGACTCTTACTGGTAAAGGGAAGTCTTACTCTTACTGGTCAACACAAGCCTGTCACACAAAGAACAGTCACTCTAAGAGTGAAGATTCCACTATTTTAACACTTAAGGCTTTTGTTGTTTACATTTACATACAATGACAAAGCATTTAAATTACTGCCATGACAAATCAAGTACACTCTTCCTCCTCCTTGTCCCTTTCAATCTTTCAATAGGATGTTTCCTAAAATTAGCAAAGATTTGACTGGTTTACTATTGTAATACAATTACAATATGTATCTGAATGAACAGTGAATTTATAGTGTTTATAGCAGTACATGTGTTTTATGTGTTGATGATAATAAATGTAAAGTAATTGGGAAATTTGAGAAAAAGTTTTTTTGGGACAATTTTAACCTTTATGTACTCCTCCCAAAGTAATGAATTTTAATACGGTTGCTTAACATTTTTGCCCATTTATTTCTTATATATGTGTGAAACTTTCATAATTACCTACAAAACAGACTAATAGAAATGCTCCAAATGATATATTCTAGAATGTTCTTCCATTAATTAATGAGATTAACGTTTTTCCTTAGCCAGGGACACATTTTAGTCCAAAACATTATCTGAAAACTTTTGCAGAAAAAAAGCATGTCATAGACATCAGACAGTGCATTACAACAACAACAGTGTTAAATTGACATAGCACCTTTTATATACCCATGGTCACTTTAAAAATAACAATGCAGATTATGTGGAGGGTCAGAAATATTCATCGAACAGGAACGTTTTAAGAGCGTAAAGCAATCACTGAGAAACTGGGGGAGAGAGTTCCAAGTTTAGGAGCAATGACGCTGAAGGATCAGCCTCCAATAGTGGAAAGCCTGGTTTGAGGGACAGAGAGTAAATTGCTGGTGGAAGATCTGAGAGACTCTTGTGGACAGTATGGAGATATCAGTTTAGAAAAGAGGTAAAGAGGTACGAGACAATGAAGAGCTTTATAGATGAGGAGTATGATTTTAAACTTTATGTGTGATGAAACTGGCAGAGAGAACGGGGGTGATGAGCGTTTGGTGTGGTGAGGACTCTTGCAACAGAGTTCTGAATGTTATGCATCGATTTACCATTTAATGTTATTACATTCTATGAAGGAGCTTTAAGAGTCTTCTAGTTCCAATACCACCATTGTGAACACAGTACATTTCTCTAGAACACAGCATTTTTTCATTAAACTACTCTGAATGACATTGTTCATCTAAAAAACTGAATTATGCATTATTATTTATGAATTATGAACTATTTTTAAATATTTTTCCTATGCTCATTTAGAAAAAATATTTTGTAATAATCTCCCCTCGTTTTTAAAATCAAAGGTGCATATATGGTATCAATCCAAGACGCCTATTTGGCACCTTTATTCAAGAGCGTAGCTCTGCATGGTGGAGCGATATGTCATTAGTAGATAAGGTTATGCAACAGGGCTCTGAGAAGTAGCTACTATTCTGGAAAGTGCTGTCATGTTGTTATGGCTCTGCCGAATGGCTAGCACACACATACAAGCACTCATCCACTCCTTCACTGTAATACTCAATGCCCAACTGAGTTCTGTATTAAGATCTTTGTTTCTTTTAGCCATGCCTATAGTTTTGCTTGTCAGTCACGATGGAGGACATACAAACACCACTCAAAAGTCACTGGAGTTCATTGCTTCACTCTCAGGGACACTTTCCCCCCTCTGTGCAATAAAAACAAATCCACTGCCAGAATTAGACTGTGTTTATTGTTGATATGAAGCCCAATAAAACAAACACAAACTGAAATATGATAAGCACTGCTTGGAACAATACCTGCCTTTTCCTCTTTGCTTCTTGGGAATCTCAAAAGCCTCTGAAAGAGCCAGAGACCAGAGAGACCAGATAATGACTTTGCTTTTTGAAGGCATCCTTCTGTTAAAAGATAAAGAAGCTATGAACCAAATCTAGATTTTACAAATGTAGGATCAGCTTTCTCAGTAATGACAGAAAACAGCATCTTAGTCAATCTGATATTTCCCTTTACCACATACAGAACATCTTTCCCAAAACATGGCTTAATCTTGGTTTAAAGGCCTACCCCTCAGTGTTCTCAATTTGATAGTTAATTTGTTTTCACATCCTCTCTCCTATTTTCTTAACTGAGCCACAGTTTCCTGTTTAGATGTGAAGAATGGAAATAAAAGGTTATGCTATTAAAGCAAAGGGCAGCACACTCCCAGAGTAACAGGCTCAAATATGATAAACCGAGCTATTTTAGAGAACTTGCTGTAACAGTCTATTGTGCTACAGTGTGATTGTAGTGATTGGTGTGGAGTAGTGGGTAATGCTTCTGCCCTCCGTGTATCACTCTGGGGTTTGAGCCATTGCCTGAACACACCCACTACTCTGCCAAAAGAAGTCCTTGGGCAATACTCCTAATGCAACATTCCTCTAACATGTATTGTGTATAATGGATAAAATCGCAAGTCAATCTGTGTAAGAGCAAATGCACAAATATAAATGTAATTATGTTCACCCCACAGTGATGATGACTGAGAGTCAAACCAAAGATTTAATAATGATTGATATTAAAATGACTCAAGACATTTACTGAGGTTGGCGCATGGGGATGAAAGAAAACTATTTACTCAGATATAATTGCAGGAACAATCATACACAGGCCAGAGCTTATTTACATAAACCTACAGGCTCTTAAACCTATATATATGTATACTAGTACACATTAGCACTGCTCACTCACCCAACACACCATACTCTCAAAACAGGGACACAAATTCAGAACAAAGGCAGTGAAGAAGAACTAATCTCATCAAATATTAAACAGAAGTTTGCAGATTGATTCAGCGATGCATGGAGCTGCTAAAGACTGAATGAAACATCGACTTTATGAAGCCTAACTGGGGCAGGAAACTTTATGGGGACAACACTACTTGTTTTACTGGTTGGATTCAAAAATAAAGGTTCATTACCACAGAATGGTGTCTTTGCAGATAAATCAGAGGTGTATTAGGTAGGAAAACTGAGTTGGACCTCCAAAACTACAGCTGATAGCACTGCTATCGACATTTGTCTCCCTAAAGGACCTTTCAATGGATAGTTTATAAAGGGCCGTTTTTAAAAATAGACGTGCATACAACAAACCTTTATAAAACGTAAAGAACCTTCATATACAGTAAAGACTCCATGGCAAGATTAATACAAGCCAAAGCCATTTAGTAACCTTCATTCTAAGCTTCCTAATCTTATTATCTAGCTACCAATGAGATGGATATTGTTGCAGTAGCTTCAGTAGCTCTTTGGCGTTTATCAAGGCCCAGCACTCTGACTGTAGTATTATTAGTATTATATCGACCAAGTCACTTTCTCAATGAGTTGGTTGAATGTTTTTATTTGTCAAGACAGAGGCCTAATAGTCGAGGAGGAAAGTGATAAAGAGTTCCAGTCTTGGTGGGGGGCTAGAGGGTCAGAGCAGTGACCTGTTGTCCATCTCCTCCACCCAGACTTGCCTTAACCACTAAGAAAATGAATTTTTCATTAGGACCCTCCCCCTTGAGTGGTACTGTCGGACCCTGTTTCTCTCCACAACTGCACACCAGGCTTTCTAGGCTCTTAAGAGGAAGCTGCAGTTTGCATAATTCAACAACCACATGCTGTGACTCTCTCCTCTTTTAATAAAAGGGTAGGTCAGCTGGGTTGGTGGGTTTAACACAATTTTAAGGGTATAGTAAAGTAAAGGCAAGGCATTGCGTTCAAGCTTCATAACTACCGATTGATACATACACCTTGAAACAACTGCAGCATTTGTGAGGGAGTGAGTATCATCAAGTTTGTTAAAGTAACTTTAGACTCACCTCTGGTGTACAGAATTTACAAAAAAGTAAATTTGGTATTTGGCCAAAAAGTATTTGGCAGCCACCGATTCTGCAAGTTGTCCCACTTGAAAAGATGAGAGAGTCTGTAATGTTCATTATAGTTACACTTCAATTGTTAGAGACAGAATGTAAAAATATCCAGGAAATCACATGTATGATTTTTAAAGAATTAAGTTGTGTAATGGTGCAGAAAATCAGTATTTGGTCAATGACAAAAGTTCACCTCAATACTTTGTAATGTAACCTTGGTTGGTCAAACGTTTCCTGTAGGTCTTCACCAAATTTGTAAACACTGTAGCTGCTATTTTAGCCCATTCTTCCATGCAGATCTTCTCAGGAGCTGTGATGTTTTTGGGCTGTCGCTGAGCAACACAGACTTTCATCTCCCTCCACAGATTCTCTATTGGATTGAGGTCTGGAGACTGGCTAGGCCACTCCAGAATCTTGAAAAGCTTTTTATGTAGCATCTCCTTCATTGTCTGGATGGTGTGTTTGGGATCATTGTCATGCTGGAATATCTAGCCATGTTTCATCTTCAATGGTCTCACTGATTGAAGGAGATTTTTACCCAAAATTCCATGATACTATTTATCCTTTCCTTAATAGTCGTTCTGTCCCCTTTGCAGAAAAGCAGCCCCAAAACATAATGTTTCCACCCCCATGCTTCAAAGTGGGTGTGGTGTTTTTGGGACACAACTCAGCATTCTTCCCCCTCCAACATGGTGACTGGCTTTATGCTAAAGAGCTCCATTTTGGTCTCATCTGACCACTTGACATTCTCCCAATCCTCCTCTGGTTCATCCAGATGATCTCTGGCAAACTTTAGATGGGCCTGTACATGTGCTGGCTTAAGCAGGATTAAAATTTTTGACAACATAGTGTGTTACTAATAGTAACCTTTGTTACTGTGGTCCCATCTGTCTTCAGGTCACCATTTCCCCCCATGTAGTTCTGGGCGGTTTCCTCATTGTCCGCAAGATATATTGTACCTCACGAGGTGAGATCTTGCATGGAACCCCAGGTCAAAGGAGATTGTCAGTGATTTTGTATTTATTCCATTTTCTAATAATTGCTCCAGTTGATCTCTTCCCACCAAGCTGCTGCCTATTGTAGATCAGCTCATCCCAGTCTTGTGCAGGTGTACAATCTTGTCCCTGGTGTCGTTAGACAGCTCTCTGGTCTTGGCCATGGTGGAGTTTGAAGGTGTTGACAGATGCCTTTTTTGCAGATAATGAGTTCAAACCGGTGCCATTAATACAGGTAACAAGTGGAGGATAGAAGAACTTCTTAAAGAAGAAGTAACAGGTCTGTGAAGGCCAGAATTCTTGCTTTTTTGTAGGAAATACTTATTTTCTGCACCATTATACAAATAAACATTTTTACATTCTGTCTCTCACAGTTGAAGTGAACCTATGATGAACATCACAAACCTATCTCATCTTTTTACATGGGACAACTTGCAAAATGGGTGGCTCCCAAATAATTGTTGCCCCACCATATCTGTTTCTGCACAAATTATCCATACACCAACCTAGTGTTTCCTAACCTTGGTCCACTGCCCTGCACATGTTTGTGCTTCCTCTGCTTTTTACAAACTCACTTCAACTCTATTTATCTAGCACCTCTATCCAGCCTCCAGGACTAATATTAGGAAACATTCTTTATTCTTCTCCACTTCTGAACACTTAAGCACTTGGGAATTTTTACGTGGTGGACCAGTTAAAACCAAGCATTGAATGTGTAAAATAACCCTACCATCATAGATGCGCCTGATACACATTTAATGAAAATGGACAATTACTCAAATCTTGTCATTGATTGTGGTCAGAAACTGACTAATGTTGAAAAGGGTGGAGAATGGCTAGGGAATTGTGCAAGACAGTAAATGAGATACAATGTGTTACTTTACACCTACACTACATGTAGTGTCTAGATGTTTTGGATACTACCTAGTCATCCATCATTTATTCATTCATTTGTTAATGAATACAATATTTGTCCCTAGTTTGCAGAAGTCACAGCCTCTGATCTTCTGCTTTACACTAGATGTTGGAACAGTTGTGAGGTCAGATACTGGTGTTGGAGGATAAGTTCTGGATCACCAACAGCACTCCAACTCATCCTAAAGGTATTGAGCACAATACACCCGCTCAACACCCCAATGCTGGCAGATGATTAGAATTGGGCATAATGGTTGTACCTCAAAGCATCTCATCCAATTGGCAATGTTTTGCATGGGCTCCATTGGGCACAGCATTGGGGACATTTAACAACTGCATTTACTAATTAGAAGGGGTGTCTAAATATTTTGGGGGCAGTGCATATAGTGAACAAGCATGTTAGGCAGAACTTCTGGTCTGTGAAGGGAGTTCTGAAGAAGTGTACAGTAAATCTATCTCTGGTAACTAGCAATGAATGAAGACAAATTACTGTAATTTGACCAAGACCATGTAGCTACCAGATACAGTATAAAACCATAATACACAATGTGTTCACATTGCAATTTCTTATTAATCATGCTCTGTTCTCTTGACACAAATGTAAAGAAGATTGTTCATTAAAATTGATTTCCACTTCTTGTCTTCTGGTGTTTACAAAGCAGCAGCCGGCGTTATATGCAGAGTGGTGACTGCACTATGTGTGGTAGGCAGATTAACTCCAAGGAACAAAAGGCTCATTGACATTATGAAGAGCCAAGATCCAGAGTGAACGCCAGCTGTCCTAGTGGAAAAGGCAGATAAGATGCCCAGCAGGGAGACAGGTGCCATAATGTCCAACTATGAAATGTTTTTGTTTCCATTCTAACACTTTAATACTTAAGAAGAAAGGGGAAAAGGTTTGAGTTTTTCCAAGATGGCTGTGCAAATAAAACGTTAATCTAGTAACATTTACACAGACCCTGGATATAAACCTCTTCACATTTTCTCAACAAAAACAAATATGGACAATATAACATTTAACGTTTTACTTCTTTAGTTTTGCATTGGAGCTGTGAGGATAATGTAGCTAGCAAGGCCCCCACCTACCCACACCTGTTCTTTTATAAGAAAATGAGAACTTCATTATTTTCTATAATATAATATAATATAATATAATATAATATAATATAATATAATATAATATAATATAATATAATATATATTTACAAATACAATAAATGTGAACAAAATGTACAAATTGTGTTTAAGTGGAATTTTCTTCCTTCTTTCTTCCTTTTTTTTCTTTCTTTCCTTACTCATATACCTTGTGCTGGCTTAGGGACCCTGATTGCATATTGCAAGAAATGTATCTGCATTTGTGAGGGGCTGTAACTGTGTACATTTGATTTATATGTGCAAATCTATTACTTTAAATGTCACAAAAAGAGTCACATACCAGAATGGTGATTCTCAACTTTCTTCTGGCCCAATTCTAGTGCACCCATGACTTGGAGTGTTGCTCATCAGGGCTGTGGGAGTCACTGTCTCTGGGGAGGCCTCCAAAACAAAACAAGCCTTCTGCTGAGAATGTAAAGTGAACTAATAACCCGACATTACTCGACTCCCCTCTTAGCGTAAATCAACATGCACGTTTCTCAGACAGGGCACACGTTGGAATTCGTGTGCAGAATGTTCATTAGTGTTACATTACATGTGCCCTCCTGACCAGGGCTTCTGCACTCTTTAAAAAAATCATAATTGCTTCTTGGTTGGATTTACCTAAAACCTGTATATTATGTGGAGATTCTTAAACTAACTATTTAAAAAAATGTCTATTTGGGATTCTTTGGTAGAAAACAGATACGGTATGTACTCTTATGCTGAGATTTATTTATATCCCAAAGAGAATAATATGTTAGTAACAGACTCCTGCAGAGACTTATAGAATGTAAATCATTCAATTCAATTTAATTAAATTCTAGATGTTTTTTCATCAAATGCTTAGTTACAAGTAAGTTGCAGGTACAAGCAGTGAAATGTATCCTGATCCGCGCTAGACTGTGCGAGATAAAAACTTAAAGTTAATTAAGATTTAATAAATAAAAAAATAAGACAATAATGAAGTAGAAAAAATAGAAATAAATAGAAGGATAAGCAGTTAAATTGGTCCAGTTGAACCATAGATGCAAACATCAGCAGATGCTGAATAATACTACTGACATAAATCATGTAGAACTAAATATTTTAATCAAATTGTCAATTAAAGTGTCAATAATACACGGCTTGAATTTGTTTTAATGTACTTCACTTACATTAAAATGTTATTTCACTACTGTGTGTTTTTTAAATATTAACCCTTAAGTTGTCACGGTTACAAAATCATGATGTAACTAAAAGTAAGTTATTTCTACAGTTAAAAAGTCTGTTTGCCATGCCACTTTTTAACAGTGAAACAATTTGGAAAAACACAGCTGAGTCTGTCAATACAGAAAATAAATAGCATTTTAAAGTACTTAACTACTAATTACATTTAAATAGGTATTTATTGCATAGTTTGTAAGACTGAGAGTAATAACTAACAGTTTAAAAGGAGAGTGAGAGAGTTGTGTTGCCTGACGAGCACACAGAGTGTTCCTCTCCAGCTCTTCTTCATAAAGTAATCCGTCCCACAGCGTTTGTCTGCTTGTGTTTGGAGGGTGCTAGGCGGCTGTCATCCAAGGGCTGATGCAGACCACCTGCTTTGGCCTTTCTTTGACCCCCTGCCGCCCCCACAGCAGAGGCATTCCACTACCTTCTTCTGCCATGTTTATCCTGAAGACGATTAGACAGCACTCCTATTAAATGCATGCCTGCGATTGGCCAGCCACTCCTCCACACTCCTTCATCTGTTGAGTGTGGGACAGAGGGAGGCCAGGGGGGCTTCTCTTTTCTACTCCAAGTCAAATCTCCATTAACCCGGCTGGTGGTGCCTTCACTTACAACAGGCTGATATAAAGCAATAACATTAATATTAACAGTTCTATTTACGTAGTATCTTTCTAAAGTTTCTGAAGTGCTTTACATAGAAATTAATATCATGCCAATAAAAAACACAATAAGTGTAATATAATACAAAAAGAAAAGAGAATAAAAACATATAATTCATATATATTTATGAAAATTTGTATATATACACACAGTAAATACATTTACAAATGCATTTATACATATACACTTAGCAATTTAGCCCCATCTTCAGAAGAAGTGTCTCAACTTGGACTGCTTTTTAAAAGAGGCACAATGCAGGGCAGCCAATCAGAACAAAGGTGCTTTACATACACTGATCAGCCATAATAAGTAATAAGTAAAGTGAACAACATTGTAGTTATTTTCTTACAGTGGCACCTGTTGGGTTGACAGCAAGTGAACAGTCAGTTTATGCAGTTCATGTGTTGGAAGCAGGAAAATGGGCAAGTTAGCTACTTTGGCAAGAGCCAAGTGATGACATCACATCAGGACTTGTGGGGTGTTCCAGGTGTGCAGTAGATAATACCTACCATACATGCTCCAAGGAAGGACAACTGAATGTTCACCTAAGGCTCAGTGATGCTTCTGGGGGAGGGAAAGCTAGATGGTTCAGTCCCAAAAAGCTCCTGTCACACAAAATGTTAATGCTGGTCCAATTAGAAAGGGATCCGAACACAACAGGCAGGTAATGTTATGGCTGACTGGTATATATAATATTTTTAATAGCCTGTTAAATTCTAATGTATATAGAAAGGTTGAAAATGGTCAGGTAAAATATCACTGTTTTTGATACGATATTTTAAAATCACGTAAATATCATAAGAGAACATACAAATTATTGTCACTTTTTTATTGCCCAAGTTTGTATAGGAATTCAGTTCTGACAGATAGAATGGGCGTATAGACTTGAACAATACTGTACAATGCACAATAGACAGAATGTGATACACATTATGCAACAAACTATACAATCCACAATATGCATGATATTGTACAAATCAGATAATATGCTAAACTATACCATATAAAATAAACAGTATATAAACATTATACAATGGTAATATGTAGCTTCAGTATCAGAGAAAGTGTCAAGAAGTAACAAGACATCAGGGGAAAATTTTAAAGTAAGTATGAGATTTGTGCGCCTAGTATGGTCATGTTTAAATAATGAAAGTGAAATAATTTACACAAGTTAATAGATTTAAGTTAAATACATGTCTAGGGCCAATAAGGGCAGGCGGTCATGTACAATGACAGGCCTGCTCTCCTTTGCCTTAGCCAGTGGTGGCTAAGGGCTACTACATGTTGCATGAAAATATGATTAAAAGAAGTATAAGTGACCTTGTTCTCTATATCTACACTAAATGTCTGGGAAAAAATAAAATATGTCCAAATATCAGCAAAGAGAAAACTAACAGGAAAACTGCAAGTGGAAAGATGTTGTATACAGAAGGAGCCATGGTTGCTTTACTTGAATGAACAGACTTTTATTAACCACTGGTGTGATGTTTTGTTTTCCTACATCACTCTTTAAAGCCACTTCAGTATGTGAACGTCTTCATATTCAGTTTGTGACTGAGTGATGGAAGAAGTATAGATGACAATCAGTTTGCACTGAATTCATCTTAGTTTGTTTTAGACACAAATAAAAGTCTGAGGTCTGTTCTCTACTCTGTTCTCCAACAGGCCTCACTGCCAAAAGCCTTCAAACCCCCTCCCAAACGGCCCCCTACACACAAACTTCAAACAGCGAGGATCTGCAGCTTGATGGCATAATTCACTCTCTGCTTGCTAAAGAATTTCTTTTGGAACGTAGATGCATTTTCTTGGATTTGATTTAAAACAAATTGCTGTTTAAGTCTGTAAATGTTCAGCTCCAACACAATGCTGACCTCAGCATGACCAGGCCTATAAAACAAGGCAGAGAGCATTGTTCTGCTTCTTCTGACACAGATCATGCTATGTTATCATTAGGTTTATCAATATTTACAGTAGCATTCATCTTTTAATGTGCCTTTCTTTAAAAAAAATATTATATCAGCAGTTCCCACTGGATGAATGATCTGGAGACAGCATATCGAAAAGGACTACTACCTGAGGATGCATGTAGGTCAATGGCTGCCTTGACAAGAAGCCAGGTTGAGGTTGTTTTTATTAAAGGTGATGTGAAATCAAATTTCAAATCTAAAATTTTTATTGATTCTCAGTGTGAAATGGCCCAGAGACCAAAAATGACATGGATAAACTTTACGGGACAATTCAAGCAGAGTTTAAAATAAGTGAAGGTGACTATTTGTCATTGTGAACACACCATAACAAAATGTGAACTCTGCATTTAACCCATCACACTCTTAGCAGCACCCAGGGATGACACCTTGCTCAAGGGTACCTCAGTGGTTCCCAGGCTGGGACTTGAACCCACAACCCTTTGATTGTAAGGGTATATATATATATATATAAACACTAACTGTTGGTCTAAAGAATGCTTTAATAAACATTTATCTATATAAGGCTTTTGCACAGTATATAATCAGTAGGTGATTTGAGGGAAGCGAGTTCAATACCCCTTGCAAAATGACCAACATGCATCCCCTTGTTAAACTGCCATCACAGTTCATGTTAGTTGGTGGTGTGGAGGCAGGGAGGTGTTCCCATTGTACCATCCCTCCTGTTAAAAAATAATAACAAATCACCTACTCAGAATAATGGACTATGAAAGTGAATTACACTAACATTCTGAAAACTACTTGGAGCTTCCCTTTAAAGTGTTTAAATGTGCCCTCACACTATGAAGACCTAGACCATTAAACATTTAGTGACAAAGTCAGACTAGGCAATTTCTACAGAAGATCCCTCATGCTAACTGATGCTATGAAAGGCATTCTTTGCAGTGAAATCAAATGAATCAAAGAAGTACACTGTTTCCATGTTAATAAAATAGAATCACCGTGATTTTTCTTTTGCAGATTACTTATGTTTGGCAGAAATGGTTGGGCCATGGTGGCCTAGTGGTTAATACCTTTCCCTTGGAGAAACCGGAAGGGCACAGGTTCAAGTCTTGAACTGGGCACCCTGAGAAAGGTCCTGTCCCCACTTCACTGCTCCCTGAGTGCGGTTGGTGGCTGCCTGCTGATGAATGTGTGATGGGTTAAATACAGAGGTCCCGTTTGTTTGTGGTGCAGTGTGTGTGATGGTGTGTTCACAATGGCAAACAGTCACTTTCACAAATGCATTGCTTTGGAAATGATGTATACATTTGAATGAAGAATACTAATGCACAGCAAGCATTTATGCATTTGTGCAAGGATAAACTGGTACCGCTAGTGGAAGTGAGATATTTTTATTTTATTATTTTGCTTTAGTATTGTTGCCTATAGGAAATTTTGCTTAAAGAAGAGGTAAATGTGGCATCAATTAAAAAGCTAGGAAACCTATTAAGTCTTCAAAAAAAATAGTAGTAGTAGTATTGATGTTATTATACAATATTTGCGTCTGCATTGTTGATCTGTTAAACAAGTTTGACAGAGCAGCTCCATCTGCTGGTGTGCTGGAGCCATGACATCAAACGATGAAATATAATAGTGGGGGCTGTGGGTGCAAAGAACAATTTCCCCTAAAGGTTTTATGCTATGGTGACTCTGAAAATGCCCATTTCTAAATAAATAGGTCAATTCACGCTGCGTTTTGTGTCATTTGTATTTGAAGTAAAAGATATAAAGATAAAATGTGATCACAAAGATGTAAATGGGCCGCACCTCGCTGCAACCTAGAACCGAATTTCTAGTGGAAGGGGCAGCGTCGAGTAGGCGAAGCGTATCAACATCCGATTGGTTAGATTTTTTCCGTCACCGACCGAAACTCATGAGGATCTTCAAAATAAAGGTCTGTCACGACCGCGCTAATTTTTTTCCAAGCTCACGTAACATATAACTGGTAAAATATATAACTTTTTATTGCTACGATCAAATATTCAATGTACATTTCAAATGGCATTGTACTCTTTTAAGTAATTCGGCTGCTGTCTGCTTCCTATATAGGCGACCAATAGTGTTAGGGGTGTGCTTTAAATTGAGCGTTGTGATTGGCTGAGTTTATTAACAGTCGCTATTAATTCAATCGAGTTCTTCCCAGATAAATGATCAGCAGGAAGGGATGTAGGGAAGGACGGATGTTGTTGGTAGAAGATTTCTCAAAATCCACCTCCTTCAATCGTGCGTCAATTGGTTCAGGGTCACCTATTTAATTTTCTCTGTCATCCCTATAATGAAAAGAAACTAAAATTATAATTATAACACATAAAGGTACTCAAGCCCCATCCGGCCCTTTATGATGAGATCTCGGGGAGGTTATAAGCCATGAATGTCTTCATCTTTCCCTTATAATTAAATTATTTTAAAAAATAAAACAAGAACGTGGCTCTCAATTCCTTACTCAGATCTGCAGATAACACACACACACAAATACCTAAGATGCAAATTAATCCAGGAAAGACAAGTATCGACCACAGAACCAGTCGACACTCCCTAACCTATAGCCTACAGTCCACAACCTACTGTCTACAGCCCCAGTGTGGACGGAGGCACGAGGACACTTGCTATCCGGATGAGCGTGTCATTGTAGCTGCAATAAAAGAATGTTTTATTCGACAAGGACACGATCTATGATGGAAATACATGAATTGGCAATGAGACTGTATTGATACACCTTTCTGGTGCACGGTAAGATATTCGCTTGGTTCCTGAACACGGTGTTGTGACTTCTCCTATTTCTTGACAGCGCTGCTGCTAACTTCCTACAACATTAGCTGAGCAACATATACAGACA
>JBBIGC010000041.1:20751395-20771978 GCA_037576955.1 Lepidarchus adonis
TAAAATATGCTTTTATAAAATTTTTATTAATGTTTTGAGAATGATGATACCTGCCTCTCTGCCTCTTGGTGTTGTGTGGTGCACTGGATATTGCGTTCCCTGCGATTTCTCCATATAATTGTCATTTCTAATTATGTGAACCATGTCTTTTATTTCATATAAGCCTCGTTTTGTTCTCTTGGGCACTGAGAGGGTTGAAGTTGCCAAAGCACAGTGGAATATGACCATGTTTCTTGAAATGAAAGCGTACATGTTGCACAGGATTTGTGATGAAAAATATGCAATTTTAAGTAAATGGATCTTTGTAACATTGGCTGTTTGAATACACTACATATACATCACCTGTGGAAAATCACTGTTAATTTAAGAGGAAATTATTTAAATTGTGAAGGTATACTAGTGTTGTTATTGCCTGAGGCTGATGTCTTATCCTTACACATACATTTCTTTTATTTCATCTTCTGTGTGATGCTCATCTTTTTCATATGTTATCAGTAAGGATTACACATTTTAAATTATGAACTTCTTTGTATAGCCACTAGAGTGCAGATGAACCACGTTGGCGTTGTGTTCTTCCTCCTTTTATATGTGGGGTTACTTAGTACGACTCCAGTTTGACATGGGTCAGCTGTCCACAGTTTCATTTTCCTTTCACTAGCACTTCACGTAAAATTACTGTTTTGTCTGTGTGTATAGCCTGCTTTACAAAACAGTAATTAAAGCTGAGGAATATGAGGCATTCCATCAGAGGAGTGCATGAATACACATTTTGTCAACGCAATCTGATCTATCAGCATGAGGCAATTCTTTAAAGCACACAAAGACTCAAAGCTTTGGTGGATGTGGGCATTGGACTGCAGCCTCTCAAAAGCCTAGACTCCTGTAGTGTAGGTTGATGAAATTGTTTCAGCCACTCAAATGGCTTTTGCTCAGATTTAATGCGGGTGCTAATGCTTGCTGCTCTACTGCTTGGTGGCAAATGACATTACATCATGGGACTGATAAATCTCAAAGGAAAGTGTAGTAACTGAAAATTCCAAATAAATTAGGAGATACTACTGAAGTTATATTAAATTAGTCTTTTTAAGTTACTTTTTTGGAAATGTGAGATTTTGTCATGCCAGCGACAAAAAAATGGTACTAGATTAAATGGAGTGGACTAATGACTCCACGATCAGCCTAAGGTCAGCGTTCACTAATGATCAGGCTTTAAGATACTCCCCACAACCGAATCAGAGCATCTGTGCTGTGAAAGGCCTGAGGCTTGGGCTCTCCCACTGGGAGTCCAGCATACAGCAAAGAGCATTATTAACGACTTAATAAGGACGATGGTAAAAACAGATGCCCTAAAGAGCATGCAAGCTAAATAAGTGTGATATTAGGAGATAGGGATTTGACACAAAAGGTCACCACTTTCTTTGGTGACTCACAGGTGATGGATGCGCACCATTAGTGTAGCCTGTGTCGATGACTGGGCTGTGATTTAATCTGAAGATTTCATATGCAGGTTCCAGCTGAGACTTGTCAAATATGACTAAAAGGTTTTGGATTTTACATACATTCTTCTTAGTCTTTAGTATTTCAATATATTCCAAATGAAACTGGAAAGAATAAAGAAATAATCTGCTTTAAAAAGGCCTTTAAATAAAAAAGATCTGAAATGTAACTGATATTTATTCTGTGATGCCCTGAAAGAAATTATTTCCATGATGAATATGCAGAAGCAGTCCCACTAAATCGATTGTGAGTCTCTTTTAAAAGAAAAGGCACAAAATGCATAAACAGGGAGCGTCTGAAGGCCCGAATCAAACCAATTGATTGATGGGGTAAACAGCATCAGACGAGGTTGAACAGGGGAGTGGATGGGTGCTTTCCTTTTCCCGGACGCTTCCTGGGGGAGAGACAAAGTGCTCTCTGGCCTTGCGCTACATTAATTATCAACCGCTGTCCAGAAGGCACTTTGTCAAGGAGATAAATGAAGAGCCGTCAGAAAAGGAAAGAATCAGACAGGACAAGAGGGTGGGCCTCAATCTCTCACTCCGACTCACTCACTTACTCACTCTCTCTCTCTCTCCTTGTGTGTGTGTTTCATCCTCTTTCTCCTGGGGCACCCATTCCTCTGTGCTGGGGAGGTGGGAACCAGGGCCGGAATAAATCATTTGTCATGGGAAATGTATTAAGAACACGTCTGGAATGGCACAGGTATATTTTCCAACACTATGAGATCAGATAATGGATGTTTTTTCAGAAGCACAATAAGCCCAGCCCTAGTTGATAAAACAAACTAAATTTAAATAAAACCACTGAAGGGAAAACAACCAATAATTACAAGCTATTATTTTAATTGGTATTACTACCGATTTTCTGGGGTTGTTTTTGTCCCAATTGCCCTTTAACCTGTTCCCTGGCCAGTGCAACATGGAACATCATTGTTGGTGTAAATTAATATAACAAGAGGTTATCTGTCATTTTAGACTGCTTTTATTTATTTATTTATTTATCTATTTATTTATCTATTTATTGTTCATTAAAACATTTGGCAGTGTGAACAGTGAACTCAAAGAAACACAAATACAATGAACCATAAATTGTACTTAATTTTTTATTTTTTTGTTCCATTCTTTGGCTAAGTACATCGAGAACATTATCTATGGTAACTGGGTCTATGTTACTGGCACAGCAGATTGAAATAAACCAGAGAATTGATGGAATATCACTTTATTAGGTAGAGGTGAGAGGAGTTTGAGGTATTAAAACATTGACTTTCCTCCTGTGAGCCAGTGCATCTGTCCAGGAGAGAGGGAGGGACATCTGAGGCACGTCACACAGGCTTTACTATCAGCAGTGGTCCAGATGAGCACAGCAGACTGAGAGAGAGGCTGAGACGGTGGATGAAAGACCTTGAATAAAAAGAGAGGGGAAGAAAGGAGAGATAGAGTGGCAGGCTCTGAGATTTCCAGAGAAATCCAAAAAGAAGTCCTAGTAAACATTTGGGCTTATTTTCCCAGCAAGTAGCCTAAATCTGACCAAAAAGAAGGATGCCCAACTTTGCAGGGACCTGGAAGATGAAAAGCAGTGAACATTTTGAAGACCTTCTCAAAGCCCTTGGTGAGTTCTTTGCTTGTTTGTTCTGGCATTTAGGAGCCTTCGCGCATTATGAATACGTCGTGATCGCATGCAGTGATTTGTTTCCTCCATGTCTTGCCTGTGACATCCCCTGCCTTCTTGTTTTTCAGCAGCATATTCATGGACTAACTGGTGTGAAGAGTAAATCACTATTATTTTCAGGCTGTTGCCCTGCTTTTTTCTGCCCCTTTGTTTCTTTGGCAGCATGTCTCATTCTTATTCAAATTTCCAGTGTAGCAAGTTCAAGAGTTAGAAAAAAGGCAGAAAAAACTGTGGTATAAAGCATTCAGTCTAACATCTTTTGCTTTTTGTGTTCAGTCAAATAATGTCAAAAAACGTCTCAAATCTGAACATTGCGATGAGCTTTGTTGACTTTGCTGTGCACTTCAACAGAATACTGAATCATGCATAAGAGAAATGATGGCGGTAAATTTATTCTGTGTGAACAATAGAGACAAAGCAAACCTATACATGTTCATTAGGTTTGGCTTGGACGTTTGGTTCTAGAACAAATCTTGCAAAACTTAACGCACTGAAAGGTTCTTTAGGGAACAGAAGGTGGTTCTTCTTTGGCATGACTCCAATGAGCAAAGTGTAACTAACCTGACCTTTGAGTTGACCACTGGGGATGCTTACTTCACATGGCTGCAAAAGGAGCTACAAGTGATTACTCTGGAAAATTGGAGACTGCAAATCTTTAATTATATGGACACTGTCTGGAGCGATGCAGGTTTTGAACATATTGTGAAAGAACCCACACTGATTATGCTCAGAATGTAAGCCAGACAATTACTCACTCGATTGTTTATACCATATTCTGTGCTAAGGTCCAGTGGGTAATCGGTCCATGTAGAGATTCATTGCAGTGCAATGAGAACACAAAGCCAAGAACTGGAACATTCCTATCAGTCAACACCTTGTCATTGCATCTCCATATTGGCAACATCTGCTGATAACGATCTGCTCTGTGGTGGCCCGATGACTTTTTATGCAGAAAACTACATACCAGCAGTGTGTAAGAAGAAAAATAGAGTGCCAGTCCATCATATCACATAGTTCTCGTTTTTCGTCTTCAGTGAATGCACAAAAGCAGCGTGAATGCTTTTCAGCCTTGCCCTTTCGCTAGACAACAGTCATGCCAGAGACAAAACAAATCATGTAATTGTACCCATCTTGGAGGAAATTATGCCTACATGGAAATGAGAGATGATGTGCAGTACAAAGAACATAACTGTTCCCGGAAAATTTGATCAAGAACGAGAAAAAAACACCAAGAAAGATACTGTACCAGCATGTTGTTCTTATATTTTTATATTGTTGGTCTGGTGTTTACTGTCGTGCATAGATTTGCAAAGGAATTACATTCATTTAATACATTTAATTTGATTTCATTTGAATTAGATCAGTCTAATATCACTGACTACTACACATTACATTCTAGGGGTGAATGCCATGCTAAGAAAAGTAGCCTGTGCTGCGGCCTCAAAGCCTCTGGTAGAAATCCGTCAGACTGGTGAGCAGTTCTACATAAAGACCTCCACAACTGTCAGGACCACTGAGATCAACTTTCAGATTGGACAGGAATTCAACGAGGAGACAGTAGATGGGCGAAAATGCAAGGTAATCGCACACCTCTGGGATACCTTCATCTGTAGCATATGACTATGAATAGACTTCTGTTGACCACAGTTAAGGTGATTAGTCATGATGACCAATCACCATTGATGTAAGAACTGCTGTCATACAGAATCTTTCCTTAAAAAAAGTTTCCCAGATCACCACATGATGTGATCATTCAATGGCCTTTTAGTGAACTTGCTAAACCAGTACACGGAGATGTTATGGCAGATTTGATTGGGCACCCAGGCCTCTAGCGCAACACAACAGTCTACCTCACTTCCTTAATATACTAGATTAAAGCAAACTGATGGAGCTTCTTGCTGACATCTGACTGATGTTGCTACAATAAGAAATTATAAGAAATTATAAGAAATAATAATACTATAAGACCCCCAAAAAGTTTTACGAATTACATCTTTAATACTTTGTGCCCCTCTGAGGCCCTCACCCTTAGGGAAGGTGGCTGTGAAAGCATGGGGTGGTCTTCATATGGCAGTCATATGGAGTTTTACTGGCTAACCTCTATAACCCCACAGATTTTTATGACTATATAAAACCACCAACAGTCATGGCTCAGATTAAGCATCTGTTTTTTATAATACATGCATACAACCTTCACTGATCTGTTTCACAAATTCAGTTGTTAGATATTAGAAATGTGCAGTAGACTACTAGATGACCTGTTGCCATGGGTTTTGCACATGCATGCAGTGATGAACCCATAGTCTATGGAACATTCAGAGGCCCGAGGTGGGGCTCTTGGGGCCACTCTAGAGCTTTATGAGATGGTGAAATATGGCGGTGACTCACAGTCACTCTGTGATGATGTAGCAGGGTCAAATGCCCTCTCCTCAGCACTCTTATGAATCATGCTTTTAATAGCTTTAAAGTCTTTGATGTGCTGGTGGAATGTCTGTATATATGCTGATATCATGTTCCCCTTTGTTCCCCTGATGTCCGCCCAAGATTTTTGTGTGGGTTCATATTGAATTTTTTTACATGATCATTTTCCAACCTCACATTATCCCTTATATATACAGTACTGTGCAAAAGCCTTTATTGTTTGTTTTTGTTTGCTCCCATTGATCTCAGCAGCGATTGTCTTTCTGCAGTAAAAAATATAATTAAAATAAATGCAAACAAATAAAAAAGCAGTAAACAATTGAAACTAATCAAAATGTGTTGTGTGCGCAAAAATTACTTCACATGTGTTAGAACAGCGCATTTTTGGTGATTGGTTATGCCTCCAGCCATTGCTTGGATGTGTGAAACTCTCTCAGCAGCAGCACTTGATTTAATGACTTATTGAGCCTTAAACAGGGATTTGATATTTACTAAATGACTTCCATGAGGGGAACTCTGAAAATGGTAACTGAACACACTGAGAAACATGTACTGTTCAGTGTATACATTTTATTTGTATTGATTTTAGTATTAATAATCTGGAAATTAAAAAAAAAATAAAAAGACTTTCTGTCTTTCTAAACAACTCTTACATATACATTTCTCATATACATATACTATGCCTGTAAACGCATAGGCTGCATGGGTTGGCCTTCTGTCCAGTTTGGACAGTGAATTTGGACAATGAATGGATGGATTGTGTAAACACATAGGAATTTGGGGCATTCCAATGAATGACAGGACATCACAATAAAAATATTCAACAGAGACTGTTGAAGTTTGGTTTTAATTTGTGCGCTGTGTGTCCTGAATTCATTTGAAACTTCTCCATGATTTGAGGCCCTTAAAATAATCAGACACTTTAGAAATCCCAGCTGTTCCCATATTCTCAGTCAAGGGCCTGTATTTCTGTGCAGCATTGCTAACCTAAGGTTGTTCACAGAGTCTGGCCACATGGGAGACAGAGAATAAGATGACCTGCAGGCAGACTCTGTTGGATGGAAATGGCCCGAAGACATTCTGGAGTCGAGAACTGAGGGGAGACGAGCTGATCTTGGTGAGGAATCTTCCTTTTTCATGGTCAAAAGGTTTAGCATGGCTGACCATTCACATCCTGAGGCCATTTTATGGATTCCGTCTTGAAAAAAGACTAACTGTTCTAACTATTTGCCATTTCACTTGTCACTGTGTCTACCATCCTAGAACTTGTGAAATGTGAAGTCATTCCACCATTCTGGTGTATTTCTTTTTTTATAGAAAGCACGTAATTCTTCAGGCTGTTAGGATTTGCTCATCCATGCTATGTCAGATTGGGCAATTGCTCCGCCCACTTTAATAAACACACCCACACACCCAGGTTTTGGTCTTTCCCATTACATAAGGCATCCTTGTGTTAGTGGATCATTTAACATACTAATTTTTGTTGATGTTTACAGGCTTTTTTGCAGGCCTCACTATTAAAGCCAGTTGGGCTTATAGCTAAGCTGTCAGGTTCCAATATAGAGCTTGTTAACATTCAAACTGAAACATCCAAAGCCAAGAATATGTTATTAATTGAGAGTCACAATGAAATGCAAACATGGACCAGATTAGATTGCTGCCAAACTAACAACATAATGTACTCCATATAAACAAACGTTAAAAAGCTGAACATGGTCTCACTGTACTGTGCTTTGCTGAGATCTCCATCCATTTGAGATCAGAATCAGAGCCAATACAATATATAATGACATGGTTGAAGTGACCTTGAGCAAGACACTTAACCCCCTACCGCTCATCATGTGCATCGCTCTGGATAAAGTAAAATGTATTAATATCAGTATAAAACACATCCTCTTTGGATCTTTTGCAAGTGTTTTTTCATGGACGCTCCTCCATTGTGTCTGGATTGCAGAGTTGGTCAAGTCGTGCACTTCCAGTGCGTTTACTTAAACATAAGGTAGTAGTTAAAGTACATTCCATGCAGCTCTGTGTGTACACTACTCTGATTTCTCACAGACATTGGTCTTCTGAATCGCGAGAATGTAGCATGGATAAACATCTGGCTCGTTTGATTTTACAGGCCAGATGGACAACAGTAAACGGGACTAATAATCAAGAGGAAAGCTTTACTGCAGAGAAAGATTTCCTCTTTACTGCCTTTGCAGTCCCTCAGGGACATCAATCGTGTTCTTTTCTCAACAAAGTATCTGCGATCAACTTAGCAAGAACCTGAGACTCACAGGGGAATCCACTAAAACCCATTGGCATTATTTACACAGGGGACACAGGGGACATGCCCGTGACACATTTTGCTTAAGGGTCATTTCATCCCCATCACTTTATAAAAAAGGTCTGTAAATTTTATTCTCACCAGTTTCTGAAATACCTCGCACCACCAAGGTTGAAAAACTGGCACGTGATGAAACCCCACTGAAAGAGAGATGCGTTACATTTTTCGGTGGTGCAGTGGTTAACACTTCAGCCTCACAGCAAGAAGGCCCTGGGATCCCCCGTGTGTTAATTTCCTCACACTGTGCAAAGGCTTGTGGTTCAGGTTGACTGGCTACTCTAAATTGCCTATAGGTGTGAGTGTGTGTGAATGGTTGACTGTCTCTGTGTTGCCCTGCGATGAGTTGGCCTCCTGTCCACGGTGAACCCGACCTTGGGCCCATAGTGAGCTGGGATTGGGTCCAGCATCCCCGCAACCTGAAATGGATAAGCAGTTCTGAAATGAATGAATTAATTCACTTGTACACCACTGTACATACTTGAATTAATGAAATAAATTTTGTATTTGAAACGAGGTCATTTCAGTGCCTCTGTGTCTTATGAATAAGTACCATATTTCCCCAACAATTGGCCGTGGCTTATACATTGATTTTGCAAACCTGGTATTGGGTGCGGTCTATCTAAAAACATGAAAACACATTCACTAAAAGTATGATTCACTACAAAAAGACAACTTCCCCAAATGATTTGTTGAATTTAAATGTACTATTTACTGCAGTGAAAAACAGTTTGAAAAGCAACGTAAAAAAAAGAAAAAAGTCTCTATAAGGTCTCTAAAAGGTCTCTATAAAACGCGGAACATGTAAACCGCCATGGATTACCTCCATTTTCCACTTATAGGATTATATCATATATAAAAACAAGTTGTTTGCTGGAACTGGCATTGGTTAGCAATTAGCCTAGCAGTCATGGTAGTCCTCATTGCACCAAAATATGCAGACTCTCTGTGTATTGTAAAATAAAAGCAGTTGTAGAGTTCTAATCTAAATGCAGCATATGATTAGCTTTACTAAGTAGAACCTTACAATCTGATTGTTATATTCTGGTGACACACGACAAATGAATCTGAAGATAAATAAGAGAAAAGAAGACGAAAACCCTTTCTTTGTTGCTGAAATGTGACGCACCTATGCGCATATGATGGGTGAGTTAAATGGCACTGCTGCATTCAGCCTTCATTCAACTTTTTCCGCACTTTGCTACATTAAAATGCATCCTAGTAATTAGAAATTCAAGTTCTTGCATTGTGGCATGATATCAGTAAGTTAATTGTTTATGCTCAACTACAGTATAATGTCACATGTCAAGTTAGATGCTTCTACTTCAGGTCGGTAAATTCAGTGACGCTGCAGCTAATAACATGGGGGAGCTTAATCTTAGAGTTTTAAAACATAAATGAGCTTTTTCTGCAGCTTCTAGAATAGGGCAGCTTATAATGTGGGGCGGCCTATTGTTGGGGAAATACAGTAATTCATAAGAGTCAATAATGGGTGGGAAACAACAGAAAGTTACCAGGCAAACAGGATTGCTAAGATTAATGACAGTCTTATAGCTCCTATTACATGATATAATGTATAATTGAAGACCAAGATTATAAATATTAGGAAGAAACCAAAGAAGATTTAGTGGTATGATTAAATACATTCATTAAAAGCAATAACTGAAAGTATTCCTTTTTCTCATTAAGTTTGGTATCCAATTAAGCTTAAATAAATTACGTAACATAGCTCTGGACTGCTGCTCCACTGATGATCTCATGTATGTAATGCACTACAAAGTGAAAAACCCTTCCAGAGCCAGTGTTATGACTCATTTATAAGACACGTCTTGACCTGCCCCAGGAAATACTGCAGATACTGTAGCCCATGAGTGCACAGTCGACTGTCAAACTGTCATGATATACTGGAGCTCAGCCTTGGGTCAGTGGCGTGCATTTGACAGTCAAACTGTGATCCACACGACCCACATCAAAGTGTTCCGAGCTGAAGGGGAAATGAAGCTTCCGATGGCAGGATGAACGAGAGCTCACGCTTTTCTTTTTGTTGCTTGTTTCTCCATCCTTTAATCATTTCATCAGGAGATTTATTGATATTTGCAGAATAGTTATTGGCAAAGTATTTGACTGATTGCAGGAAACTGCAGTCTTTTACATGTGGAAATCATTCCTTTTGTGATTTATGCGAATCAGGAACCACTTTGCTCACTAGAAGATTATGATCAGGTGTATATGTGAATTTTACTTTGTGTATTTTGCAGCCTGAATTGATTGGCCTTAGTTTTTTTTATTTGCTTATTTTCTGATTACAGCTTATTCAAATTTCAACACAGGACTGAAACATTCCTTAGAACTTCAGCATTCATTGGTGGAGCTAAAACAAATTATGCTGAGAAAGCTTTTTTTGAAAACAGACTGTATTGTAGGGAGTGTACATTTTAAACTTTTGCATTTAATTAGAGGAAAATCATGTTATGGGCTCTTTAATATGTTGAAAGGCATAGCAGTCCCAATATGGGCCATCCCAAAACATGCATTTCATGTCAACTGGCATAATTCAACCTAACCATTTATATAGCCTTATTTTTAAAAAATGTCAGCTGTCATAAAGGTCACTTCACGTCATTTCACTTCAGAAAATGTTACGACAGCTGATGCTTGTTGGAATAGATCTTCCGTGAATGGTTTTTGTAGATGTAACCTTATGAACACTGGCCTTCAGTAGTTTTACTAAAGCAACATACAAAATAAAAAAAGTGGAGGTGATAGGACTGCGCACATAACAAACTAACAAAGAAACCACTGCAGCAAATAGAAAAGTAATGTCCAAAGTATTCGTTCTTGAGGTGCAAGAACGTTTACAAAATTCCAGGTCCCTAAAATTAAATGTTGCTTAAATTTTCTAGTGAAGTATACCTGGGGAAAAGGAATTTAATGCCTTTTCACACACAAATCTCATTCACGAATTTCATTCTTCAGATTCTAGGAACCAAAAGTGGCATCATTTTAAAGAACTTTTTTATGCAACATTATTTTTAGAATGAGATTGAGTGTGGTGTGTGAATCTCAGTTCACTTGAATTCAATTGCAGGGTATAGTTGTATGCAATAGTTTAGGCACCCCTTGTCAAGTGACATGCTTAACAGAAAACATGCTTAGACATAGTTACAGTTGATTTGCTGAATTTAATGGGGGTTAAAAAAATTATGTGTCCTGTGCAAAGGTTGTGGCACATTTTCTATTTGAAACTTTATAAATAAATAACATTTGTGCACAGAAAACGGTAGAAAAGAACATCTATGTGATAAAATGTTTAAAACTTTTGTATAAAGCTTGTACCCAGTGCTCCTAGCAGTAACCCTCCCCTGGCTGCACTAATGGGCCTCATTGATCATGTTACGTGGGGGAATGCTTGCGACGTGGAGGGCCCCGACACTGCTCTCGCTAATGTGTCCCAGGGCGCCTCTGCACTGGGCAGATGGCCTGTCTTAACACCAATTCTTTAAAGAGTGCACGAGGTGGGCTGGTCCTCTCTTCCTGCTCTGGGACGCAGATGGTCTTTGGCGCTGACAGCGACCCCATTTCTATCCTGCTGTGCTTTTCAAACTCCAATAAATATGGCAGGCCTGCAACAAGCTGTCAAACCAGCCCAGTCTTCCTCTTCTCTCACACTGACGTGACTGACAGTTCATCTCTCAGACTGTATGTAGTCTCAGTTCATATGGTAGGAACTAGGCGTGTTAGGATAAGGGCCAATATTAGTCTGATGTGATATGTAATCACTGTTTTCAAGGCAAGGCCTTCACACCCACCACTCCATACAATTATTAGCCATTAGCAATTTAGCTTTATCCATTCACATTTAGGTTATACAGAACATCAGGCCTCACCATGGGTTGCTTTTAAAAATGAGGCATATTACAAGCCAATCAGGACAGAAGTCATTTGCATATGTACCAATCACCCACTGTTTTGTGCCTGCTCAGGTGGGAGATTAAAAAAAATAAATTGAAATGTATTTTGCATTGTATTGCACTGTAATTGCATTGTTCTGTACTGTACTATACTGAATTGTACTATAATGCATTGTGCTGTATTATATTGCATTGCACTGTTTGATACTGTATTGCATTGTATAGAATTGTATTGTTATGCATTTTGTTGCATTAATGTAATTTATTATATAGTATTGTATTGTTTTGTATTGTACTCTACTTGTAAAAATAATTACACCCCTGATAGGAACATACAGTAATATTTCCATTAAGCATTCGACTTAATCTAACAATTCTCTCAGAGATAAGAAACACATTGTAAAGAGCAAATTTTTTTCCTGTTTTCATTCTTCAGATTTTCGGTGCTGACGATGTGGTGTGCACAAGGATTTATGTGCGAGAATGAACTCAACAAGGATCAGATGGGGATAACACTTAATTTCTTCTTTACCTTCCAGGCCGTCTACATAATTTGTAGTTAACAATGGGATTATTTTGTTACACATACAGGGACATAGACCTTGGTCATGAATCTTGATTATGTCATGCGACAGTAATTACTAGAGCAAATAGACAGTTGCACAAAGTAGAAGTCAATTCAAGGCAAATTATAAAAAAATTAATATTACACTGTAATATTGCCTTTATACTAAAACCTTTCACATATCTTTACACATCGTATTTCTCATTCCATGTTTGTACTTACCATCAGTAATTAAAGTCTCTAAAAAGATACACTAATGTGGGCTTCTGTTTACTTCAAAGCTGTAATTCTTTTACTCTGCATTTGTTTTCTTCTGTAAAGACATAAACGTGTAAATAGGGCTCGGAAATCAGGAGATAGATGCATTGCTGGAGCATAATTTTTCCTCTCTCTTCCCCTTGGTAAATGGGGGGGGAGCCTGTCTCTTTCACCTTAATCAGCCTGATGCTAGTCTTATAGCTGGTGTAACTGATATGGTGATTAGTGTTCTCCTCCAAGTGTGTTGAACTGTCTAATAGAATTGCATTAGCAGCAGTTCTTAAAAACGATGAATCTTTGTGTTACTCCGAGAAATCATATGGTAACCATTACCCTTCTATTCTGGGAGGATCGTACATTGGAGGAGACCTAAACCTGGGGAGAAAATTGCACAGAAGGAATAAGGTAAATGATGAAGATTGTTCTCCACAGTAGCTGATGAGGTGATGGATTAACTTGAAACAGATCATCATCCGCAGACCTCATTATTGGTGTAAGAACATGAAAACAGCTTCTCTCTCGCTCTCAGTTACAGCCAAGCCTGGCCCCATCTGAAATTGGTTTGGAGTGCTTCACCATATTTAAGCTGAGACATCCAAATGCTAACAAACCTTAAAACATCTGTTTGGAGCTGAAACATGAACATTTAATCTCAACATGTTTCTCTCCCACTGAGAGCAACAGCTACATCACCATGGAATCTCATTCCATGAAGTCACCCATCTATCAATAAATGACAAAAGACAGCAATCAAAGACAGGAAAAACTTAAGTAAAATGACCAAATGTTCAAGAACACAAGAGTAGCTCTAAACCCCCAGTTTCTTTCTTTCTCTCCTTCTTTTTCTTTTTTTTTAACCTAATGACAAAATGTAAAACATCTAGCACCAAATGTGGTGTTGCTTAGGGTAACCCAGCATAAAGGCTGGAAGTTTCCACACTTCATTTGTGAGAAACCACTCCTTGTCCTGACAGCGTCCATTTTTCAGCACTGAGGCCGGCCCGCTGTGGCCCGAGCAAGCCTCATTCAGCTGCTCACAGAGAGAATGGGCAACAATGGACTAAGCTGAGATCTGTGGACTTCTAGCTGTGTAACGAGCTCGAACATCTCCCACTACTTTGACAGAAAGTCAATTTGAGTCTCAGTGGCAACCGATGCCTTTTTCTCTCCACAACTTACACCATACTGTACTACACTACAAATCAACCTTTACTTTAAATGCCTCTATTTATTCATCTTTATCATTCATTTCCGAAATAGCATGAGGAAATACTCCAGAGCTTTCTCAAGCATGTTTTCTGTATTGTGACAAGTTATTCACTGAAGGGGTTTCTGATAAAATGGCTAATAAGTGATTATTATGCTTGTGGCATGTGCAGGAAAAGAAGAGTCTGCTTACAAATAAATAATATATTTCATAGGGGAGAGCAGCTAAAAATAACACCATCTGGCTCAAATGCTTATACACATGTTCTGTTCTCAAAGCATCATCATCTGTATGTTATGAATAGGAACTACTATTATAAAGCACACTAACAACTCACAATAAGCATAATTAAAGCTCAAGTGTGGCCTCCACATTAGTTGTAATGCAGTGTGAAGCCTATTTATGCTCAGATCAGTTAAAAAACCTTTTCACTCATTTAATTTGAATGGAAGGTGGAAAAACTTGTTTAAACAACTTTAAACTGTATGAAATTATTTGCTTTGCATAAATGAACCAAACTTTCCAACAATTACAACAAGCCTATCTGTCTGAATTACAGAAGCCGGAAACAGGTTGTTATTTGCAACGAAGATTTACAGGCTTCTCATACAATAATGATTAAAATCACTCTAACTCAAATATTTTGATATATAAAGACTACATGTATTAGCTTTTAATATTTTATTTGTAACATGAAACATTGAAAACCATGTACAGAGCATTAGGGCTAATAAAATTGCTCACATGCTCCCTCTGGTGCCATTTGTACTCCACTACATTTAGCAGATTACATGTATTGTGGCACATTACAAATAATTTATTTTCCTTTGTGGCATTAGAGGTTAAAAAAAGATGACCACATTGGTAGTTTTTCCAACTGCAAGCTGGCTGCATTTGTTATGCTTTTTATTTTAGTATTTGAACACATTCAGCACAGACCAGATTCTCCCTAACATTAGCGAACAGAACAGCATCAAGAGCTACCATGACTCAGACCAGGTTTTCAAGCTCTTGGGCATAAAAAGCCTTTCAGAATGCTCCTGGATAAAGGGAAGTCCAGCTCTGTTAAGAAACGTCCTATGATATAGAGGTCAAATGTAGTGATAATTTATGAATGCCAATAAGTACAATAGATCGGAATGATCTACAACTTTGTTTTATTTCAATTTTTAAAACAATGAGGAATAATACAAAAGACTGTACATGAGAACATAGAAACATGCTGTCATTGTCTTTTCTTGAATATGCTGTAACATACTTTTCAGCAGTTTTATGCAATGCTTTGTGCACAAACAGAAGTGCCCCAAATTAAACTTCACAACTTTTTTTCATAGCACTAGTTGGGAGGCAAAACAGGACAATAACAGTGAATTGTTTCTAAGCTCAACTCAGTAAATATTGGAGCAAGGGCAGTGTCACGAATTTCAATATAAGGTTGAGTAAAAATGCTTCAAATGTGTCATGAAAAGGCATCCTACATAAAGAACATTCTTTAAAGTTGCAGACAATACACAAACACAAAGATAATGAGATAAGATTAAAAAAATGAAAAACAATAACTCCCTTTGGTAAAAAAGGTGATCGGTTTTAATATACAAACCAGCATTAGTCACCTCTGCTAAGATAAAAGTCTAAAAGGTGAACTACACTTGAATGTTTTTGGAATATAAACAGTCTGGAATATATACAAGTTATTTACATCATCTGAGATCCTGTGACTGCTCTTGTCCTTTTGTTTCAGAGTTGAAGATGGTAGCAGAGATAACCATTAATGCATAATTGCCTTTCTCAGGGGTTTTATAAATATTAAAGAGAACACACCGTTCATAAGGACCTGTAGAACCTGTGTAAATTCCTATTAGACCAGGCATTGCTGCATGATCTGATAAGACTCCTCTTCCACTATGTGATAAGTTAAAATCAGTGCCTTTTATTTTCTTGATGAGAAGTAGGACGTGGCTGCCATTCATGATAGTGTCTGTAAGGATGTGGGTAACGCTAAAACAACTATAACACCATCAGTAAGAAAAAAAATATTCATAATCAGCTATGAAAAAACAACAATTTACGAATGAAAATGTTACACTTTGATCTGTGATGTTCACTGTACATTTATAGGAGTAGTTCAAAACAGTGATTATCATCTTGATATTTACACAGATCTGTGCATTTGGGGGGGAAAGAATAAAATAAACATACCTTAACAATAGAGTCTGTGCTCCTACGTGATTAAAAAAAGTCAGAAAGGCATGCTGACATGGCAACAAGTTCAAAGAAAGAAGTTCCCACCTAAAAGTTTTTAAAATATAAAAAATGGATAAGAGAGGAATCTGCAAAGAGCTCCATGGCAAAAGCATTGAATTTCAGTGCTGCTTCAGTCAGGTGCGTGTATTGTATTTTCCTTAAAAAGTTTAAAAGTAACATCACCCCTTCTGAACAAGAACACCCCCCATGCGAGTGCATTGTTATGCAGTGGTGCTATACAGAACCCTGTATCTATTGATGGGTTGATAGTGGAGGACGCAAGGCTCACAGCTCGTCTTACAGGGCCGCAGTCCATCCTGGCCTTCTCCCATGAGCCACTTGTGATTTTCAGTGCCCATGTCACTGGTCACGTGAGCCTTCCTCCACGTGTCCAGCCACGCCTGGAAACGCTGATGCAGACGAGTGCTAACTTGCTGGTGGGACTGAAAAGCAGAATAAACACATCATCATACACTTAAATGTGGCTCAAGGAAGATTAAAAGATGAATAGTTTTATCACTGTAGCTTCTGTAATGTGATTGGTTAAGGATGTGACTGATTTATATTAGATAAATTATTCCAGAATGGCCAAGTAAAACGTTTATTGTATAGATACACACATCTGCATTACACCAATACCAATCACACTCAAAAACAAAGAACTACAGTGTCTGTTTAAGAAGGATAGTTACTGACTGGGGTTAAATAACAGAAGGCCAATCATTTGCAATTTCTCCTGACAGATTAGACTGTAATGTTTATTTAAACAGTATTAAAAACCAGGAAGAAATGAATGTCAAACAGTATAATAAAATGTGAAGCTGTATTAATGCCCCAAAGTCTCTTTAAGTCTCATTTGCCAGCTTAATGAACAAACTAGGCATCTGATGGGCATCTCTTTAGAGTAGGCAGGTTATAGGGGAAGAAGAGGGTCTTAGCGGCCATTTAGTTTGACTCACATAAAAGATATTGATTGTATTTTTTTTTTTTTATATATTTTTGAAGCCAACCTGTGCCAATATTAAGTGTTTGCTGTTGCCAAATAAACAGCCCTGCCCACATAGGCAAATTAATAAATAAAATATTAGATACCAATACCAAAATCATTCAACAATAAGCATGCTTGTTCCAAAATTATTCCTACAGGGTTACTTGTCTCAATTACATTCTGAATGCATGTCAGCTCTTGCGTAAGTCCGCAGTGGTCAATAAATATACCCACGTCCAACAAACAAACACAATAGTGGATTTAGCCAAACCCACATATTTCTATATGTTTATCCATTTTTTTTTAAAGTACTGAAGCAGTATTGTTCAATAAATTGGTGTTGGTAATGAACAACACCCAACATCAGATACAGGGTCAAAAACATTACTTTGACTGCGGTACTTGTGGGATTCAGCAACATTACTATCTGAACTTCAGTGAATTCATCTTTTAATTTCAGCAAGATGGAAAATGTGCTTATCTGAATACCTGCTGAGCTCTCGACAGTGATGTGCGTCGGTACATGTAATCCTCCGATTTGATGACATACACCATCTTATAGGAATTGAGCTTGAACATGCATTCCATCTTGGTGTCCTCTGCAGTGTCTGTGGATTTCTTAGCAGCTTCTTTTGCCTCTCTCATCTGTATGTCCGGCCCTCTCTGGCACTTTCGGATCCGTCGGAGATTCCTTACAAACAGAGTGGAGAACATTGCATTAATGTACAATGCTATCTGTAAAGCATACACCTGCGGTATGTATTCCAGTACATCATCAAACCCACATACCAAGGCTCAGCATCTCAGGGTGATCAGAAAGGAAAAACCCAATCACAAAGCACAAGATAGTGTACAAAGGCAACTGTCTACAGTGCACCTCTGTTGGAGTCAGAGATTCCCTTAATAGGCTCATATCCTTGGCAAACCACAGTTTGATCAAGTACATCAAATCCAGATTTTGAAAAGGAAACAAATTTAAAAGTAAAACAAAAGAAAATCTCCCCGCTTCAAAAAAGACTAAAATTAGAGGTGTACTTACCACACAGGTTACAGACGGGAGCGGGGACTGAAACCATGAATCATATTTTGTATTCAGGGCTCCACTTTACAGAAATTGAGATGCACTAGCCAATTCTCAGTAAAAAAAATAAGAAATGACAGTTAAAAAGCCAGGATATGGGTTGATACTTTGATGTAAGCATTAACAAATGCCATTATAATCATGCAAAAAAAACCTACTTGGCTCTTTGTTGCATTATTTCTTTAAAATGGCAAACTGTGAAGCAACATAAATATGAAATTTGGGTTAATAGCCTGGACTGCCCAATCGCACACCCGTGATGAGATGCACAGAAACAAAGACAACATTAACAATCAATCAACCACCACATGTCAGTGAAAAACTTGCTGCCATTTTGTATATGAGTAGTATATTATAAATGTTTTTCAGCACTGCACGTATTGAGACATGCATGCAAAACCAAAGCACAAAAAATAAAGATGAAAACAAGCCACAAAACATCCTCCCATGCAAGTGCAAGTGCTTGAAATTTGGGAAAGAAATACACGCACATTTGAGGATACAATTCAGACCAGCATTTTATTGATAAGCCCCCCATCTGAAATACAGTTGTATGGGTGTCACAGACCAGGGTGAGTTAGACTTCTATCCATTGCATCACACTGAACTCTAAAAATAAGAAAAAACTTGTAACCCCAGGCAGAAAGAACAAACTGCAATGGGAGTTTACTGCTTCTGAGAAATATGTTATACACAGTGGCTGCGAAGAAAAACTAACACTCAAATCTTAAAGATCATAAAAGCATTTACAGGAACATGTCAAGCATCTACACATTGATCAGTTCTTTTCAAGTACAGATTCATTTATGTGAAAATCATTATGTGAACAAAACAGAGAAAGAATTAGTGTGACTGGGCAAAAATATATTATTTTTATATTTGATACATGATTTTCTAATTGTAGGCTTCTAATCTATAAGCCCTTTGCCACATAAAAAGGTTAGAAATCCATTGAAAGGATCTATGAATTGGAAGAAAGTACTCTATTTTCAGGATGAGCTCATTTATATAATCTCAATGCATATCATCTCATTTCCCAATGGAAAGATGCACTTCAAAGGAACATAATTATCTGACAAGTCCCTGTTAAGAGTGGAGGTATAAAAATATTTTTTCATACTTACATATGAAATACAAAAAGATTAAAATCATATGCATTTACTTCCTGTTTGCCAGTTATTTCCATCACAGCTGTAACAGAGGCAGTCAGAACTTAATATTTGAATGTATCATTTTTTTTGCATCTAAAAAACTGAAATCTTGACCAAAATGTCAAATAAATAGCACTCTGCTAAACACAATATTGTACTTACAATGCAATTAATAAATATACACCAACATTAATGCTTCCCCTGAGCAAAAAAATAACCCAACAACTCCTATGTTCAATAAATAAGCTCTTCAACAAAGAGAAAGGGCTTGTCCTTGTTTGGGTGAAAACACAGTGATGTGATTACAGAGAAGCAGTTCAAGAATGGGAAATCCAAATATTTCCTACAACAGACACAACTACTAAATTTTCCTGCATTGCACCTGTTCCATTACATCATCAGCCAGCAAATCTGCATGAAGTGTTCTCACAACAAACAGCTAGTGAAGTGCTTCACTTGAAATACTGTGGCATCGTACTGTGCCCTGAAGTTCCTCTGACCAGAACCAGTGGACCTTAGATTCCTAAAATGACTGCTGATGCTTTATCATCTATCTGTTGGGTTGAAGGTAGGAAGCCCCACAACAGGGCTTTGGTATGAGAGCCGTGACAGGCTCAGGGCTCAGGAGATGGGGCAGGGCCGAGCCTCACCTGGGTAGAAACACAGGCTTCTGAGAGAGATGTTCCCGCAGCTCCGGAGATGCAGAGTCCGTGTTCAGGTAACGCTCCACATAATCTGACCATCGCTGTGGGAATCCAACAAGTTTACTAGAACATTTTTACTACTTGCACCCTATACTTTAAAGCAATTTTTAGGCAGGAATTAGATATTTAATATTATGAATAAATTACCCAAGACCTGTTCTGGAGTTGTAGACAGCAAGAAACTGATTAAGCATCTTGCAATCTAAATCAACAAATACCTGCCTGAAATCATGCAGGTAATCTTAGTAAGACTTGGTTATGTGGTTTCCAAATAGGAATACAATCCTGTTCTCAAAAAACACTTGCAGAACTACATGGTAACAGTAGTAGTGTGAATTTAGCATGCATGAGGATTATGACAGACAGTAGGCATTCCATACCTCAGCCTCCACAGGCTCATCAGAGTTCTCCTCCTCTGTATCCAGCAGCTCCATTCCCAGCTGCACACTCCCCTTGCTCTTTTGGAACAGTAACTGCAGAGTAAGGACACACACACACACACACACACACACACACACACACACACACACACACACACACACACACACACACACAC
>JBBIGC010000041.1:20785968-20800344 GCA_037576955.1 Lepidarchus adonis
GTAAGTAAGTGAACCCCGGGTCTGGGCATAAGTAAAAGTAAGTGAACACCAGGGCTGTGTGTAAGTAAGTGAACCCCATGGCTGGGTGTTAGTAGGTGAAGCCTGGAGCTGGGTATTAGTAAGTAAGTGAACCCCAGGGCTGGGTGTTAGTAAGTGTACCCTGGAGCTGGGTATTAGCAAGGAAGCGAGCCCCGGAGCTGGGTTTTAGTAAGTAAGTGAACCCCAGGGCTGGGTGTAAGTAAGGGAATCCCAGAGCAGGGTGTTAGTAAGTAAGTGAACCCCAGGGCTGGGTGTTAGTAAGTAAACCTCGGGGTTGGGTGTAAGTAACTGAACCCCAGGGCTGGGTGTAAATAAGCGAACCCCGGAGCTGGGTGTAAATAAGTGAACCCTGGAGCTGGGTGTTAGTAAGCAAGTGAACCCCAGGGCTGGGCGTAAGTAAGTGAACCCCGGGGCTGGGCATAAGTAAAAAGGCCCATCTCTAAATTTCTTCAGGAATTTTTTTCTAGTTATTTCCTATTGTTTCATAACCTTGTAACCTTAATGTAAATTGTGAGGAAAACTAAAATTTCTGTTTTGGGATATAGTCATGTAAAATGACCAGCTTGTAAGTGTTAGTACCTTTTCATTTCATGATAAAACACTATATAAAAGTTTTATTAAATCCACTGATGAAAATCATGCTTTAGAATTGCATTGCAGCCTTAAAAACAAACTCAGTTGTCTGAATAATTAATATATTACTTAATTGGCAATATATTTCAAGAGGACAGCCCAATTGAATTTGTACATTTTTGATTCTGTGTCACAGAACATAAACAACTAATTCTGAATGAGTAGAAAGCTGATTTTTTCAGCCAACAAAAATAACATTACAATCAAGCAGTGACTTGTCCATGGATGCCAGCCAATCTGCCCACCTGCAGCTCTAATATATAACTTATAATGTGTAGCATCTGCTGCAGCAGGTCTTTGCTTTTTCATACGCCCTCTAGATCTCACACTGATTTTTTAACTGTCTAGGGGTTAAGAATACCAATTAGCCAACCTTAAAATTGCTTGCTATGTGTTATGCCTTAGGCAAGGTAACTTCTTTCTTGGTGTAGGTTATGACATTTATACTGCAATGCTATCATGCAATAGATGGGTCACTACCATATTCAAGCCTTAGAAACTTGTAGGAAGGCCTGAAATGTTGTAGAAAGTAAAGGCCTTTTAGTCATAAATTGGTTATATCATGGAAACCAAACATTTCTCACTTTTTGAGTTTTGTATAAGATGTGAAGACTGTCACACTTTGTTCATTCCCTAGTCCATACATTCCATATATATACACTACTCACAAAAAAGTGGATATTTAGATATAAGTGTAGTTCAGTTCTTTATTGACTGGACAAACCACCACCACCAAAGCTGATGCATAACACTCTCCTTGATGTCTCCACCATTGTTGGCAGCCATCATTTGGGGGGCAGTTGTGGCCTAGTGGTTGGATTGTGCCCCAGAGATCAGAAGGTTGAAGGTTCAAGTCCCTGCCCGGGCACCGCTGAGGCAACCTTTGAGCAAGGTACCGTCCCCAATTCACTGCTCCCTGGGTGCTGTTGATGGCTAAAAAGTTGGGTAGCTAAAAAAGCAGAGGACAAATTTTGTTGTGGTGCACTGTGTATTCACAATGATTGGAAATCACGACTCACTAATCATTTCTGCTCAATGTGAATCGACTTTAAATAGAGAATAACACTGAGGCCCACTGGTCCCTTGTCCAGCGTAAATGCTCCCAGGCCCACCTTTGCCTGGTGATGTGGTCAGATTTCTACCTGCTGATGACTTTGTGACACTATAAGCTCAGTGGCCACATCAATTTTTTTGATGTAATAATAATGTATAATGTTGCTCTGTATTGTGTAGTAGTAACATTGCTAAATGAGCAGTGAGGTTGTTTGCTCATGCCTCATGCCCCACTCAATTGAGACTGAAGCTTCAAAGCAGATTTCGAGGTCACCTGAATCTCAAAAATGAGGCCAGGATTGGACAGTGGTATCTAATAAGGCATTTTCACTTGAATGCAAATTTGAGGCCCTACATCAACATTTAACAAAAAATGCCCTGTCCTACATTTGCTAAAGCCAATGGGATTTTTAGTAACATGCTCACAGATCCCACTTGTCTATTCCTTCCATAAATTACCTGAGCTGTAAGAGAGGCAACCTTTGTTTGGTGATACAGATATTGCAGCCTGCGTGTAATGAGGTCATTCATCGTCCTTTGAAGCAGCGGAGCAGGGCGGCTTGGGAACAAAAGGTGGCTGGCGGCGAACCTGACTCATAATGACTGAACAGACAGAGTCGTCTGGGCTAATGGCAGCCTGTCATGGTTCTGATGATTTCTGCACCTTCATTTCACTGGTTTTGTCCCTGAGCAGTTTGTCTGCATGATGAAGTGTGGAGTGAATTCCTGATAGATTGAATGCAGTTTCTGACTAACATGATGCGAAGTGAAAGAATGACTTTTTTTCGCCTTGTTGTGATGTACAGTATACAATTGTTTTGAAATCGTTTGTCATATTGTTTTGGCATTACTATGCAGATATTACTGTATTATTATGTAGCGGTTGCTGACTGCCTAGTCTGACTGGGGAATAGCTGAAATGAAGCACATCAAATTCAGTATTTGTACGGAACAGACAAGACTTCCTCAGGGCTGCTCAACAGAAACTTGACACACTTTTCCCACACTCACACTTCACTGTAGAGTGTTGCCTACGTCTGAGTAATGTTTAGGTATTTGTGGATTCAAGAACAGGATTTAGATTTGTTTTCCAAAGAAAAGTCGAGAAATATCTGCTTATTCACCAGTTTAGCCACTCCAAATAATGCTGAGCACTTTAGCCCAGGTTGCTTTTGATGGAGGCACAATACAGGCCAACCAATCAAAACAGATCTCATTTACATATCAATGTTAAAGGCATGGTAAAAAAAAAAGTCTAATTTTTTAGATGTAAGTGGATCTCAGATGAGGTAAGCCTGTTTTTAAGGGTTATTGAGGATTAGAAAATGGCCATGATATCTGAAATAATAATAGCTGCTTTTGGTAGATAAACCCATAAGTGAACCTCAGGTGAAACCAGAAATGCAAGAAAATTTTAGAATATGGTCTAAGGTTTAAAGTTCATACTCTGCTTTGCTGACTAGAAGACCTGCCATTTATATGATTTTAGATTAAGGGCCTGATAAAGTTTCTATGACAAGCTAGAGCAAGCTGGACTATTGTGTTGTAAAACAACCAGCTGCTCAAAAGATCATCTCCACAGCTCTCTGCAAACTGTTAGACATATGCTGCAAAGATCTAAAGCCTCAGTCGGGTATAACAACTGTTGTTGTGTTTGTCCAGTGGGACGAGACGTCTGCCGAGGACGACCCCGTGCCGTGCACAACTTCATTATAGGCGAGAACTAAATAAAGCCTGAATAACTCAGCTTTTATTTTATTTATTTAAGTTGGACAAAAGATCAGGATTTGCTGCAGGTGTTGTTTAATAATTCATGGGTTTGTGAAACTCACTTCAAGTTGGGAGAGAGACTGCATAGGCCTGCCAAATCCATCTGTTCCTGTAACCTACCAGGGCCTGGTGAAACCTTGCACTGGATTACATTAGCCTAATCTGAGAAGATCATCAAGTACCCTCCAATGGCTAATGGAGATACTTTTAAATAAACAAAGCTGTATCTTCATACAGAGTTTGGTAGTTTTAAAAGAAATGTTGTCAGGTCTTTATTTATTATTTATATACTTGTTTTTGTAACCCACTCTTCCATTTTACTTTAGCTTCAGGTTGTATTATAGGTTTCATCATAGAAATCACTTATACAGAGTGAGAGAACTAAGCACTTCAAAATGTGTGAAAACATGTGGGAGAACAATGGGTAATATGAATATTAATGAGAACATTGGCTGTCTTCTACAGCTCAGTGAAATTTTACTGAAGAATATCAGGGCATGAACAAAAATGTTATTTCTTATATTGAAAATCTTTTATAAAGATGCACAAATGAGTTCAAAGAGAGCCCAACTGTATACGTAGGACCTTTAAAGCAATTGTAAATATAAACCTAAAGAGCTTTGACCTCTCATGGCAGAAATTATAGAGGAAATATTCCATTAAAAAGTCTGTTTGCCACTCTCTAGGTGTTAATTGATTAATCTCACAGTGGTGTTTGTTTTTGTAAAAAAAAGTTTTATTTTTGTTTTTATTGAAAGTGGATCTCAGGTGAGAAAATAAAAACAAAAGAAACTATGGAATATGGGACCTTTAACACTGCTATCATAGAAAAACTAGTTTTTCTTCTTCAGTTGTGAAAGAATTGGATGAAGTATGTTAGTTTCAAAGCACTCCCAAGTCCACATGGTCCATATAGTTAAACAAATTGTCATAAAGTCATACAAATTATGATAATTATTAGAGATGCAACGAAAATTCACCCACAGAAACAGGACGTAATGACGCAAGTAAAAGCTGCGACCAGCACGCCTCTGCATGCATGAGGTGCGACCAACACGTTTTAGCATGTGTGCCATGTGGGCGTATTTCAGAATATCAGACAAAGACCCATGGATAGCCGTTCGCAAAGCATGTAATGAATAAAATTTCAACACAAAGACTTTCTCAACATCGGGATTCATTTATTATATCAACCAAAACATTTGCCATTCTTATGAGACAAATGTGGCACAGTGGAGGAGTCCCTCCCAGCACACCCACTGTGTCTGTGGAGACATATTGTTATATGTTTCAGCAGTTTTAGGCTTTGCCAACACGGGCGATCAAATCCTGGATGAATGAAAGCGCTCTGAGCGAAATAGACATTTTGTGGTGGCACTTGATTGACTTCAGTATTAAGTCCTGTGGGTCTTAAAAGCCCATGTGGATGGTCAGATTCGCTCCTACACAGAAGACAGGACGTTCAATCCACACTTATCTGATGTCCCAAACATCAGAAAAACTCTTGATTCAGACACTTTTCAGGATGCACATTTGGTCTGCAAAAATTCACATGCAACGTTTCCTTTTTGTCAATTTCTGCCGAAATCCGAAATCTACTTTTCTAGAGGAGCAAATATATCCCACAATTCTTTACGTCTTGTGCAGTCAAGTCCAAGTTCAAGTTTATATTTGCCCAATTCAGTTATACAAGTACAACATATAGAAGTACAAGTACAAATACAGTCTTGTGCAAAAGTTTGGGCACCCTTTGATTTTGTGAATTTTGTAATTTAAAAGATGTTAACACAGTCTCTCTAGGACATGGAAAAAATACACAATACTTTCAGCAGACATTGATGCTTAGTTACTTTTTATGCCAAAAATTGAACAAAAATAAAAAATAAAAACATTACCATGACACTGTGCAAAAGTTTGGGCACCCTAAGAGTTCCAAAGTCTCAGACTCAAGATTTCAAACCGTAATCAGCTCGTTAGATCTGATGCATGACAACAGCTGTCATTACTAAATGTCAACTGGTGCCAATTTTAAAGCTTTACAAATACTCTGACTCTTCAAACCTTGTGCACACACTTGTGGACACTCAACAACCATGGGTTCCTCTAAGCAGCTGTTTAAGACTCTGAAAATGAAAGTTATTAATGCCCACAATGCAGGAAAAGGCTAATAGCAATCATTGTCAGCTTGCAGTTTCCACAATGAGAAATGTAACTAACAGATGGCAATTCAGAAGAACTGTGGAGGTCAAGATGAGATCTGGAAGTCCAATGGTGGTGCACCATTCCACAAGAC
Organism: Lepidarchus adonis; assembly: GCA_037576955.1. Classification (NCBI taxonomy): domain Eukaryota; kingdom Metazoa; phylum Chordata; class Actinopteri; order Characiformes; family Lepidarchidae; genus Lepidarchus; species Lepidarchus adonis. The sequence continues at coordinate 20,791,757 of JBBIGC010000041.1, forward strand.
CTTCATGGAAGAGTCAGCAGAAGAAAATCTTACCTGCATCCCCAGAGGAGCAGCATTTCATGAAAAGAACACCTATTCAACCATTAAGTATGGGGGTGGATCTATCATGCTTTGGGGTGATGTTGCAACCAGTGGCACAGGAAACATTTCATGGGTGGGGGGAAGAATGGATTTCTCTAAATACCAGCAAATTCTGGAAGCAAACATCACACCATCTTTAAAAAACTGAAGCAGAAAAGAGGATGAGCTTCTACAACAGGACAATGATCCTAAACTTACCTCGAAATCCACCATGGGTGACACAAGCTAAAGGTTTTGGAATGGCCATCACAGTCCCCTGATTTAAACATCATTGAAAATTTGTGGATGTGCATGCAAGATGACCAAAGAATATTACAGAACTAGAAGCCTTTCGCAAGGAAGAATGGGAGAACATCCCAAGTACATGAATTGAAAGACTTTTAGCTGCCAATAAAAAGCATTTGCAAGCTGGGATATCTTCCAGAGCAGGTGTTACTAAGTATTGATTATGTAGGGTATGTTGAGTGGGACATAACACGAGGACCCCCAGTATACGTATATAAACTCCCAGGTTACAGAAATGCCCTGCACTGCCTCATTACTGCCCCCACAAGTAGAAACACAGCATTACAGTCTGGGATGCAGGTTGGTGTTCAACAGAGGCGAAACAAACATGAATTTAACATCATAATGAAGTCAATTAAGCGCCACTACAAAATACCTAGGTCACTAAGGATGCTTTCGTTTATCTAAGATTTGAATGCCTGCATGGACAAGGCTGTTGTTCAGAATGTACTTTGCTGTAGTAGTCCTACAGAGAACATTAAAGTGCACTTAACTTTAATGTACTTCGTGTTTTATGGGTGAAGATATTTAATTTTACAATCTTTCTGCAGAAAGCTATAGGCCTGTAGATTATTCAAGAGTGAGACCAAGTAAAACATTTTATTTAGAAATGTATTTTATTTTTTATTGTGCATTGTTGGAATCTCAAGATAATATTATTGTATGCAACTGTAATACCTTGTATTTAGTAAGGCAAGTACAAAGTCCCAGCCATAACAGCAATGGCATAACAAATATGGATTATAATTTATTTTTGCCAATTTGTTTTGGTTTTTGGCCAAATATTTCCTCATCTTCAGTTTTAGTTTCAGTCAAAAACATTTCATTTTGGTACATGCCTAATGTTTATCCACATATTTAGTCTACAGCAGGGGTGCACAAACTTTATGGGCTTGTGAGCTACTTTTAAATTGACCAAGTCAAAATGAGCTACCAACAATAAAAATGGTAAAAAAAAATTACACACACACACACACACACACACACACACACACACACACAGAGAGAGAGAGAAAGAGAGAGAGTGTACTTTATATATAAAATATATATTGTTTACCTTGCATAGCAGCATGAACATGTTTGGCTCAATGCAGTGCTGTACATTTATGATCATCAACAGCCAGAGCTGCATAGTCCAGATATAATGCCCTCGCTTTTCGATGTGTAGTCAGTGTTGTACTTTTTAATGAACAGTCTGATTTTGGTTTCTTACTTGGTCCAGCTAACCCACTCGTTTTTACACTCTTTCTTTAAAAGTAAATAAACTGTTAACTAGGTGATTTCTCTGCTGGAGTTTTGCACTAGCGCGCGCGGTTGACCGAGCATACACGTTGACGCTTGTTACAAACGATGAAGCTGGATTGGCTGTACTGTATGTCAATCAACTGCCAAACGCCACAGTGGGATAGATGATTGGCTCCATCTGTACTGCAGTGTTTTCTGTGGCTCGTGGTTTACTTGCGTTTACTGTGTGGTCTTACGTGCACAATAGTTTATTTTGATAGGCAGGGCTCCGCGATCAACTAGCAATGCCTTCGTGATCCACCGGTAGCTCGTGATCGACGTATTAGCATTTAAACTTCAAACTTTCATGGTCCAAGTTGTAGGAGGGGTTCCTTCCTGGTCAGTCTTTTAAATAAGACACAATACAAGCCCAATCAGAACAGAATCCATTACATAAAGGCACAAACACATTGTGTATTTTACAATAACATTTGTATTTTATTGTGCTGTAAGCTACAGAACTTAGTACTATGTTTATAGAACATAGTACTTTTAACCATTGTTTCTTTAGGGAGCCAAAAATCTTACTAAACTGCATGTATTTGGGTGTGATAATTGTCCTTACTTGAATTGTATTTTCATATTTTAGGTTTCCAGGTACAGAAACAATCAAGCATAGATTCAGACATGACAACACTGATGTGAGAGTTACTAGGAGTTCAACACTTTCTTCTTGGCCATAGAAAACAATGCAGGTGCTACATGAGTGCAGATAAGTGCTATGTATGTAGGTATGTAAATATGTAAAAATTAGTTAATTGTACTAAAACTAGGGGTGGGCGATATGGCAAAAATATCATATCATGACACTTTGAGAATTTTTTTAAAACATGATATGCCAAATATGGAACAAAGGAAAAAGAAACAACAAGGCCATATTTAAAAAAAAAAACATTTAATGAGTACAAATGATTTTTATCCTGTGTTTTTCAGACCACAGTACAATAAGTTATGATAAGTGAAATTAATGATGCTCTCTTTTGTGTGTCTCCAGATGAAGCATCCAGAAGCTTTCTTCCTCATCTCTGGTGACTTCAACCATGTCCCCCCTTTAACTGTACATTCAGTACCTTCTCCCATTTTGTGAACTGTCTAACCAGAGAGAACAAGATACCGGTCTTACTGTATTCCAATGTGAAGGAGACATACAGCTCTTCAGCAATGCCACCTCTGGGCAGATCAGATCACAATTTGATTTATCCCACTCTCCTGTATGTGCCACTGGTCAAGCGGCAGTCAGAATAAAGTCCATCAGGGGGGTGGTCAATACAGGACTGTTTTAAGAGGACAGACTGGGATGTTCTCTGTGAGCCACACGTTCAGGACAACAACAACATGACATAACATTTCACTGACTAAATCAACTTCTTTGTAGACAACACTGTACACTTAAAATCCATCCTCTGCTTCCCCAACAACAAGCCTTTGGTCAACAAGGACATTAAAGCCCCTCTGAATGAAAAGAAGAGCGCTTTTAGGTCAGGTAACAGGGAAGCAGTAAGAAGGGTACAGAAAGAAGAGAAAATAAAGGAGGGGGAATGAGTACAACAGGAGAAAGCTGGAGCAAAGTCTCCACAAAAACAACACCAGACGAGCATGAAGAAAATCATAGGTTTCAACTCTACCAGCAGCGGGACTGGGGGGGACAGAGAAAGGACCAATGAGTTTAACCTTTTCTTTAATATTGTAACGGTGAGGGGGAGGGGGAGTTCCCTACAGTGTTCTATGTGTTACGGGGTAAAATGATGTCTGCTATTGTGGTTATGTTATGTGAATGCTTGTGAGTTGGTGTGTGTGCTGGAGGTGGATGACTGAACTCACTGCGGTCGAGTTGGCTGTTTTAGTTAATAACCTGGTGAGCCTAGTCATCCATCACCATCACACACTTGGGCTGAGTGCTTTGTGTGAACTCTCCTGCAGAGTGCGCATCGGAACCGGAGTTCATTTAGAGCTGGTAAATAAACCGGAAACAGGCTGTGTCCTGTATTCGTGCACTAAACTCTTGTGTCAAGTGTCCATCCTTTCCCTTGCCCAATTTTGAAAATGGAAATTCGTCACAATATGTTTGACTGCAGGTCCTCCCTTAGTTCTCCCCCCACCCCCACAGCAGACAATGCAGCCCATGACACGACCATCAGTGCCCCGTCTGCTTTAGTCTCCCACCACCACCCTCACTCACCTTCAAAGGGGAACGGTTCCACCCCCTCTAAACAGGATTCCCTGTCAACCCCCACCCCCACCACCACCACTCAGAACATCAACATCCAGAGACCAGTCATCTCCATCACAGAGGAGCAGGTCAGGAGAAAGCTACACAAGTTTTATCCCAATAAGGCCGCGACTCAGGTGGCATCAGCCCCAAAGTTCTCAAGACCTGCGCTTCATAGATGTGTGGAATTCTGCTCAGGATTTTCAACCTGAGCCTGAGTTCACAAAAGGTGCTGGTACTGTGGGAAAAGTCCTGTCTGGTTCCTGTACCAAAGAAGCCACCATTCTGACTACAGGCCAGTGACCCTCACCTCACACAGCATGAAGAGACTGGTTCTGGGAATTCTCTGCCCCCAGGTCAGGGCAACTCTGGACCCACTTCAGTCTGCCTACCAGGAAAAGATCTGGGTAGATGATGCCATTATCTAGACACTACCTAGACAAGCCTGGAGGAACTCTAAGGATTATGTTCTTCGACTTCTCCAGTGCCTTCAATGCCATCCAGCCTGCCCGTCTGGAGAGGAAGCTGTCTGCACTGCAGGTGGATGCTCCACTGGTCTCATGGATCATGAACTACCTGTCAGAGAGACCACAGTATGTGTGGCTTCCTGACATTACATCCAATACAGTTCTCTGCAGCACCGGCGCTCCCCAGGAAACAGTTCTGTCACCGTTCCTCTTTACACTTTTCACCACTGACTTCTGCTACAACACAGAGGGCTGCCACCTGCAAAAGTTCTCTGATGACTCTGCTGTGGTAGGATGTATCAGTAATGGTGATGAGCAGGAACACCAGAACGTGGTTGACAGTTTTGTTGAATGGTCTGAGCTGAATCAGCTGCAGCTCAACATCAGCAAATCTAAAGAACTGGTTGTGGACCTGAGAAGGTCAAAATCTCCAGTCACCCCCAAATCCAACAAGGGCATGGAGGCTGAGATTGTACAGGATTCCAAGTACCTGGGGCTCCACATAGACAATAAACTGGACTGGTAACAGAATGCACATGGCCACATACAGGAAGTGTCAAAGCAGACTGTATTTCCTGTGCAGACTGTGGTCCTTTAGGGTCCGTAAGACCATGTTACAGATTTTCTACCAATCAGTTGTGGCCAGTGCCATCTTCTATGCCGTGGTGTGCTGGGGGAGCAGTTTGAAGGTAGCTGATAAGAACAGGCTAAACAAACTGATCAGGAAGGTCGGCTCCATTGTAGGAGCAAAACTGGACAATTTGGAGACTGTGGTAGATCAGAGGATGCTGAGTAAACTACAGTCTATTATTGAGGAAGCTGACCACCCACTGCACAGTGTTGCAGTGGGGCAGAGGAGCATCACTGAACACCACAGAAAATCCTTCCTCCCCACAGCCATCAGACTCTTTATCTCCTCCCGCTGTCACTCACATACACAATGAGTCCCTCTCACAACACAGAATATAACAATATTACCTGCTGCTTCCTCACCAGCCTCAGTGTCCAATAACTGAGTACTCTCTACCCAGCCTGGACATAAGGTGCAATACCACTGCTGCTGGTGCCTTATTACCTATTCTATTTATCCTTTTTTATTGTATTCATTAAAACTATATTTTTTATTGTAGTTTTTAATTCTGCTTATTTCACCCTAGTTATACCTTACATTTGTATTTTTATCTTACTTACTTAGTTACTCTAGTGCTTTCCTCGCTGTATGTCATTTTATGTCTCTATTGCCTCCATGTGCAGTCGTTGCATAAGCAATTTCCTCTAGGATAATAAAGTTTTTTTTTATTTAAAATGAAATAATGTAGTGATCACAAAATATTTTTAAAAAATGCTCAGAAAATCATATTGGGGCCATCAGCACCATCTAAAACTCATTTAACTCTACCCCTCACCCAATGAGAGAACATACAGTCTTATGCAGAAGATATTTATTGATAAATAACAGATTTTGGTCTCTTGAGGACATGGAAAAAAATACACAATTATTTCCTCAAACATTGATGCATGTCAATATTTACTTTTTATGCCATATTTGAACAAAAATAAAAAATAAAATATTATTGTGGCACTGTGCAAAAGTTTGGGCACCCGACATAATCAATACTTAGTAACACCACTAAGCAGATATCACAGCTTGGAAATGCTTTTTAGAGCTAAAATTCTTTCAGTTCTTGTACTTGGGATTTTTTCCCATTACCTTTGAAAAGGCTTCTAGTTTTGTAATATTATTTAGTCATCTTGCATGCACAACTTTTAAGATCTACCCACAAATTGTCTATGATGTTTAAATCAGGGGACTGTCAAGGCCATTTCAAAACCTTCAGCTTGCGTCTCTTGAGGTCGTCAATGGTGGATTTTTAGGTATGTTTACGATCATTGTCCTGTTGTAGAAGCCATCCTCTTTTCAGCTTCTTTACAGATGTTGTGATGTTTGGTTACAGAATTTGTTGGTATTTAGTGAGATCTATTCTTACCTCCACCTGTGCAATATTTCCTGTGCTGCTGGCTAGAACACAACTCCAAAACATGATAGATCCACACCCATGCATAATAGTTCAAAAAGTGTTCATCAGTCCACAGCACTTGTTTACAAAATGCAGGCTTCTGTATATGTTCTGTTGCATGCTTCTGACATTGAATTTTATGATGCAAATGCATTTAAGGTTTTCTTCTGCTGACTCTTCCATTAAGGTGGTTTGGAATGGTGCACCACCACTCCTGAGTCTGCTAAATCTTCCTGCATGTTTTTGCAGTCAAATGGGGATTTTGATTTGTCTTTCTGACCAGCATACAAGCAGTTTTCTTCAAGAGTTTTCTTGGTCTTCCAGATCTCATCTTGACCTCCACAGTTCCCTTGAACTGCCATCTTTTGATTACATTTCTCAGCTGTTGCCATGCATCAGATCTAACGAGCTTATTAAGATTTGAAACCTTGTAAAAAGAACCGGAGACATTAAAACTCTTAGGGTGCCCAAACTTTTGCACAGTGCCATAATAATGTTTTTATTTTTTATTTGTGTTCAATTAATGACATAAAAAATATTTATGCATCAATGTTTGCTGAAGATATTGTGTATTTTTTCTTAACATCTTTTCAATCACCAAAATCTGTTATTTATCAAGGGGTACCCAAACATTTGCATAAGACTGCATAATTATACAATATATAATGCTACATATAAAAAAAATATTTTATTAATTTGCATGTATTCAATATTTTAGTATCAACATATAGTGTTATGAAATACATTCAATAAATGTATTAAAGATTTCAATTTAAAATCTTAAGTATTTTTAAAAATACTTTTTGGCATTTGTGACCACTGTGACCTCCTTAAGAAAACAATTTGCACCTCTTTCTGTGATTTCCAATTCTATATTTAGTGTTAGGAATCTTATTAGTGTAGTCATTCTTATTACATTATTATAATTATAGTGTAGTTATTATTATTACTCATTACACAAACCTATTGCAGCCAAAACACCTTGTTTAGCACCTTTATTTCTCAGTGTAGGCTTACTTTAGCAATAAAGGTATCTAGCTTTCTCAGGCCATGCCTGAGAAAACTTCTAAAAAAGCTCCTAAAGAAAGTATATCCCCAAAAGACCTAATTAGAGTGACCATTATTGTGCATTGTAACTCAAACTTGCATGCACAAAGTATACGTCATGCAGAAAATAGAGGCTAACATATTCAGAGGTTTGCTGTCATCTGCTTCCCCTGTAGACCGGATATATTTGTTTTCTGATTGTGCTGAGGACTGTGCAGACTCCAAATAACATGTGTTTGAAATTGGATAGCCCCAAACCAAACTCATGGTTCAGTTGCAATTATGACAGAAAATGAACATTCTATGTTGCAAGCCCCCGCAACATAAAATTCCAGTGAATGTTTTGTGGCGTCGTTGCATACCGAACTTTACAAACATCTTGAACCCCCACTTGAAATGCGTTGAGGAGAGACAAGAAATTGATTTCCTTTTCTCCTTGCCAGACTCATTAAAATAAATGGCAGGATCAAAAAGCTAAGTTTGATTAAAGCAGCACTTTGATGTAGTCATTTGCCACCTGCGGCTGGGCATCTATACCCGAGAGGTTCAGGAGACAATTGTGAGAGTGGTGAGGAAAGTGTCATTCGCTTTGAAGCACATCTGCACCAATCACGGCTATGTGTGATGAAGAAAGGATTCTGATACTGTACAGCAGTCAGATAAACGAATGATTCAATGAATCAATGAATAAATATATGTGGTTTCGAGGTTGGCATTTACACTGAACAAAAATATAAACGCAACACTTTCAGTTTTGCTCCCATTTTGCATGAGCTGAACTCAAAGATCTGAATCTACATACACAAAAAACCCATTAATTGATGTTCAATTATGATCTTCCGGCACATTTTTAACATTTTGCTCCTCTTTGGGATCAGACCTGCTAGACTTTACTTCCCACATCCACCAATGAGCCTTGGGTCCCCATGATGCTATCACCCATTCATCAGTTGTCCTTCCATGGACAACTACTGCAGAACTGCCATCACAATAAGGCCCTTGTCAAAGTGTACACTCTGTGTCACGTAACTCTATATGAAGGGTTGGTGGTATAGTGGTGAGCATAGCTGCCTTCCAAGCAGTTGACCCGGGTTCGATTCCCGGCCAACGCATTCTGTAAGGGCAGCCATAGCCCAATGGTTAGAGAAGTGGGTTTGTGACCAAAGGGTTGCAGGTTCGATTCTCGGAACCGGACAG
>JBBIGC010000041.1:20819304-20846663 GCA_037576955.1 Lepidarchus adonis
ATAGATAGATAGATAGATAGATAGATAGATAGATAGATAGATAGATAGATAGATAGATAGATAGATAGATGTGTAAAAATACGTTGTGGTAGAACAACTCAACAAAGTAGGACAGTTCTTCAGAATACCGGTTCACTGCTGCGTTGATTTGCGCTGGATTTACTTTTTGTTTCAGCATCAGCTTTACTGTGGATTATTTGGACATTCATCGTGTGTAAACTCTGTGTTCCGAGTAGCGTTCCAGACCCACGTCCCTGTCTTACCTCTGGTTGGCGAGTCCTCTCACTGCACCTGCTCAGAGTTGTTGAGTGAGCGTTTATGGATCTGATTAGCAATGCGTTTGCGCTGAATGTCTTTGGAGTGTTTTGTATCTGGGTGGTTAATTATTATGGGGTTTGAATACACACAGCTCAGCACTGGGACTGGAACAGTCCTCCCCGCTTGGACTTGAGCTCATACACCCTCTGCAAAGCACTTGGAATCATCCCCATTATGTCTCCAGAATTCACCAGTTTTCATTATGTCTCGTCATTTGAATATCTTCGGTTCAAAACTATCAGTACCAAACCGTAATTCTGATATATTGACCACCTTCTAAACATCTGTCTTCATTCTTTCCAGGCATCAGTGATCTTCTCACACTTACCTGTGCCCTATCTGAAAACATCATCCTGCTCTGTGATTTTAGCTAAATAGACACCCTTTCTCCAGCTACGTCAGAATTTTTGGCGCTTCTTGAATGTTTCCATCTCTCTCAGCATGTAAACTTTCCCACACATACACACAGACACATACTCGACCTGATTTGTTCATCTGGACTTAATAATGCTTCTCCAAACTGCTCTTCTGTTGGTATTTCTGACCATACTTTTCTGAAATTTAATCTTAGGTAATCTATGTAAAAAATCTTCATATAGGATTTTAAAATCTGTTGACCTTCAAGTGTTCCCCTCTGACTTACTTTCATCTCCTCTTTCAAATTTCTGAAACCTTTCCTGTCCTGATGACATTCTGTCTTTATCCAACCAATCATTTTCTGCCATTTTAGATACGTTTGCTCCCATCAAAATCAGGGCTGTACCTTCCTCTCAGTATTCTCTATGGTTCACCCCTGAACCGAGGTCCATGAAAGGAGGCATCTTGAACGGCTGTATAAAAATCAGGTCTCAAGGTGTACTCTGTTATATGTTGATCATGTGCTAAAATATTGATCCGCTCTTAATACTGCTTGTTCTAGTTTCCTTTCTTCCATCACCAATAGCAGCAGCTGTAAGCCCAAGGCCCTGTTTGCTAGTGTGAGTAAACTTCGTCAGCCCCCAGCACCATCTCTATCAGGTTCCCAAGTCCTTTCTACACTTTTCTCAAATCAAAATTGACCTAATATATAATCTGTTCACTGGTACCCCACCACCATCTTGTAACTCTCTCCTAGAAACTTGAATACAACCCTTCACTAAGTTCTCCTTTACAAACTCAAAATTTTGTTGCTGAATTAATTCAGAAAATCAGTTCTCCCACCTCCAGAACCTACTTCTCTTCTTAAATGCTGTTCGTCTGCCATCTCTGCCCCTTTCTCACATCTAATAAATTGTTCACCCTCCTCAGGTATTGTTCCTCAGGGCCTAAAAACTGCTGCTGTTATACCTATTTTGAAAAATAACACTTTGCATCCCAACAATCTGAGCAGCTACAGATCTATTTCTAATCTATCTTTTATTTCAAAGCTCCTTAAAAAGGTTGTAGCTGCTCAATCTGAATTTCTCATCAGTAAACTCCAAAATTTAAGTTTATCCATTGACAATGCTCTTGTTACATGCTCAACCACTGTCCAGAATTTAGCTGTTATATTTGGTCCCGCTCTCACATAAACACAGTTGTGAAAAATGCATTTTTTCTCCTCATAATTTTCACTGAAGAATGCAGAAATACTTGTTTATTTTTTATAACTTCCCATCTTGGTAACTGCAATGCTTTACTCTTTGGTCTCCCATCTAGAACATTAGGCAGGCTCCATATTACTATATGCAGAACTCTGCAGCTTGTGTTCTCACATTCTCCGAGAAATCGAAACATAACCCTTATTCTCCATAAACTTCACTGGCTGCCAACATCATATCATATTCAATACAAACTTCTTCTCATCAAGTTTAATACACCTGTGCTGCTGTGGCTGCTGGCAGTCTAGAATGGTCCCTGGGTTACCAGTTCCCATCTGCTAACACTTGACAGGTGGGACTGGGGAACTATGCAGCTTGCACACATTTCCAGGATCTGGCAACCTATGTGGACTGCCTTTCATGGATTTGCTCCGCCATTACTGAATTACTCAATTCATACACTGAATGGTACTGAAGTTTATGAAAGAATGGAGCAAACGTTTAGAAGATGATATATGAATATTCAGATGTTTCTCTACTGTTGTAGTCGCCATCATTACAAATTTTAACTGAGAAAAATATACAGCACATGCCGTGAACTTAACTCAGAGTCTAGTAGCAGATTGCCGTGATTGGTTTAACTCCTATGTCAGATATGCCTCAAAGTAATAAGAACTTTCACAGAAATGCAGTGGAGTCAAAAGTACCATATTTCTTTTTTATATGTTGCGGATTGATTGACTTCCATAAAATACAGATATTAAAAAAAAGCTTAAAATCAGTCGTTATGCTATTACTGTTCAAAATATAGACTTTATCAAAAAGTCCTTCAGATCTGTTCTTCCGATTTAAAGTTAAAAAAATCATTTTTATTATTAATATTAATATGAATAACATGAAATTAGTAATCTCTGAAAAGTTTTTAGAATAGTGTTGCTATTGTAAATTGACTTGTGAACTTTTTAGCCAACAGGAATGATATTGGCCTTATATAGGCATCATAATGTCTTTAGCAGTATTTGAAGCATAGAAAATTTTCTCATTAAAAAGAAGGTGTTGCAGGTATTTGGTACACATTTAATCCCATTATAATCGATTCATTAAAAAATGTCCTTATTATTTATAAGGTGCTTTGGAGTGTAGTACAGGATGCTCTGAGCCAAGATAGATCAGCAATAAATACAGAGTGATTAAGAGGCCGTGTTTATGGCAGATCTGCTCACGTCATGACCTTCACCCCCCAAACCCATCTCTGCTATTTTAGTCGCTTAATCGATGTTGTAATTCTCACATGCTGCCCTGGCCGCTCCCTGCCCGATCGCACCATGCATGCAGAGCACACTCAGCAGATATACGACTGTCAAGCACTCTTGACTACAACAGGGCTTTTGATATAACCGAGGAGTACTAATGTGCAATAGATATTGTGGGAGCTCCTCACTCGATTCCATGCTGTAGCTGGAGCAGTTCCCACTCAGCTCAACACACACCTGAAACTGCTTGTGAACGGGAGCTGTCTTTTGCATCTCTGCAGCAATGCTGCATTAAGCAGATGGCTGCGTATAGGCTTCTCCTCTTTCTCCTTTTCTTACAGCACTTTCAGCAGATCAAAATAGTTCAGCTCCAGCTGCTTCACAGTGTGGGGTGTTAGGTTTTGATTGCGACATACAACAACGCTTTCTATTAAAAGTACATACTGAATAAACTGATTAATACATCTCCCAAAGTCATCATGAAAGCTGGGCATGTAACAATGCACATATTTAAAATGTAATATAATATTCATGCAAAATGTTTAAAGGGACTGCAAAATGGAAACCATTTCAATGTACATATACATAACGTGTACATATCCCTGCCTACAGGTACAGCCCATTTTAAAAATATGCCATTCATACCATGATCCATTTGGTAGAATTTAATCTGTAAAATCAGCCTGTTAAGAATCATTTGTTTTTGTGATGTCACAAATGCCAACACATATTTATCAGCTTATTCAGCCAGTAGTCATTTATTTTTGCCTGTTCGTACTGAAGTGACAAGGAATTTTTCAGCCTGTTTTACGAATGAGGCACAATGCAAGGCACATCAGCCAAAGAAAGGCTGAAAATAATTTAATTCTTAAATGAATTATGACTAATTTCCTATGACACAAGTACCATAAGTGGACCTCATTCTTTTTCATTCAGATACATTATTTGAATATTCGTGTTATTCAAATTGTATTCCCTTAATAACAGCTATCACAAGTTTTCCTTGCGGATGTGGTTTTACTTAGCAATTACAATAACTTGTAAAAACCATTTGTAAAGGCATTACATATCTTGATGACTGAGTTCCACAGCAAATCTTCAATTACATGAGTCAAACTGTAGGAGTATTGAGTTATTTCATTACCTCTTCATAAATGTCATGCACAGTGACATCATGGCTACATCTGTAATCTTATTTTTTTCCATAGGTTCCCATTTATGTAATAATGGCACTCACAGCCCTGCATTCCCCATTCGCATGTTGTTTAATTGCTCTGCAGTAGCCTTATTCTAACACATTGCCCTTGGCAGCCAGCACTGTGTAAGTTACTCGTTCAGTATTAATTTGAGGAGTATAATTTTAGAGACAGATTTGCCCACAAACAGCTGAGCTGAAGCAAGGCAATGCCAATAGTTTATCATAAAAATATGAGCTAACAAACACAACATTCCTTTATTATTAATAGGGATTTGGATAATTTCATAATTCACACACTGAATAAAAAATAACATTGTAATTTGATATGAAATGTGTCACTGTAGAAATGCATACCAACATTAATGTGTTTATAATGACTGTGATAGGAACCAGGGGTTGTGATACTTTATAAAACACATACATTTAATTTACTATCAAAAATGACCAGTAAAAATTTTGTTTGGGTACTTTTTGCCTTACACTTTTAAAACCCCTTTGCTTTTAATGGATTAAAATGGTCTTTTAGGCCAAATTCGTATCACGAAACAATGGTTCATGCATCAGGTAACATATATGCAAATATTTAAGGTAGTTTTAGGAGCATTAAATGTTGTCTGGTTCCTAATGCCACATGTGTGATCAATTCTGTCTTAACAGATGAACAAAATCAGTGCTATTCCTCTTTAAATGTTCACATACATTTTGACATTGAGTTTTGATTATATAAATAGATCATGAACATCAAAACATTATGCATTGCACAAATCACATTAGCTGTAGTAAATGGTTGCTATGCCTCTCATTAGATGCAATAAGTTCCAGATATGCATCTCTATGCATGTAAATATTTCACGAGGCGTTTGGCAACACTGAAGCAACATCTTTATTTTATTTTAGACTGGAACAAAGAGAGGATTGGAGTATGTGATCGATTCTGGGAAGTAGAGCTTGAAGGCTTTTCCACATTAAAAGACCCTTGAGTCGAAGTAAGGCAGGGTTTAATAGCCCCCAGTCTCAGTCTTTCTCCATATGGCACAGGTCCCTTCTGCAGATTTCTGTGTAGTTTAATTTCAAGGTTGCATTGACAGATATTAGATGTATGCACTAGCAGTTGGAGGCAAAAATAATGGTAGAGTCAGGGTGGATATAATGCACCACTGAGGTTTTATTTGTGTGTTTGAAAATGAAGGCAGTACAGTAAGGCACAATGAACCACAAAGGCTAATAGTTACCATCAAGGGGCTGACTATGGGAAAATATTTTAACTGTAATTAAATAGACCCACAGCAATTAAGCCATTAAACTGTTGAAACACAAAAAATGCAATATAATAATATAATTATTATAGAATATATATAGAATATAAAGTATGTGATATTCTGCTGTTCCATCTTTTTTGGATGATTTGGGGGGAAAATTGTATAAGCAGGAGGTTAAAATCTGATAGTATTTTTGTCATTCCACATTGTTCCTAAGGCAGATTAATTTTTTTCATTTCCATGAGATCATTTATCAAAACCCTCTTGCCTTTGTGCAACACAATCTGTGCAAGTTTAGTATACTGTCATTGTGATCATCAGCAGTTTTGCCACAACTTTAATTAAAGGAACTTATGACTTTTTGTTTTACTTTTAATTTCCTTTTTCCCCTCTGTCTGTTTTTATTTGGGGGTGGGGTGTGTGTGTCAAGTGTTTCTTGGGACCCTTCAGTGAGTATGACAAAGTGCCTGTGGCTTGTGTCTCAGCAGGTATCCAGCAGAATGGTGGCTGGCGAGGCAAGTGGGCACAGCTACCTGGTGGCATGCTGGCAGCCCATTCTCATCCTGATGCTGGGCACGGTGCTGTCAGGGTCGGCCACGGGATGCCCTTCCCGCTGTGAGTGCAATGCTCAGGAGCGCTCTGTCCTGTGCCACCGCAGGAAGCTGATCACCCTTCCTGAAGGAATACCCATTGAGACACGACTGTTGGATCTCAGCAAGAACCGCTTGAAAGCCATCAACCCAGAGGAGTTCATCAACTATCCTCATTTGGAAGAGCTGCAGCTCAATGAGAATGTTATCTCAGTCGTTGAACCTGGCGCTTTCAGCAATCTCTTTGGCTTAAGGACGTTAGGACTTCGTAACAACAAGCTGAAACTCATTCAGCTGGGCGTATTTACTGGCTTGAGTAACCTTACAAAGTTGGATATTAGTGAGAACAAAATAGTAATCCTGCTGGACTACATGTTTCAGGACCTTTATAATCTAAAGGAGCTGGAGGTGGGAGATAACGACCTGGTCTTCATCTCTCACAGAGCCTTCCATGGCCTCAATAGTTTAGAGCAGCTCACCATGGAGAGGTGCAACCTGACCTCTGTGCCCACAGAGGCCTTCAGCCATCTTCATAATCTGCTGATACTCAAGCTGTGGAATTTCAATGTTAACATAATTAGGGACTTTTCCTTCAAGAGACTCTACCGGCTGAAACTGCTAGAGATAGCAAATTGGCCCTTTCTGGAAACACTGACAGCCAAGTCTCTTCATGGGCTCAACATTACCACCCTGAGTATCACACACTGCAACCTCACTGCCGTCCCTTACGTGCCCATTAGGCACCTTGTGTACCTTCGTTCTCTCAATCTTTCCTTCAATCCCATTGAGATTGTGGAGGGAAACAAAATGCACAATTTGATGAGGCTTCAGGTGTTCGACTTGGTAGGAGGTCGATTGGTCACTATTGAGCCTTACTCTTTTAGAGGACTGAACTACCTTAAAGTTCTCAATGTATCCAGCAATAGTCTGAGCACTTTAGAAGAGTCTGCCTTTCACTCTGTCGGCAACCTGGAGACCTTGGCCCTATATGACAACCCCTTGGCATGTGATTGCCGTCTGCTGTGGGTCTTTCGTCGGCGCTGGAGGCTCAATTTCAACAAGCAGCAGCCATCTTGCACCACACCTGAGATTGTTCAGGGAAAAGAGTTTAAGGACTTCCCAGACATCCCCCCTGAAAACTCTTTCACTTGCCAGAAATCTCAGATCCGGGACCACAAGCCCCTTCAGAGGTTTGTAGACGAAGGGACTACAGTTCGCTTTGCATGCCAAGCAGATGGGGACCCAGCCCCTGTGATCATGTGGCAATCTCCAAGGAAGCAGTTCATCACCACCAAAAGTATTGGGCGTCTCTCGGTCTCTCTGGACGGCACTCTAGAAGTGCGATATGCCCAAATTCAAGACAATGGCACATATACATGTATAGCCACCAATGCAGGGGGTAATGATACCAAGCTTGCTCATTTACACGTTCATAGTTATTCTCCTAACTGGCCCCATCAGCCTAATAAGACATTTGCCTTCATCTCTAACCAGCCCAATGACAGTGGTGCCAATGGGACTGGACGATCAGCCCCATTCCCATTTGACATGAAGACTCTCATCATTGCTACTACTATGGGATTTATCTCTTTTCTCGGAGTGGTGCTGTTTTGTCTTGTTCTGCTCTTCCTCTGGAGTCGGGGGAAAGGTAATGCTAAGCCAAACATCGAGATTGAGTATGTGCCACGTAAAGTAGATCGAGATACCAGTCCAACTGAGGAATCCCATAAGATTAGAATGAAAATGATGTAAAAGTTTGCAGTGTAAGTATGTTACAGCGAACTGAAGTTCATGTGAGAAATCCCTGGCAGACTTTCTTGGAGGAGTGAAGGCAAAGTTTGTTTGTTTTCCTTATGGAATTGATGGAAGAATCATTGTCTAAAAGTAAAGCCTTTTCCAGTTTTTTGCCAATCACTACAGCGCGTAGTCCTACAGGGATTGCTCCTACAAAGGAGAGTCAGAAAACATTTCAAGGGACCTTACATTTGTTTTGGTAACTGTGTAGATGGAGCCTGACTGATGCAGATTATTTAAGCCAGAAAAAGAGGGCCAGTTTTAAAAACCATACTTGTCCCTGTCTTTTACCTTTCATCATATTTTCCTGTACATAATTCTTTCTGTGTACATAGGGCAATACCGTTGACAAAAGGGTTGACAAATCATGTTCATGGGTTGTTGAGCATCTTGAAGTTATTGTGACGTGCTTAAATGGGTCCGATATCTGTAAATTGTATTCCTGTCTGATAAATTGCCAACTCTTTATAAGAGTTTTTGTTTTGTTTGAAACAATGAAATAATGATAATGCTTGACAATCATCCATATTGTAAATGTCAAGTGTTAATCCTTAAATATGGTGTCCTTAAATGGATAGTATTATTTCAGTTTTATTGCCAGATATAAGTCTAGTATATATAAGCCAAATGTAGCTTTAAAATTAAAGCCATTTGGTGTTCCTGAATGTGCGGCGAAGCCAATCTGTTGTGGTATTCATGCTGAAAAATCCGACAGAAGCCTCACGAGATGTCTCAGCAGCTTTCACCTGCTGATGAAAAGTTTACATTTCTATTGATTTGTTTTATTCATCATATCCTATCATGATTAATTTACTGTAATGCATCCTTAACACTCATAAGGTAGGGGTTTATTTGAAGGTAAATGTGTTCATCAACCCTTGAAAAACTATCAGTATTGCCTCTGGAACAATGGCAGACTATAAATCATTAAAATGATAACCTTTTCTTACTTCATTGTCAGTTTTCATTTCTTTCACATTCCTTTCAGTCTCAAGCCTGTGCAGGTGCTCGAGAAAACCGGTGGATCATCAGAAAGCCTCTGGAATCCTCAAGATTCAATTCAGTACTGTTTTCATGCAACATTTGCTGTAAAGGCCTCTCTTGTACAAATGCTTGTTTTGGTTTGAGTGAGAAGAACATGACAATCATTATGGATTTGAAATGTTGAATCAACCTTGGATTACAGTCTCAGAGTTCAAACCTTGTAAGTCAGACTCTGTGGAAAAGGATTACCATAAATGCATAATTTCAGGCTCTAAGGTATAGAGCAATGGGATAACAAAAGTGAGGTAAATGTTGCTCATGAATGGTAAATGAGGACATTTCTATGTTTACAAGTGAGTGAGGTTTCTGCTTACAAAACCTCTCAGGTATAATCACATTGATTTTTGTAGTGTTAAGGTCAAACATGTTATAGTCCTCCAGGCATGTTATAAGGTAAGACTGTACAGTCTTTAAGTGAATTTTTGATTACTATTTTAAAATCTTATACATTGTACATATAAACATTCTCAAGTATCAATCAATCATATGCAAATTTTGAATTTTGAAACACGAATGTAGTATCTACAAAATTTTTATATTTCAGAAATTGGACACTTTAATTTGTAGAATAATGCCATATTTAGTTTTGTTCTCTGTAGAGGATGTGGATTTATTTTCCCTCAAAAAAACAATGGCATTGTGGGTGTTTAAACTTTTGTATACACATGTATATTAAAGCAAAAAGGGAATGGGTTAACAAATTAATTCAATATTTTAATCATTTGATTGTGTGTGACAAGGTATTGTGGTGCAGGTTTGTACTAATACTTGCTCAAAAAGATTATGGACAATTTAATTTTATGAATCTAGTTGGGTATGTCAATACCAATGATATTACAATTATATGTAGCTCTGTTGTTATGAAGCATCACAAGCTACATTAATGCTAATGGTGCCCCTGTGGGGAGTTTTTAACCTGATAAATATGAGTGAATAAGCATGAGCATGAATTAATGAGTTACAATACAATGCAGTTTGATAACATGCCTCTCATCTAAAAAATACTTTCAAATGGCAAGATCTCAATTGATCAGAAAGAGAAAAAAGATAAATGAAAGTTTAAAACAATACGTAAGTAAAATAGAAAGTACAGTTACTCATAATGGGACATTAGAATTTGACTACAGATGTAGAAAAGGCTGTAGGTCTTTCTATTGAAGAACATCATGCAAAAAAACAATAAGTACTCTAAGTTGATCTTTGTGTGGTCAGTCTGTGTGACCCCTTATGGCAAGAGTAGCATGTATTATTGCACTGATGACTAGTTCATTATTATAGAACTCCATGAGTAACAGTGGCAATAGATGAGTGTTAACCAGAAAGATTGGATATGTTCTAAATAATGAAACGAAATCAATGAAATTCAAAAATATATAACAGTACACAGTAGAGAAAAATAGATTAAAACAAGAATCATAGGTTAAAGTGATACAATTTTAAATTATAGCTTTAAGAGATTTAAGTGATAAAGTGATAAGACTGAAACAGTCTTGTGCTTAATGTTGTAGGATTAGCCCTGAAGCACAAACAGGCCAGTTCATAATATAAGCTTTAAGGAAAACAATATTTGCTTGAGGCTTATTCAACATGTTTTTCATATTCATATTTCAAATGCTGATGCGTAAATGAATGATTAACTGGTTTTAACTTATGATAATAGATGGAATATTAAACAAAGACACTTATCTTGCCCTGCTGTGGTCTCCCTGAGGCGTCCGGGTAGGTCTATAATGAGAGTATTGCTATGTACCTTTGTGATCATTATAAGGGCCCATATTGCGGAAAAGCCTGTTTTGCTCAAGATTATTATATAGCATAAACCGTTAACCTTTAAAAATTTGGCACACACCCCCTCTGTCCATATAATGCAGCCTGTTTGAGTTTATTAGAGGAGTATTTCAGCTTGAAATGCTTTTTTTAATGTGGCACAACACAGAGCCACCAATGAGCAGAGCTTATTTACATATATTAGTCTTACAGGCACATCAACAAAACAGTCATGTACTGTATAAATGAATGACCAAATGTGAGTGGTGTCACACAAATGCAAAACCTGGACTTAAACAAATAATGGGTAAAACAATGGGTATGGGCCCTTTAATAAGACTTTTTAGCCGCATCTCGCATGTTATTGTGAATTATTAACTAGCATAATTAGCCTATGCTGATGGATCAGCAAGCTGCCGTTCCAGTGTTTCTTGCACGCACACTAATAACACCTGCTGTGATGAAAAATACAGCTAAAATGTGGAGAGATGTCGCAGATTGAATGAATCCAATAGTCTGGAGAGTAGACAGCGGCATGGGCCTCTCTGACAGCCTGTCACCTTGCACAGGAGCACTGTGGTGTAGTGCATTGGATGCAGGGGAGGCAATGGGGGGGTGCATTTTCAACAAAAATCACACGTTGTGTAAGATCAGCAGCCTTCCTGCCATTTTCCAGCAAGATGAGTCACAAACACTTGGCCAAGCCGTACGTGCCACTTTAATACTGAGCAAATAGAAGGGCTGAGGGTGTGGTGCACTTTAATGAGTGAGGAAGCAAAGCATCAAGCTTTATTCTGTGCTCACTCATCCACTCAGCACAAAAAAGAATGAGAACATTGAATTAATTCTTTAAAAAAAACCCAGCACAACCCTCCAGAATAAAGCTCATAAATGTGAGAAGAGGATTCATCCCTCAGAAATACAATGATCAATAGCAGACATGGGCTTAGGACTAGTCTGAGTAATCAATATGTAGGCTATGTGATTCATTTAAATGTCAAAAAGCAGGATATTCTTCTGTTTTGGATTCATCTCAGTACTGTTTTCACACCAAATTGGCATTTATGTAGCTCTAGCTGCTTGTCACCCCTCGGGATTTGTGAAGGATATAGAGCATGTGTTTATCGACCTACATGCCTTAAAGCATGCAAGGGGTTTAAACAAATTTGGATGCTGGACTTTAAAACATTACAAAAAGGCATTTGGGAGATGAAATACCTTGAAAGGACCCTGGGGGGCCTGTTTTGCAATGTGTCATTCTAGCATAGCATGGATGACGCATTAAGCCTACATGGGAGGAGTAGTTCTTTTCTGGCCCTTTATGATCACAACATGAGAAGGGAAACAAGACATTAAGAAAGAAAATAATTTTAAAATGTGGTTGGGATTTTTTTTCTTCTTTTTAAAATGATTTTACATTACTAATCCTGAGCATACGCATATGTTTTTTCATTTATTTCTGGGGCTCTTAGAAGGGCTGGGATTGGTGTAACATTGTAGTGTCTAGCAGCACTGAAAATATTAACAGTCTACAAGTGCATGTTTGGTTTGTCTGAGGGAACAAAATGTGCATAAATATGCATAAGATGCTGGGAGAAACAAAATATGATGATGTGAGGACACAAAAAATAAAAAAAACACAAAAGACAGAGTTTTGAGCATGTATTAAAGAGACAAAAATTTACAATTAACTTACTAACAAATAAATAAATAAATAGAATTTAAATTTACCAAATAAGTAAAGGTTATGTTTTTTTTCTAAAATTTGTTTAGGTCCCCCAATAAGTGTCCTGCCAGGTGAGGACTACTCTGGTGAACATTGTTTTATGTAAGTTTAAATTAATTTAATAAGTTTAACATATTAAAAATTAAAATGTGCCATTTGTTTTTAAGAGACCATATTTTATTCTGTTTTTCCAATATGCAAATAAAAGGTAATTGCACATTAAGATATACAGAAGTGCATTCTGTGTACAGGATTTTTGCATATGATTCTATTTACCTATGTATAATGTCTCAGCACCAACATTCTAATTTTGCAAAGTGGCAAGTGGCAAAGCGAAGAAGACAGAAGATAGTGGAAGACATTTTTGTATATGTGAACTTTTTCCATTTGCTATCTCTTAACACCCAAGGGTGCATCTACCGTGGAGAGCTTGTTTACATTCTGTCCAAGAGGCGGGAGGCTATGTGAATGGTGGAGGGATTAGGAAATAGATTGTCATCTCTGGAGACTATGACATGATTTGTCAAGAGAGAGTAAAAGATTTGACAAGGACTGACCTTGGAAAATTGTGGTGAAAATTTCAATATGGCTTTCAATGACATACCCGGGAAACATCACAGCAGTGGAAAATAAGCTTTCTCTATTCAGATGCTCCATAAAGTAAGTCTATGTGCATCCAAACTGTTATACATTCATTTCTTGCATAGTTGACGTTTAAGCAAAATGTCACTTTGTTTACAATGGGGGTGGGGTAAGAGATTCTTATCGATTTTTTAAACCTTGCAGAAAATGAAACAACACAGAGGGAAAATGCTGTGATATATAATTGATGGTGAATCCTCCTTACATTATTAATAAACTGTAGCTTTGCATTTTTCATGGAATCCTGCGTCACTCTAAGCCTACATGTGAGAGAAGTTGTTGCCTTTCAGGTGGGTCATAAAACATGAGAATGCAGCATTTACTCATGAAGTCTGCTCTGGAAGAGAATAGTTGCTGCTTTCCAGGATAACATGTCCATATGGATTTCTAAACATACTGTCATTGTTATAGATATGTCAGAAAATTATTTTTTCCCCATTGTGGTGACAGCAGCACTGTTTATGTTGTGTAGACCTGTTACTAAACTAGTAACTACTCTAGCAATTATTTTAACAGTTCATTAAATAATTAGATACACCAAATTTATCATTACAAGCATGCAATTATGCATTGAATTTATAACCAGAAGCACACATTAATTTTTGAAATCCTGCTAGTTTGGGTTTTCTCTCTTTCACAAATACACACAAATGTGAATGCTAATAGCACCCCCTAGTGGAGAATGATCAGACTGCTGAACATGGCTTTATAATGACTTTTCGATTCTATGTTATCATTCAAAATGTAAAGTAATTTCTAACTCATTTAACTGAAAAGCTAATGTGTAATTCATTATTTCTTTAACTGAGTAATCAATTATATATATATAAAATAATCTTACATTTTGCAAACATTTCATGGCAAATATATCAATGGAAATGGTCCAAATTATCTCATCATAAAATAATAAAATTTTCTAGCTGAAAATATTTGTCTTTGCTCTTTAAAGCTCTTTTGTCAGAACAACATTTTCTTAACAACGCAACAGTTGAATGCAAAAATGACAGAAAAAAGAGTTTGTTTCTAATCCAACAGCATTTCAACACTTTCTGCTGTACAAATATGTTCCTTTACCAAAATACCCTTAGCCATTTCCCAAAAAGTCTCTTCAATTTCTACTTATCCCCTCTCCAGCATTACTCAGGTTTCTTTTCATACGCTTCACATTGCTGAAGAGAATTTTCTACTCCTCATACTGGGAAAAGCACAATGACAATGGCCTCTTCTCCTTTCCTCACAAAAATTACATCCTGTTTTCTTCACCGATATAACGTTAGTTCTGATTTAGTCAGGTCACTGTTTTGTAGCTGCTGTATATCTTACATAATGCATAAGTTTTGTGCTTAAATTTCAGTCATATTTCATTCAATGTTTGTTCTCTATAGCTTAGTGGAATGCATTTCACACTGCAGTGAATGTTCTTCAACATACAAATGAACTTAGCTTCAAATCTTTTGTTCAATGATAAATATGAATTCTGTATGAATACTGTAATATTGACAGTTAGGTAGTTTCAGAAATAGTACACAGAGCCAGAAAACCGATGCAATAGCTGAACCACACTAAATAATCTTAAAACCTTGTGTCCTAAACAAGTGAAGTGAAAGTCACTATTTGTCATTATGAACACACCCAAATATAACAAAGTGCATTGCAATGAAATGCGAACTCTGTATTTATCTCAGCACACATGAACACACTGATCAGCGATCGACAGCATAGCACGACTATACCTTGCTCAGGAGTTCCTCTGTGGAACCGGGGCTGGGACTCTATTAAAGCAAAGTCCTAACCACAAGGCCACCACTGCTCATAAAGTGTGAACCTCCACACAATAATGGATCTGTCCCAGTTAATAGCTTTTCCAAGAACTTTGCATGCAAATGAAATCCATCTAGGAAGTGAAGTGTACACTTTTTTAAAAAGTGCCAAAATGTATTTAAGTGGTACCAAAGAAGAACCCATTTTGTTCTCTAAAGAACCATTTTGTAAGTAAAATGTTACAAAATTGTTGTAAATGACATTTAAAGGTAAAATTATGTGATTTAGGTTCTTTGAAAAGTGCTTTTCACACGTGTGTTGTTCTGCAAAGTTTAGGTGGCACAATGAGGGGGCATTGCTCAATCATGCCCCCCTCTGTGATTCTGGGTCTAGCAAACTTGTTTTGCTGCAGTGCACTGTATGCTATTTGCAAAGTTGTCTTTAACATTGTGAAATGTTCCTGTACATTTATTTTATATGAAAAGCAGTACAGAACAAATTCCAAATCCCATGTGTTTTTTTCCTCAAATCTTTTTGAAATGTAGCTAAATTAGACCGGTCAACAATGAGAGCGCTAACTGCTGGCTGGCATTGTGCCTGTGGCTTCACTGGTGATAAACCTTAAGATTTCCTGTCAATAGAGCCAGCATTTAGACAGATGCACCACATAGAAGCTCTATAACAATTTCTAGTAGACACTGTTTTTGCACAGCAGCCCTCAAAAAGTATTGGTTCATTAATGTATTAAATTAAATACATAAAATATTACAAATATAATTAAAAGTCATTAATTCCACCCTGCTCTACTGTTAAAATAAGAACATCTTCATAAGATGAATTCCCTTTTATATTCATATTCATATTCATAACTTATTTCACAGTTTACTGGCAATGGTTTTAAGAAACTGCTTGTCTTGAATATAATTAGGAAATGCACACCAATAAATTGAATTTTGCAGTGTACAAAAAAGCCTGCTACTTAAACAAGACTGAGTGCCAACCAGCCAGAAAATAATATTACACTTTTTAGCAACGGAATCCTTATGTCATAAATATTCATAAAACTCAGACAACATGTGCAAGTAAACTGGCTGCTTTGCAGTTTTGGAACAGACACATTTTGGAACTTGTAAGATAGTGAAAAGCAGTTCCTATACACCCATTTGGAGCTGGGAGATTTGCTGTCACAGTAAATTATTCCAAAAGCAGCCAGTCATCAAACTGAATGCCTGAAACAAACAATAACATGCCACCAATGTGATAAATAGCCTGCAGTTAAAGAACCCAGAACCTTAACAACATTAAGACAAACTCACTTACATTCTCGCTGTGTTTCAGGGGTCTTTTTATAGCATATCGCAAAATCCTTTACATAGCCAGTTATGAAACAGAGTGTATTACATTATCATTTTATTTTATTATTAATCATATTATATATAGTAGATTCCCAGCATTGGGCCAAATTTACCTACCTTCAGTAGCCTACAGGAATCATTGTATGAGTGGCTTTCTAATTATGCCACCGCATAGTTATAAAGGTCAGTTATGTCCTGGATCATTTTTGACTGTAATCTTATATGTCATATTATTATACACATAGTAAAGGGTTTTTGCTAAGTACCAAAAAATGCTGCTGGACCAATTAGCCATTTTCCCTCCCTAGTGTCATGTGACTTCATGTGTTAAACTGGTTCAACATGGCACCTCATGACAAAGAGCTCTCTGAGGATCTGAAAATAACAAATTGTTACTGTACATAAAGATGGCCTAGTCTATAAGAAGATTGAAAACAGCCAGAAACTGAGCTGCAGCACAGTGGCCAAGACAGTACAGTGGTTTAACAAGACATGCCTCACCATTGTCGACCAAAGAAGTTCAGTGCACATGATCAGCATAATATCCAGAGGTTGTCTTTTGAAAGTAGATGTATTTGTGCTGCCAGCATTGCTGTAGAGGTTGTAGGGGTGGGGGTCAGCCTGTCAGTGCTAAAACCATACACCACACACTGCATTAAATTGGTCTGCATGGCTGTTGTCCCAAATGGAAGCCTCTTCTAAAGATGATGCATAATAAAGCCTGCAAACAGTTTGTTAAAGACAAGCAAACTAAAGACATAGATTACTGGAACCATGTCTGTGGTTTGATGAGACCAAGATTAACTACAACTAATTTGGTTCAGATGGTATCAAGCATGTGTTGCAGGTGTTGCAGGTGTACAATTAAGCATGGTGGTGGGAGTGTCATGGTTTGGGGCTGCATGAGTGCTGCTGGCACTGGGGAGTGCTAACATGCACTGTGACATACAGGCAGGGCATAAAGTGAACACACCACAACAACAATGATGAAATGTGACCTCTGCATCTTACCCCTCACACATGCACACGTGGAACAGCAGTGTCCAGGGAGTAGTGAACTTGCTCAAGTCGTACCTGCTCTGGAACTTGAACCGGCGAACTTCTGATGCCAGGGCTACCACTGCCTTATGTTGATTCCCTCCCTTCCAAAGTGGCAGTATTCCATCATGATAATGACCCCAAACCCACCTCCAAGAATGTCTCCAGACTTAAACCCTATTGAGCATCTGTGGGGCATCCTCAAAGAGGAGAGAAAGGTTTCTAACATCCACCAGCGTCACTGTCATCATATAGGAGTGAAAGAGGATTTCAGTGGCAACCTGCGAAGCTCTAGTGAACTCCAGGCCCAAGAGAATAAAGCCAGCACTGGAAAATTATGGAGGCCACACAAAATATTGACACTTTGGGCACATTTTCATTTTCACTTAGGGGTGTACTCACTTTGGTTCCCAACGGTTTAGACATTAATGGTTGTGTTGAGTTATTTTAAGAGATCAGCAAATTTACATAAACTGTCCAAAAACAAAGACATCAACAACTTTCCACCTGCAAGGTAGACCAACAGTTTAGATGTCTCTAATGGAGTGTACAGTGAGTGAACAACCAACTTTATCATTTACACTGATGTATTGCAGGTAGTAAAGCAGGCTAACAGATGCTGCTGAAAAGTAGAACTACTTATGAAGACCTCACACCCCATTTTAGTGTGGTATATTCTCATGTATAATCTACATCGTGGAGAACTTGTTGAGAACCCATTTTAAACGTCTTTTTGAAGACTGGGAACCCTTTTTGTTAAGATTAGATTAATATTCATTATACTTATCCTCAATAGAGACAGAGAAATTAGTGATTTGCCCCTTAATGAGACAATTATCATTTATGTCCCTGAGGTTCTTCAGTGAGTCTATCTTCCAGGTGAATGACATATTTGTACTCAGTAAAATGCAATAAACCAACTGTATATATATCACACATCACATTTATCTTATACTCATATATATATACTCAACCTTGAGTGACTGAAAAGAGACTAAATTACCCTCCCATTACAATCATGCTTGTCTTACAAAAGCCATTGAGTCCCTCACAGATTAAGAGAATTGTTATAAGTGACCCACCACAGTGGGATCAAGTAGAGCAATTTATTATGCTCACGGAGAAAGCCAGACATCGCTCCCACTAAAAGAGGCACAACAGAGTCTACCAAAAGTCAGTCCAGTGATGTAGGCCCAGACAACACACAACAAAACCGTGATCAATGCGCACCAGTCTGCCTTCGAGTGTCTCTCTGATGAGTCCTCCATATCTGAGTCCTTATGTAACCTCACAGTACTGCTGTTATGCTCGATAATGATGTTTGATCATTCATTTTCAATTACCTTCAGATCAAACTTCCTTCTCAAACTCCTAATCAATTTAGCTGCAGCAAGTCAGGAAACGAGGCCTGCCGCGAGGCCGAGTAATTGCCAGCCAGATTGGCCTCTGCTGCGAGCAGAAGACACACAGCATCAGCATGATGAGCTGAACCAAGTAGCGGGTACAAAACTCATTAAAGCCTCCCAGGCATCTGAAAACACTCCCCAGCTAGTCCCTCTTCCATAAAAGCTCCATGCCATAATGACTGAATGATAATTTTCACAGGAGAAAAAGCATAGCCAGAGTGAATGAAGTTCAAGTGCTGTTCAATAAAGATGTTCCGTAGTTGAAGTTGTTGTAATCTTCTCCGTACAGCTCAAAGTGATAGCCCCGGGTGATGCAAAGGTTTTGATTTCACTTTGACAATATGTCTTCAACGCATTGAAAGAAAGCACCATGCCGACACAATAGTGAAAATGTCATTCCGCCTCACTGCCTTAGTCATAACTTTCCTCCAGAAGTGAATAGAGTAGACTAACCCACAAGTAAAGATGGAAGTTGGCATAAAAGTAGACAATCAAAAGCAAGCTGAGTAAAAACAGCACAGAGATCCTTTCTGAACATAAAGCATTGACATAGAACTGTAGTAAGACTTCACTACATCCAGCATAGTAGGAAATTTATTTTAGACCAAAAATAACAAAGTATAAAGACCCACAGCCCTATTCATACTCTTGGAAGAACGCTGTACCCTGAAAGGGAAACATTGCCACCTAGGGTAGCGACCTTGACTAATATTCAATACCGAGCAATCAGGTAGCTGCCACTGATAATGTGCTGATAATGTGCAGTGCAGTTGGTGCTACCACTGCTGGCCACTCAGATTATTTATTCTATTAATTTAATTATCACATTTTATTAATATAATATAATATAATATAATATAATATAATACAATATAATATAATATAATATAATATACCTCTCCTTGAACCGCCACCTTATCGTGGTGGAGGGGTTTGGGTGTCCCAATGATCCTGGGAGCACTGTTGTCGGGGGGCTTCATGCCCCCTGGTAGGGTCACCCAAGACAAACTGGTCCTAGGTGAGGGGTGAGACAAAGAGCGGTTCATGACCTTTTATAATGAATCAAAACATTAGACACAATTTCCCCTCGCATGGACACGGGTCACTGTGGCCTCCCTCTGGAGCCAGGCCTGGAGGTGGGGTTCGATGGCGAGCGCCTGGTGGCCAGGCCTTTACCCATGGGGCCCGGCCAGGCATAGCCCGAAGAGGCAAAATGGGTCCCCCTTCCCATGGGCTCACCACCTGTAGGAGGGGCCAAAGAGGTTGGGTGCAGTGTGAACTGGGCAGTGGCCGAAGACAGAGACCTTGGCGGTCTGATCCTCGGCTGCAGAAGCTAGCTGTAGGGACGTGGAATGTCACCTCTCTGGTGGGGAAGAAAGCTGAACTAGTGTGCGAGGCTGAGAAGTTCCAGCTAAATATATTTGGACTCACCTCTATGCACAGTTTGGACTCTGGAACCAGTCTCCTCGAGAGGGGCTGGACTCTCTTCTACTCTGGAGTTGCCCATGGTGAGAGGCACCGAGCAGGTGTGGGCATACTTATTGCCCCCCGCTCATGGCCTGTACGTTGGGGTTTACCCCGGTAGACGAGAGGGTAGCCTCCCTTTGCCTTCGGGTGGGAGGACGGGTCCTAACTGTTGTTTGCGCTTATGTGCCAAACGGCAGTTCAGAGTACCCACCCTTTTTGGGGTCTCTGGAGGGAACACTAAAGAGCGCACCTTCTGGGGACTCCATAGTTCTGCTGGGGGACTTCAATGCTCACGTGGGCAATGACAGTGAGACCTGGAAGGTTGTGATTGGGAAGAATGGTCCCCCCCTATCTGAACAAGAGTGGTGTTTTGTTATTGGACTTTTGTGCTCATCACGGATTGTCCATAACCAACACCATGTTCAGGCATAAGGGTGTCCATATGTGTACTTGGCACCAGGACACCCTAGGCCACAGTTCGATGATCGACTTTGTGTTTTTGTCATTGGACCCATTTGGGTAAAGAGAGGGGCGGAGCTATCAACTGATCACCACCTGGTGGTGAGTTGGCTTCGTTGGTGGGGAAGGAGGCCGGTCAGGCCTGGTAGGCCCAAACATATTGTGAGGGTCTGCTGAGAACAAGTTTGGTGAGGCCATGGAGAACGACTTCCAGGCGTCTTCGAGGAGATTCTGGTCCACCATCCGGTGTAGTAAAGTAAAAGTAGGAGTAAAATATTTGACTATTTTACTCCTTATAGTAGGAGTAAAATAGGAATTGTTTATATTTCTCCATTTCTCCACACACACACACACACGGCACATGTGCATTCACTGTTAAAAAAAACTTAAATGCTATATATTAGAGATGTCCCAAATCTCGCTCCAATATTAGTATTTTCTGTTTCACAGTGCTCTTTTAAAACGCATTAACATTATTAAAATCTTGTGTATATGTTTGACAAACTGTGATAGGTTGGCCTCCTGTCCAGGGTGTACTCTGCCTTGGCCCATAATCAGCTGGAATCAGCTCCAGCTTATCCTGCAACCCAACATGGGTAAAATGGTTTGGTAAATGGGTGGAGGGATGTTTGGCAATGGATTTCTTGCATTGTCCCACAAAATGGCATGGACTTGATTCACTTATTTAACTATGTGCCCAGTCTGTCCTCGATTGCCTGTTTTACACTTTGTTGTATATCATTGAAACTAACAGTTTCAAGGCAGACATAAAAAATTAATCTCTGGAAAGTCGGTTTGTTTCCAAAACAAATGTCAACTGCCGTCACTATCAAATTGGTAGTATTAAATGGAGCTCTGTTACTACCACCTTGCATAATGTTCATTTTGCAAACATTACATGTGGCAAGTGGATTGCCTTCATTTGCCACATTAAAGTATTTACACATTGCTTATATTTTAACTACATGCTGTCCCAAAGCTCTCAATTTACAGTACCTGCATAATGCTTAATATAAAACAAAGGATCTGGATCAGGTCTTTTCATGCACTAGCTGATCCCTGTCATTTAAAAATGCCCTGATTGGCCATGATACCAATATCTGAGATTGGATTGGGACTTTCCTTATATATACATATTTTCATGAGATAACACTGAAGATATGACACATTGATACAATGTAAAGTAGTAAGTGTACAGCTTGTATAACAGTGTAAATTTGCTTTCCCCTCAAAATAACACAAAACATAGCCAGGAAATTGAGCTGCAGTATGGTGGCCAAGACCACACAGCAGTTTAACAGTACAGGTTCCACTCAGAACAGGCCTCATGGTCGACCAAAGAAGTTGAGTGCACATCCTCACCATCATATCTAGAAGTTATCTTTTGAAAATATATGTATAAGTGCTGCCATCATTGCTGCAGAGGTTATAGGTGTGGAGGGTCAGCATGTCAGTCCCAAAGCTATATGGCACACACTGCATAGTTGTCATCCCAGAAGGAAGCCTCTTCTAAAGATAATGTACATGAAAGCCTCCAAACAATTAGACAAACAAAGGACATGGATTACAGAAACCATGAAAAACAAATTTGTTTCAGATGGTGTCAAGCGTGTGTGCCGGCAACCACATGAGGAGTACAGTCAAGCATGGTGGTGGGAGTGTCATGGTTTGTGACTGTCGGCACTGGGGAGCTACAGTTCAGGGAACCATGAATGCCAACATGTACTGTGACATACTGAAGCAGAGCATGACACCCCCCCCCCTTTTGGAAACTGGAAATTTTTCAACATGATAATGACCCCAAACACACCTTCAAGATGACCACTGCCTTGTTAAAAAAACGGAGGGTATGATAAACCCTATTGAGCATCTGTGGGGCACCCTCAATTTGAAGGTGGTGGAGGAGCGCAAGGTCTTTAACATCCACCAGCTCCATGATTCCAGTGGCAACCTGTTAAGCTCTAGTGAACTCCAAGCCCAAGAGAGGTTTTTTCGTAAGATACTGTATATAACTAGGGTGGTGTAAGAGACAGTATTTTGTGGCCTTCAGAATAGTGCTAAGTTTCAAACACATGAAAGGTCAAAAAATTACCAGTGGGAAACTCAAATTGTTCTATGATACCTCAGGTGTAACTGAGAGGGACAAAGAGAAGAGGCTGGCACTAACAAACACAAGGCAAGGAAGGTGGGAAACTCCAGAAGAGCACTTGAGTAGGGAGTAGAGAGCCATCTGAAATTCAGCCCATGTCTTACTCAAGTAGACACTTCTGAGAAGACTTGAGAATGGCATTTGTAATTGTAAAGTCTTCATGTACTCTCGAGTGACTGACTAATATCCAGTCAACAGTGGAAACAGCTTCGTAAACACAAACTAATCACAGTCAACTCAGAATCCAAGAATGGTAAAATAATTTCTTTAAGACTGTTATTTTCAAATAATAAGTACAAGGATAACATTATTCTTTTTTCCAGCTTTCTAAAGCAGGCCATGCTCATTGTTACAGAGGTTTGCAAATGAAGAAGGATTATATAACACTTTATTTATTCCTTGAGTGAAACTGCAGTGTTCCCGTGTTTACATGCAAGGAAAACAGAGTGAATGTTTCTTTATTCAGCACAGCACTATAATATGGATAAGGACCATTCACTCGAGAGCACATGCAACTATTACATATATGAATCTCATGATTCACATAGTTAATTTCTCAAAATTTCACACTTGCATGTAGCATATGATCATGAATAATCCCAAACAATTAACCAAATATAGTCATGCAAAAGGGTGAAATTTTAAAATTAATTTTAAAGGTTGGATGTACTCTTGCTTGACTTGATATCCAGTCAGCAGTGGAAGCAGCTCAGTAAACACAAACTAATCAGAATCAGCCCAAAATTGTCAATAACAGTCAGATTTTTTATTTGAGACTGTAATGATAAATAATCTCAAGTACATGAATCATATTTTTGCAGTTTTCAGTTTTTTAAAGCAGGTAGAGCTGCGTAACACTGCCACATTCAAAGAGGTGTTAAACAAGTTTGCAGTGCAGTGTTGTAGAAAATGCTTTATTGTCCATGAGTGAAATGAAGGTATTCCAGCAGCTTACATGCAAGAAAAACAGTGAACTTCTCTTTATTCACCACTGCTCTGAAGTTTGTGAATAATGAACATTCATGATCTTTCGTTATTTTTAAAAACCCACAATCATGTAAACAGAGAATTTTACTGATCTGAGATCAGCTACAAAAATAATTTAATGATGACTGTTGCAATACCGCATTTAGTCTTGTAACTCACATAACACTACCCCCACTTCACATCAAAAATATAATTTCATACAAATACACACCTAAATTTTTATCTTCCCCCTATATGAGGCACTGTACATTTTACACTATCACATTTAGCAAAGCACATTATTACCGTGTACTCTACCACACACTCTTTATGTCTTATATAATCTGCATGTTGCTATCATATTATATATTTTGTATCATATATTTTACAGTATTATGCAAACGTTTGGGCACTCCTTGATAAATAACAGATTTAGGTGTTTTTGTAATTTAAAAGATGTTAACGCAGTCTCTCTAGGACATGGAAAAAAAACACAATATTTTCAGCAAACATTGATGCATAGTTATTATTATGGCACTGTGCAAAAGTTTGGGCACTCTACATAATCAGTACATAACATGTCCTCTGGCAGACATCACAGCTTTCAAATGCTTTATAGAGCTAAAACTCTTTCAGTTCTTGTACTATTTTTTCCCATTTTTCATTGTAAAAGGCTTCTAGTTCTGTAATAATCTTTGGTCGTCACTAAAAGTTGCAACGCTTTTCATGAAAAGCTTTTTTTCTCCAAACATGCCTTTGCTGATTTAGGCCAAAGAGTTCTATTTTAACTTAATCTGTCCATAGCACTTGTTTGCAAAACACATCAGTCTTCTGTAGATGTTCTGTTGCATACTTCTGACATTGGATTTTATGATGGGGATGCAGGTAAGGTTTTCTACTGACTCTTCTATGAAGGACAGTGGAATGGTGCGCCACCACTCTTGAGTCTAATAACTTCATACAGCCGAACACCAATAAAATGGAAATACTTCTTATTTGACCGAAGTCTGTACTCTCTCACTCCTTCAATTTATCGATCAGTATTGATGGTGTATTAGTAAAGCCTGCACCAGTTATCAAAAATCTTGGTGTTCTTTTTGATTCTTCACTAAATTTAAAGTCTCACTTTAAGTCTTTCTCCAAGACGGCCTTTTATCACCTCCATTATATTGCTCGTCTTTGACCTTTCCTATCCAAAAGTGATGCTCATAGCTTAGTCCACGCCTTTGTTGTGTCATGCATTGACTACTGCAACTCTCTGTTCATCTGTCTCACATCAAAGTCCCTTCAGAAGCTACAGTATATTCAAACTTCTGCTGCCAGAGTTACTCAAAGCACACTGCTCATATCTCCCCATTCTCTTGCAGTTACACTGGTTTCCTATTAAGGCACACATCAAGTTTATAATTAACTTAATTTATGGACATTTATAATGGATGACTTCTTTGCATGTTGTTGCATGTTGTTACTGACATCTGGTGAGTATTTCATGTCAATTGCACATTTAGAAATACATTTACTTATTGTTGATGTGTTCAATACTTATTTTATCCACTGTATATGCTTATTTCACCATTAAACTAAACTTACCTCAAAATAGGTAACAGTTTTTACAAAATACCAAATAATTAAAATATTAAACAAGAGTGCAAATTATTCTGGAGGGTACTGTGTACTCAGAGTGTACTTTTGTTTTTTGGAGTAGTTGGAAGGATAGACTTTGAGGAACAACCATTCAAAGTAATTTTTTTTACCCACTTGATACACCACAAACACACTTCACACACCACATACATTTTACACACTACACATTTCACATATACAGTAATGTATGGACATATATGATTCGATTACTTTGCATTTGTGGATTGGATGGGTTCTTACCTTCATCAGATGAGACTTTAATGTCAAAGGCACATTTAGA
Source organism: Lepidarchus adonis (assembly GCA_037576955.1). Classification (NCBI taxonomy): domain Eukaryota; kingdom Metazoa; phylum Chordata; class Actinopteri; order Characiformes; family Lepidarchidae; genus Lepidarchus; species Lepidarchus adonis. The sequence continues at coordinate 20,844,980 of JBBIGC010000041.1, forward strand.
AATATATTACATAGAAAACAGATGACATGTTTCTTATTTTTGACGTATTTTGCCTGCAGTATTTAACTTCTCTTTGACTGCACAGTACTCTCTTATCAGCACTGCACAAAAAAACTGATGCAGTAAGATAAGCTTTAGCTAATTTTGTTAATACTACTTACCATGCACATCCAACATGCAGAACAAAAGAGAATGTTTGACTTAGTGTCTACATACTGTCAGACTGATGTTATTTTTCTGTATATTTTTAACAAGGTTATATCTATAAGATAATTAGTTTACTTATCTTTTTCATGTGCAAAGTTGCTCAGAGTGTGGTCACAGATAAAGAGGGAGACAAAAGCGTGATACAAGTGTTATTGAGATGTAGAATAATATAGAAACAATAGACTTATAGCTTGGAGACACATGAATGAATAAAGAGGATCTATAATACAACAGAGATGATTTGTACAATTTTATATGTTACTTCTCTTTGACTACACAGTATTCTCTTATCATTGTGTGTATAAAAACTGAAATATTAAAATCAGATTTAGCTAATAATATTAATAATACTTACTATTTTATGTGAACTGTAGTTTTGCATCTTCACCCAACATGCAGAAAGAAAGAAGACCTTTGCATTAATGTCCATATATTGCAAAACTGATGTTAAATATCTGTATATTTTTAATGAGATTATTTCTATATTACACAAATGTACCTGTTTGTACGCAGTTCCTCAGAGTGTTCTCACAGATAAGGAGAGAATGTGAAGTTCCTACTATTGTTGTTTATAGATTCATTCATAATCAACAAATCTTCTGATAATTAAATTCACTCGTCTGTTTGATATTTTACGGGGAGCACCTGATCGTGGCTGGTTTATGGTGAAGTTGTGTTCTTTTCACTTTCGGATTATGGCCACAACACTGCTCACTGGAACCTTCAGTAGTTTAGAAGTTTCTTTAACCAATACCCTCAGTTTGTTTTGCAACAATAAGCTCGTGAAGGTCTTGAAAGACACATTTCGTTTTACTTGTCCTGTGATGCATCTTGTGTGAGGCCATTGTAATGAGACACCTTTTTATAGGCCGTCATTTGGTACTGAACCAGCTGATATTAGTTTGCACTGAGTGGCAGGATTGCTTTCTAATTACTGATAGATTTCAGTTGGTCTCATGACTTTTAATGCCTTCATGTACCTTCTTTTATTCATGTCCTTGATACTTTTTACATGTAATTTTATTTTATTACACATAACTTAATGTATGGACATACTGTAGCTCACTTTTCAAACACCACACTTACACTTCAAACACAGCTCACACTTCAAGTGCAACTTCACACTCCTTACACACTTCAAAAGCATTTCACACATCACACACATTTGGCACACCACACACCACATACTTTTCAAGTGCTATTAGCTACTTTTTCAAGTTCACTCAAAGTTTGTTCACAGACTTTCTCATTTTTTGTTTTGCAGTGCATTCTGAAACACATTACGTTAGTGCCACACACGTTTAGTACAATATGGCTTTGTACCAGTCCTGAGCGATTTCAGAGATATCTAACCAAGATATTAGAAAAAAGAGCAAGCTCTCTGTTCTTGTGGTAGCACATTGAAAGGTGTGTGTGTGTGTGTGTGTGTGTGTGTGTGTGTGTGTGTGTGTGTGTGTGTGTGTGTGTGTGTGTGTGT
>JBBIGC010000041.1:20846763-20859688 GCA_037576955.1 Lepidarchus adonis
TGTTGAACTCCCTTCCTCCTCATCAAACCAGGATCATTCAGGTGCTGGATCATTGCTGTGCTGCTCCCGTGCAATGTCGCTTTGCACATTTTGCAGTTAACACACTGTGTATTTAGTGTGAAACGCACAGATTTCTCTACCTCCGCTGGTTTGTTTAAATGTTTGCTCTGCCCTGTCTATGAGGTGCTAACTCAGCTAGCATCCATGCCCGGGAGAGAGAGAGACCGAGTGTGCTCCGTGCTCAACTAAAGTTTGATTTTTTTTAAATAATCAAACGTCTCCACGTAGCGCGACAAAACGAATCGTTGCCAACTCTTTTAGTAATTGATTTTTATCGATTAAATCGATTCGCTGTTGCAGCCCTAGTACTAATTATGCAACACTTGGTCTTGGCTGACTGACCATCCAGTACCAATTCAACTTAAAGAAGATAAACATCCAAATATGTGAAAACAAGGAAATCTCATTTTCAAGTGGCAAGTAAAAATCTCAGTAGCCAGCTTTACAGGCCAGCCGTGAGCCATAGAACGTACAACAAAAGAGATACACTCGACAATTCACCACAGGTATTCAGCACCAAACCATATGTTCTGCTAAAGGTCACCCAGAGCCTCGAGCTTGTGGATTGCTAAATGTCACCCTGCTAATATGATTATCCCCAGTCTCTTCCTGCGAATTCATTTTCACACTGACAAATCTGTCATATTGCTGCGATTATCATGTAATCGAGAAGCAGGTCACCTTTTCTGGCTCATGAGGCTCTACATACAAGACTTCAGGTGATGAATGTAGAGTATAGTAGAGATTGATTATATAAAGTGAAATTTATATCTTCATATTTTAGAATTGTTGAGAATATCAGTTTTAGGCTCTGCATATTTTTTATATTTTAATAAGTTATGCAACAATGTCAAACCTGTATTGTAATTTTATTAAATTTTATTCAAAGAGTACACAGTGAATATAAATTGTTTCTTTGTTATGACTCAAGACATTCTTTCACAATGTGCAGTAATGTGCAGCCCTTTGGTGCTGAAGCAGTTTGCTTTTGTTGAGTAGTCATATGAAATATTAAGTACACCCCATGGATATTTTAGATTTTTCCAATTTACTAAACAAGCATACTTTTTACTCACTTTATTGCAGTACCAACAGATAAATGTGAAATATACAAATATATAAAACATATACAAAACAATAAGGAAATGTAGTTTTGTCATATTTTTAAATAAACATTTACTCTCTCCACCTTCAAGAAACACCTCAAAACTCTACTATTCCGCGACTACCTCAACATCTAAAGCACTTGTATGTATGAAAAGGACATGTTAACTATGCTGTAGCACTTACCGTCTGTTTAGAATTAATCTTAAGCTCTTAATGAAAGTGTAGAAATGTGTTTCTCTTTAAGATAGTAATGTTGTAGCACTTATCATATACACTGCCGTAGCACCTGCACTGTTTTTATGACTATTTAAGAAGATTGTATTGGACTCCCTGTAACTCACACATCAGTGTTGTCATGTCTGAATTTATGCTGATTGTTCCTGTACCTGGAAGTCACGTCAGCCAAACAAATAAATGTAATGTAAATGTAAATCCACAGATTAAATATTTTACTATGAACTAATATCCTCAACCTCAGAAATTAGTATTGCTTTTCTAACAGGCATTTTGCATAATTGTCCACCACCTCTGACTTTGACTTCACTTTTTCCTAATTCCTTTATTTGAACGAATGATTTCTTGCATTTTTGCCCTTTTCAAATTCCACACACCATTTCAAAGGGATTAAAAAAAACCTTATTTCTTCTTTCTCAGCAATTTCTTGGTGGATTTGCTAGTGGGTTTTGCATTATTATCCTATTGAACGGTCCATCTCTGGTTTAGCTTCAGTTTGGGAAAAGATACCTCCCATTATCTTTTACATAATGCATCATTTATATTGTCTAAAACTGTAAAGCAAACCATAAAAGTTCCACCACCGTGCTTCAGAGTTGGTATGTGTTTCTTCTTCTGTAACACTTTCTTTGGTCTACACCACACTTGTGTCATATATGCATTCTAATTCATGTAGGAAAACACACATTTTCCTCCAGTGCAGGTAAATTTTGTCTAATATATTTCTGATTTTAGATGTATGCACCTTCAAACCCAAAGTTCAAAAATTACTTGCAGATCCTGTGATTTTAGCTTGCTTGGAGATTCTTGCTTGGAGATTCCATTTTTTTTATTTTTACATCTAGTGGTCTGCTCTCAGGCTGAATTTGGTTGGGTTGTTGGTCATGGATCAAATTGGATGTAATTGCATTGCAAAAACATTCCTTAAAGTAGAATTATATTTTAATACATTTTAATAATTTACTATGGCTATGAGTAACTCACCAGTTACTGTCTCCAAGTCTAAACATATATATATATACTGTATATATGTGTGTGTGTGTGTGTGTGTGTGTGTGTGTGTGTGTGTGTGTGTTTTAGATTTAGATTTATACATTATAATGTAATATTATTGTGCATTTACTCATGCATGGAAGTTTATGCAAATCAATGAAAAATGCTCAGTGTATTAGTTTTTTTCAAATGTAGTAATTTTCGCATTGAAGGAAATGAGAATACATTAACCTTTACTGCTGTTGTTTTAATCCCCCTATTTGATTGTTCAAAATGGAGCAATACTGGTCATCTCACCAGTGGCCCTGGGACTTGTTGAAGCTGTTGTCTCCAATCAGCCTTGAAGCAAACAATTAATACAACAAAGGGAGTGGAACTGAAAAATTGGGCCTTTTGTCAGCACAGGTACGTTCTAGCTTTTCTAAAGACTTGCAATCTCCATGGTGTGTGAATAAAAGGTCACGGGTGCTTTCAGAGGAGGATGGAGGCCCCATGTTTTATCATATAATTCAGACAGCTTCACAACATCACACAACACAGAATCACAACCAACTTCTCCAAGGAATGTAGCTTTTTTCCTTCTTATTGAGCAACCATGCCAGTGGCAGCTGCTGCCTTTGCTCTATTCTTATTACAAGGCTGCTGGGATGCTGGCTGTCACATGATAAGCTCTTGAAAAAGCTAGATACCATATTGCATAACAAATACCCTCATTACATACAGTATATAAACCACTATCTGTGATCCAGTATCCCACAACACCCTCCACACACTGATTAAAATGTCATATAAGAGACAACAAATCTATAGTTGGCCTGCCAAGGTGGTGTCATTGGAATTTCGTTAGTGGTTGAGACAATCTCCACATCATGTTTCAGCATCCAATTTATGAAATGCTATTCATGGCTCTGTGAACATGTTCTAAATGTCCTATTAATGTAAGGGATTACCCCAGGCTGTTTAGACCTGGAGACAGTAACTGGCGAGTTACTCATAGCCATAGTCATAGTTTACAGTTTTGTAAAATACAATTTTCTTGTATTTTATGTTTTTAAACCCATGTTCTGTTTATAACATTTGTGTGGGTTTTGTGTATATAAATTCATGTTTATGTGCCCATTTCATAACATCTCTTGTTTCATTGGAATTACTAACAGATGCATAGCACAAAAGCAAACACTCTCAGTCAAATGACATTTTCTTGACTAGTGCAGTTGACTTGACTTGGATGCCCAGTGTTTGTACTCCCATAAAGTAGCAGTAAGTAAGGCTGAGAAAAGTGTAGACTTGAATTTGAACAAGTCCCTCCCACTCCCTCTACGCTGCACTCCAACCCTGACTTCAAAGCTTTGTCATGTACACAGTTATACAGAATTTGGCATCTACTTTTTCGGTATCCATGAATGAAACATGAAATAATGTACATGCAGCTAGGTACAGTATGTTTTACAGTGACGTTTGGCTATAAATTCACCTAGACAGTAGAAATGCTGCAAACTCAGCATCAGTTTTAAAAGGATTCTTGGTAAGAGACTGAGAGAGGGAGGTGCAATGCCGTAATATGTGTGTGCACTCCATCAGTCAATCCCCCTGACTCCGATTGGCTGTTTTGATTTGGACATTGAGGAAATGGAAATAGGAGCAGTATGTGGACCCAGACGAGCCTGATTTTGTCATAGATTGTGTACTACTTTCATGGCATAGTGACAGTTTTAATCAATTTTACATTCAATGTTATATAAAGGAAAAGCAGTTGTACAAATGGCATTCTTTGTAAGCTGGCGGAGTATACTGGAGGCAAATGCGGCGAGAATCTTTGCAGAGTGTTTATTTACAGAAGTGCTTTGAAACATTTACTAAACATATACTAGATGAAACACCATAAACATGAGCACCACACTTCACAGGTTAGCAATCATCCTCTCCCTGGAACAGGAAGCCTGTCTCTTTATACTCTTGGTAATGATCTACACCTGAACACAGGGCGGGGACAGAAACAATGAACAGGTGACAGAACAAGGCGGGGCATTCAAACACAGACACAAAACCCAAACAAGGACACATGGCAAACACAGAGTACAGACACCACCCAACACAGGGCTGGTCTGTTACATTCTTCTGCAATTTTTAGTGTGTGTTTTCATTTTATTTGGAACATAATAGAAAAACTAAACAAATGTCATTTTTGAATACTACCATTGTATTTTTACTAGGTTAAAATAAAGAGTAATTGTGTATTTAAATATTTACACTTGAAAAAACATGTACTATCATTTAGTTAAATAAAGTATACGACAAATACAATGCACCAGTAAATTCAAACTAAAGGACAACTCCCTTATATGTACCCTATGAAATATTACCGCTGCAATAAAGACTGTGTGAGGCCTTCTGAGTATTGAATGACAAAGACTTCGACTGCAACCGAAGACGAAGGGTTCTTCCTCTTATTTAAACCAACCTCAGAATTGAGCCGAAAATGTTTTGGATGCTGCAAGCAAATATTGATTTTCCTCTACTCCCTCTGTGGGCTGCTACTGCAGTGACAAGTTCATAGTGCGAAAAGCAATGTGTGGGATTTAAGTGAATCAACCATCTGCCACCCCACCCCACCCCCTCACCAAAAAACTTTGTTTTTCCATGGCTGTCTTTCTACCACACAAGCACATACAACTCTATTCATGCATCTATCTTTAGGGACATCCATCTATCCACTTTTAGGATTCAATTCAACCCTCCTCGTCCCCTGTGATTTCAAAGCATTGTGCACTGGCTTGTTTCTACTCATGTCGTCCCAATTTTGTCGGGCCTGTCATTCCGGTTTCCCATTTCGCAGGCACATCTTAGTGAAAGCTCCCAGATGCTGAGATTGCGGGCACTGTGAAGTAATGACAGCCAATCAACATGCTCACTGAAGTCACCTCCTATTGCCCAGCTCTCTTCTACTTCCATCAAAGGCTGCTTACATCTAATAGGGTAGACTAAAATAACCTGCAATGACTCAGTGCAACACATATTAACCCTGTTTTACCTACCATGTCATGAGGTGATATGTTTAAAACTCCTTTAACTGTTAATATCTGCTTTGGTTGATTGCATTGGTCAAAGTAAAATGTGTGTTTTCTGTATAAAAGAAGCTACAAGCTGCCTTTATTTTATGATACATTAAGATGTACAAAACAAAATTGCCTTATGTGATAAATTGAAAAAAAAAAAGATTTACACATTTTGGCCAATAAATACATGTCCAGCTGTGGATCGAAGACATATTCACTATAAAACAGATTTTCCTTTGTATTGGCCTAGAACCTTAAAGGGGAATTCCAGAGCCTTTTCAAAATGTCAAAAAGTAATAATTATTCAGGGTTGTTGGCTTGTTCCTTGCTGCAGATCTGGGTAGGATGATCTGTCTGTCTTTTGCAGGTCTGAAATGACTGCGGGTTTTCATGCAGTGCAGACTTTTGCATACTTGGGACATCGGTAGCCTTGGGCTGGTGATGTCTGAAGGGCAGTACACTCTTTCTGTCTTTTCTGGTCTTACTGAGTCAGAATTAAAAGGAACCAGATGTCTGAGATATAGGGTGCCTCTAAAATCTCTCTCAAAGAAAGTTATTATATAAAATGTTTATCTCCTGATGTCTGAGATCATGTTTCAGGAAAGTCTTGAGACAAAGGAAGTAAGGAAAAACCAAACCCCAAAAACGTACCACCATTTTATCAAACAAATTTTATTAACATTACACACAAAGGTGTAAATTCAGTGGTCGTAAAATGACTATATTTGCTACCCCTGTTTCCTGTTACCACCATTGTAACTATCACTGTAAAGCACAAATACACATTCACACACATATATGCACATGCAAACTACTATGGCCCACATTTCTCCTGTACCTATTCTGCTTAGTGTTGATTAATTAATTTGCATAGTGAATAGAATCAATTCAAACTGATGCACATGATTTTTTGCAGTTATGCCATTGATTCTTTTATTGTACATTATTCAAGAGACGTTTTTGCTCTTGGGATCTTTTGGCAGATGATGGAGATACCTGATGGTGCATATCTCAAATTGCATTATGTACACAGCTGTTGATTTTATATGAAAAACTCCATATATATTTCTTATCTAAATTCAAGTTTCAAAACGATAGTTATGTATGTGCAACACAGAATTTAAAATCAAACGATAAAACCTGGCTGACTGCAGAAAGGCATAGTATAAGACTCCAGAGCTTCACATGAACCTCTCTAATGATGCTTTGCTGGTTGGACAGTCTATGTGTTTTTGGCACTGATAAATGCATCTTTATATTAAATTGCATAGGATGCATGATTTATACTGACTATTAATATTGAGTCATCCCAATTGGTGACGAAAAGGTAACTTTAGTTAGCATTGAAATACTGCAACACAGGGAAAGTGTATCCTCTAGCAAGAAATGCAAAGTCACTGCAGACAAGGTACATCAAATATTAACAGTATGAATAATTGCTTATAGATATAGAAAATAAAGATTTTATATGTACCTCTTCTACCAGATTCAGATAGAAGACTTGAGAAACATAGGCTTCAATGTGAAGAAACATTCTGTCTTGCAAATTTCATAAGACTATCAGACATATACAAACAATTTGATGTATCAAATTATAATAATAAAGATCAATTTTGAAACTTTCAACTTTAAAAAATAGTGTTATTTGAGTAGCTTCAACTTAAATGTTCTCTTAATTTGCAGTAGTTCAGTAACAAATAAGCAGAACGAGTAATAGAGAATCAGGGGAAGCCAGTCTCTCAGCATGAAATAGCAGGGGAGTTAATAGAACCAGTTGAAAATGCAACTAGTGCAACTCCTCAGCAGTTTGCCCTTTCCAGATGTCAATGATGAAGGAGAGATTTTGGAGGAGGCAAGGATTTGAAATTTGAAAGAGGAGCTTTAACTTGACAAAGTTAAACTGTATTTTGGTAGATGGTCCTAAAAGAAAAAGAAAAATAGACATGAAAATATTTATGATCGTCCGTAAATGACATTTCATACTTTGAAGAGAAAAATATTACCTATAGAGCTAAGACTGACCCCTGAGGTACAACGTTTTTGCTGCCTACAGTGTTATTTAGCTATAGATAATGCATCACATGAATGGAACGATGGACAGATTGTGCAAGCAACTTCATTATCCCCACAAAATACCGAAAAATACCTTTGTGACGAATCATCTAATCAGTTTATATTGCATAACTGTTACAGGGCTTTTCTACTATTTAGAATAATAGCAATGTAGTTAGTTACTACTGAGCAATATTTTTTTGATGGCAGTTATTCGAAAGGCTGAGAAAAGTGTGGCATCACTCTAGAGGCTCAGACAAGAAGGAAGTGGCAAAAGAATTTCTAGCCCAGTTGGAGGTGTTTAATATTAAATGACTTATCTATTATTTAACCATCTATCTGAGATATGTTTGTTTATTTTGGTGCCATGTTTGTAACAGATGTAAGTAGGCAATCTCTTAGACCTTGTAAATGCGCTTCATGTGGTGTATGTTTTCTATTAATGTATGTAGCTACTGCATCACTCTAACACAGGAACTGGGGAATCAGCTGTCTTGCAATATTACTCTTTGCTAACAGAAATTCTGTTTGTCAGGGGTCAGCCAGAGGGAGCGGCTCTCCCTACTTGAGGTTTTTAACAGTGCACATAGGCATGACAAACGTAATTACGTCTGTCCTGTTTGAGGGGCCCTTGTTTATGCTTGCAAACCAACAGCCATTTTGAGGGCCTTGCCTTGACTGGCAGGAATCGCCATTGTTTCCTCAGCACTGGCCCCGAGCAAAAAAGCTGAGCAGTGCATCACAGATGACATGGCATCCTCTGAGAGGCTGGCGTGGGGGAGGTGAGAGAGGTAGAGAGAGGCAGAGTGGAGGCTTGCATAGCTGGCAGAGCCGCGAGGCATGGTGGCCCCATGGTGTCGGTAATGAGCGTCCTCCGGCTGAGCTGGGACCAGCCTCTCTGCCTTCGCCACCACAGCAGATGCTGCCACCGGCCTGACAGAGCCAGGAGGGACCTGGAACAACTCCTTCTTTTCTGCCACGATACAGATGCCGGAGTAAGGCTTGACTCAGAGCGATGCTAAATTATGCCATAATTGCACATTAGCACTAAGGCTGTGAAACTCACAGCCTCTATCAACAAAGGAGGAAGGAGTGCATAGCTATTCTGCATTGGGAGGGTCCGAGGGGGGGCGTGTTCATCACTCATGTTGCTCTGTGGGCAGGGATGAGAAATGGATGTGTGCCTTTAGATGAAAGTCGCTGGAAGAAAAGGTCATAGGGAAATTAGTGTTCAGAACCTCTTAATGTGTGAATTCCTTTGATACAGCCCAGCATCTCCTTTTATTGTGAAATGTATAGCCCAGTTGCAAAACCCCCAAATAAAATAGCATAAAATAATTAATTCAATATCACCAACTCCATATTTTGACTCTGATCAATGCTAATTTTTCCCTCATGCCTCAGCCACTGCAGCACTGCCTTTTCTTTTAATTTCATGGGTTTACAGGTGAAGGCTCCGGGTGCCACTACCTCTAAAAGTAGAATTTAAATTTCAAGCCACATTAAGCCTCCCACATCGTTCTGAGCAAAGAGAATTGTCTTTGGCTTGTCTCGTCTCCCCCAGACTGTCTGGACGCGTTATTCTAGTTCATGTCAGTCCCTGGCTCCTAAAACCTATATCATTTCATGCCACTCAAAAAGTGCAGCCTACTCAGAAAAACATAACTATGATCCCAGGGTGAGTGCCATGAATTTTCTTCTCCTTTTTTGCACTGACATGACAATGTCATATCGGTTTTGGCAGTGTGGAAATTGCTATAGGCTGACAGAATTCAGTGTCTGTCCACTAGCATCTTCGTGACTCTGCTTGTTTTGCTGTGCGTTGAAGACAAGTTCATCTGCTCATCTTCCTCCTATTTCACAATGGATCATTCATCAGGGGCAGAACAGCTGGACGTATTTTGTACCTGACATTGTTTTCTCTAAACAGTGCGCCCCCTGTTGTATTTATTCTAAGACTTACTGCCTTAACAGATCAGTATTTAACTTTTTATAAAGAATTTTTATTTATGTGTTTTATTTTATTTATTTGTATATTTATTTGTTTATTTATTTATTTTTCTTGCAGGAGTAGTACAATAACAAAACCCTACTCATTCAACATACCCTGTCTGGCAAAGGAATTTCTCTGTGCTGACGCACACTGTTTATCAAAGAAATGTGAAGGTGCCAAAGCTCATTCTGCATTCAGGAGGAGGTGCTCACTTTCACTTTCTGGTTTAAAATGTACATGGGCTCTGCTGAACAAGCTTTGTCTGTTCACTCATTAGCATTAGCTGGCCCCGCCGCTTATCATTAGGATCTAAAAATGGCTCCACAATTTTTTGGAAATAATGATGCAATATTTTCAGAGCACAGATGGTAAGGATGAAATATATACAAGCCCCATTTATTATAAAACAAGAATGTGTCATTTGTTAACTCTACTAACTAACTGATAAAAGTTACAAGAAAATATCTCCAACGTTTTCACTGATCAACTTAACACAACAAAACAATAACTTAGGAAAATGTATGTTTAACAGTGAGTCACATTACATTTCTATTTAAGTATTATTTAATTTTAATTACTCAAGTATTTAGGTTGCAAGGAGAGTAACTGTTGCAGTTCTAGTATATTTTTTGCCCATTCTCGCTTGTGATGATTCTAGGTTGATTATCACCCTAAAGGTGCATATGACATATGGTTTGTAAATATTTAAACTTGTAAGAGTCAATGTATACTAATTTATTGTACAACAGTTATTTCTGACTGCACAATGTGATTGGCTGAAAAGCATTCTACTGTTATTTTTTGCTACGTAATTAAGTAGCTAATTACTGACCTGCTTTACACTATAGTTAAGCAATTCATTTCATAGTTAGCGGGCAGCTATCAACATTATCATTAGAATTCTAATCAACAAATAAGAATAGCTGTGAAAAGTTTTACAGACTGACTAAATCAAACAACATTCACATTAATTTAGTAAAAAATGATTCAATTATACAATACAATTCAACTATACAGCTAATTGCTAAACACAAGATTCTTTTTTTTTACCGTCCCTTCCATTTAGTAAGGGCTGGTGGGTGAATAAATACCAAAAAATGAACTGTGCTTAGTTTTCCTGGCACTTCACAGCATCAAGAGACTATGACTTTGATCTGTTGTTACCCTCTTTGGAGTAAAATTATAGCTTATTACATGCTGTCCACTGATTCAATTACCTTGGAGATGCTTCATAAAAGTATTTAGATTGGTTTTAATCTACTGCTCTGCAGGCAGTATGCAGTACAAAGGAGTACAGACATATGCATCTCATTTCAGTACCAGTGCTTCTCTTAATATCTCTTAATGTTTTTTGTTTATTAATGAAGTCTGCATACTCTTTGGTTTTAATTATTTATGCTAAGAAAAAAAGTAAGATTATAAAGTCTTTCCAACTTTGATTCTGACAGATACGTAATACAATGTTCAGTAGCTCACATTAGTACAATTAAATCTTGCATAACTTATCTCTAAATGTGGTAATCATTATTTTGTTATAAACCAAAGACTCTTATGCATGAGTCATCTTCTGTGTATCACTCCACCCACTTAACTCAACTCCACTCCACTCCATAATAAATAGTATAATCAGTTATGTGGGCTAAAGGATGACAATGACCTTGTTGAAGCTGCATGCACTTGCTGAGTTCTTTACATTGCAAATATTGGTTGTTGTCTTGATTCATTTGCTGACATGTTTTAGCTCAGTAAAACCTGCCTACTAAATGTATTTAATCTATCTAAGAGTTCAACATGATATCCTAGTAAGAACATTATAACAATCTGTGTATTTTACAATAAATCAGCCAGGGTTGTATCACTTTTTCTTTTGTCCTCGCTTCTGTCTCATTTTCTGACACTTTAATAAATACATTAAAATAATTTACGTAAATACATTAAAATAATTTACAAATATAATACAGGGAGTCCTTGAGTTTTGTCAGGGTTCGGTTCCTCTGAGTGTGACATAACTTGAATTTTAACGTAATTTGGAACTCATGCATGTAATGATGCTGCAGAGGTTTTATTAGACAGCATTGAACAGGTCTCATATTACAGTAAAGCATTTAGGAAACACTGCTCCTGATGGAAATGCTCTTTTTAATAGCTTCAACATTCACCACAGCAGTAACCGCATTGGAGAGGTGACTTGTGGCAAGACCACACTGACGGTACCTTAGCACAGTGCACTATTAACCCCCCATCTCACCCACCAATACACATCAACTCTTATTCAACACTAACAGTGAATAAAAAAAATAAACATTACAGCAAAAACAGTGCACAGGGAATTATCAGAGAAGAATATAACTTCTTTCTCCCTTCCCTGTACACATGCACTCACACACACATGCACGCATGCACGCACTGCACTACTAACATCCCAATTTCACCCCCCAATCCACATGAACTCTTATTCAACACTATCAGTGCTCTTGTATTACCATAAAGCATTTAGAAGCCATTCAACTGCATTCTACTACTGTATATGACAGTAAATACGCACATTAACAAAAAAAGGCCAGTGACATAACCACAAATTTTCGTAAGTTTGTATGAGAATATAGAACATTCTAGCACTACTGCGTATCTTGTTGGCTTATTGTTTGTGGCAAACCTGAAATTCTACATTTGAATGTGAAATGTTATTCATATATCACCACCACCGTTTGGGTGTCTTGTTTTTTAGTATTTGAGGTGTGAATGAGGTTACACTGCTTCAGCCATGTCGCTCATGCGTAAACCACTCTTGCCAGAGTAAGGGCCCTGGAAATGACTGCCCTCCGTGACAGAGACCTAACTTGTGAGCTGCTCCTTGATCTGCCTGAGACTGGCATATTCAGCAGAGCCACTGTGAAGTCAGTGCAGTTCATGTGCTGATCCCATTAGTTTAGCAGCGTGGAAGAAAAGCATCTCAGAGGGAGAAAGTGACTCACCAGTGCTTCCCTCCTTGTCTCCTGCCTGTGCTGGAGTGATGTCACGGTATGACGGAAAGGTCTTCCGCTTGAAAGCACATGGGCAAGAAACTTGGCTTCATCTGTCAGTGCATTCCTTGTTTTTGTGTGTATGCATGCAGAGCAACTATTTCGAACAAGTGTGTTATCAGGATGAGATATGCTGCCACAGATGTTTACAAGGCAAAGAAGAACTCTACAAATAGCACTTCCCAAAAATCCTCAGATGTTCCACAATGGCATTTTGAAATTCAAAGTGGGTTTATTGAACAAGACACATCAAAAACCCTTTTTCAATGAGGGTGAACAGGTTTTGGATTTCGTTTTGTTTTATATGTGTATATCTAGTATTTAAGATAATATAATATAATATAATATAATATAATATAATATAATATAATATAAAAAACATATATATATATATGTTTTTTATATTA
>JBBIGC010000041.1:20865427-20875825 GCA_037576955.1 Lepidarchus adonis
ATATAATATAATATAATATAATATAAAAAACATATATATATATATGTTTTTTATATTATATTATATTATATTATATTATATATTATATATATATATAATATATATATATAATAATAAAAGTAGTCAGGAAACTTTGCTCTTAGACTTAAGCTCATTTCAGTGTGTCATATGCCATGGGGGGAGTGGGAGTGTGACATAAATATATTTTAGAATGAGGGGATATAACGGTTTAACATTAGCTATCTAGCTACTAGCTCCTGAGACAGTGACATGCTGATTTATGATCACTATGAAAGAAAAAAACATAATATTTTTAAACATAATAGTAACTAAATTGTTCAATCTGTATTCATGAAAAACAAATTCTTATTTTTTTAAAGTTTCCTTACTTGATTACACAGCCATCTTGCTGAAATTTCTCCCAATCTGTTTAGAGTGTGACTCTATGCTTGAAGGCCTGTGCAGCCCTAAAACTTCACGCCACCCCTTTATCCCAACAAAAATTGGGACACCCACCCCTAGGCATGAACATGCAAAATGGATGGGTAAGGGCAAGGGGTGAAGTAGGTCTGGGCTCTGAAGTCTTTTGGCATTGTACTTCTAAATGTGAACAAAATTAAGCGTTCATTAATATGAACAAATATGTATACAAATGTGGGGAGAAATGCGCTCTGACATTGTATTTTTCTACAAGGATGTTTATGTGGTTTTAAGGCCAATTTTAACCTATTTTTACCCTTAATGGGGAAACAGGCTGTTTATGTTACTAGGCTTCTGCTCTCATACATGTAAATCATCTTGGTTCTGATGGACTGTCCTGTGTAGACTGAAATACTGTATACTTTCAGTGTGAATGGGTAGGGCTAACACTGCAGACTGATTACGCAGGTATTCATAATGTATTGTTTTTTCTTGATAACAGTAAATAAGACACAATAGAGCTTATTTTCCTTATTTAGCCGATTGACTTAGGAGTGAATGGTACATTTTTAAAACTTTACTGAGCACTGGCAGTAGAATCTGTTACAATTTCTGCATTTTGTACTGGCATCGGTATTGTTGTCAGCAGACATAAAAAATAAAAATATAAGATTACCAGACTGGCATTGGCAAATCCCTCATCCTTGTAGGCTACATAAAAATAAAAATAAAGTGTGATCAAAATCAATTATTCCAGTATGACCAAAAACTAGATTTAATATTCGGTCATTTTTTATATCAATTGTGTACTTTAAATAAACATATGGAGTTAAAGCAGTTTCATCTTTCAGATATATACTCCATATGCTAAGAACTTCTAAGAACTTGTTTTTCATTCAGCTTAGTCTGAAGGTATGTTGCTTCTATAATTTAAGCAAGGCAAGGTGATGTAAAAATGCTTAGCCAGTTAAGCTATTCTCTTCCAAGTCATTGTAGGTGTGAAAAAACATGAACTACATTAGTATTCCTGATGATGTACTGAATTCTCCCTTTTCATTTGGAGGCTTTTCAAGGTTTTGTACAGCTTCATGGACTGCCTCAGGGCCAGGCTTCAACCCAGAACCACCAGTGACATAACTCAACATTAAATGTACTGAACATCAGTGGTTCCTGCTTAAAAAACAGGAATATTATTGAGTTCCCTTGAAAATAAACCTGCTCCTCTTAGGAGAAAGAACTCTCTCAGGTCAATCAAAGATGCTCCTATGGCTACTCAACAAAAACGCTCTTCGTTTCATAGGGAGCCTCAGCAGCTGGGATAAAAATATCCACTGGCTTATTTTCCTCAGTGCTGCACCTCTGCAGTTCACAATACCGCACACTCGCCCAGCAGTTAATACGAACACGTGCACACACACACACACACACACACACACACACACACACACACACACACACACACGGACATAGACAGAGGTGTTGTCTGAGGCATACACTCAGGGATTAACACGCTTCAGGGCTTCAGGGAAGAAAGAGTAACTTGCTTGAAGGCTGGTTGTTTTTTCCACCTTTCCTGACTACACAGTTCTGAATCACAGTGAACTGAGAGCTTTCAGAACAAAACCAATATGTACAGACGTCTAGTCAAAACCCACACATGCACAAGCAGGAGTTTACATATAGACCAGTAAGTAAACATGCAGTTCACACCATAAATAATGGATAAAGTTATTTAAAAACACATTTATTAGAAGACAAGCGATTATTTGTCATTGTGAATACTGCACACCCTCTGCATTTGACCCATCCATGTACAAGCAGTAGGCAGTTGACATGGGCAGCCCCTGGGGACAATACCTTGCTCAAGAGTACGTCAGTAACCTGTCCGGGATTTGAACTAGTGACCTTCTGAACAGCAGAGCAACCCCCTAACCATTACACAGTTTGTTCACTAATTCTTTGCTCTAGATTAAGAAAACAAATACAGAAACAATGGCTTTAAAAATATACATTACTATTAAAACACCTTTCAAAAAACCTGGAAAAAAGTGAAGTTTTGTCAATAACATTTGTGATACTATTATGATGCTGTTACTCTACAACTTCATAGGTTTGAAACAAATTTGCAGGAAGCTGTAAAAAGAAAGAAATATAAGGTGTGTTCAGAATGACAAAAAAGCTGTAGATAATATTAAGTTTGATAAAACATAGTGAAGGAATTTGCAATAAAGTCATCTGGCATAGCTGCTAAGGGTACATCAGTGACGTGAAAGTGACTTATTTGTCTTTGTGAACATACCTCATCAGAAAAAGTGCACCACAACAAAATATGAGCTCTGCATTTTCCCATCACACCTGCATATGCTCAGGGTTCTGAGGTTCACATTTTTTACAGCACACTTCTGCTTATTTTAATGCAGTTTATATTAATTTACAAGGATTGTGAATTTTAAACATGTTATAAAAGTAAATGTGTACAAAGTGTACAGCATATTTATTATGGTACAGCAACTAAATAGAAAATGCAGTTGATTGTAAAAATATTATATTATTAATCATTTAATGAGCTATTGGTGTTCTCAAAAACAACATAAAGCACAATAATTTCAAAATATGAATTATATTTTGATCTATAATGTGTATGTTATAATTGTATACAATTACAGCTGATTTTACTATGACGGTTTAATTCTACATTTTTGAAAACATTTAATAATTTAAAAAATAATTAACCCAAACCATAATATTAATAATTCTAACAAAATATCTGCTTTACTTCAATGGTATAGTACAGTATTTGCTACATAATTAGTTCAGGGGTATTAGAAAAATTGGCATAAACATGAGGCAATCCCATATTAAATACTACAAAACTTTTGTAATTAGTCATCTCCTGACATGACGTCTTGAGCCCACAGGCAGCACTACGGTACATATTTAATAGCCTTCCTACTGATGCTCTCTCTGCAGGCTTTTAATTCACACTTTCATGGTGCTGCTTCGGCTTCATATGCCAAGCTCCTCACTCCATGGTCCATCCATTGTCAGTATGGGGTTAAGGTTGGCCATTTAGGACCATTCCACATTTTGGCCCTACAAAGCACTATAAGATTTTATCATAGCAGTCTCAGTCTGCCATTTTGGGTATGGCCACATTTGAGCAAGGACTAATGAACTGATCTAATATAATAATAATATAGATATAACATATTATTCATTGTATTTTTGTGTCATCATCCTGATATTAACTGAACTTACTAATTATTTTCTTTGGTTGCAACTAAGAACCTCTGATTCTGTGCACTTCTACATACATCCTACTTCTTCTGTTTCACAGATCATGTAGTTGACTGTGAACCATTCCTTTTTTCTGCACTTTTCCATTGTTGCTGTCATTCATAAGCCTTTCAGCCAGAACCTTTCACTACAAGTGTTTTTATGTACTTTGTGCAGCAAACTGACCTTTTTCTCATTGAGAATTCCCAGTACATCTTATGGGAATTCCTTCTTATTGAGGCCATGGTGGTGCATTCTTGTCTTCGTGGTCTTTGGCACATCTATGCCTACATCCTAGATCATGTTTTTGTTTTGTTGAACTTTCAGAAGGAATTCATAATTTATCTGCTTCTGTGGGATTCTGTGGTCTGTCTAGTTGGTTGTTATTGCTCAGCTCACCAATGTCTTCCTGCGGTTGATTTGTACAAACCTAATGTTTTGGTTCTGACACTCATTGATCTTTTTCTTTTTCTTTTTTTCCTTTTTTTTAACCAGCCCCATGATAGCCTGCTTTATTTGCACTGACTGCTTTAGGTAATAATGTGGAAAGTCTAAAGAACAGAATGCAGATGAAAATATATAGAAACAAAGCTTGAAATAAATGTTTTATGTAGATAAATACATCAAATGTGTAGAACACCAGACTTTTTTATATGTAATTGTATGGTAAAAAATTTACAGTTTAAATATATAGATCTTAATGTATATATATTCAATATTGTCCAAATATACAGAGTATTATGTAACAATTTTGCTCATGGTTAAATGAGAGCTCATAGGGGGAGAAAATTTTGTTGATGATTGGGTTTTCATTTAGATTTATAGATCAGTAAGCACAAAGATGATCTTTTTTGTGCCCCTATTTCCTGCAGTTATGGTTAGAATGCACAGCTTGGTGTCTATGAGGCTGTGCAGCCTTAATGACTGTGCAGCCTTTAGACATGTGAGTTCTGGAATTGGACCATCAAACAATGGAAGATGGTGATGCATCATGCCAATGGCCCAGTGTGTTTGTGTTGCTCACTTGGGGAAGAGATAACACCAAGATGCACTAATGGAAGAAGGTGGGGGAGGAGGCAGTGTGATGCTCTGGGTAATGTTCTGCTGGGTTCTGACATGTACCACTAATCTAAACATTGTTGCAGACTAAGTACAGTCTTTCATTGTAACAACATTCCCTAATGGCAGTGGCTTCTGTCAGCAGGATAATACACCCTGCCACACTGAAAAAAGGTCAACAATGGTCTGAAGAAACGGACAAAGGTGTTCATTGGCCATCAAATTCCACACATATCAATCTGATCATGCATCTGTGGGATCTGCTGGACAAACTAGTCTGATCCATAGATACCACACCCTGCTAATGTCTTGAAGCTAAATACTTTTGCAAACATTCAGAGGTTTGTTGAGGGAAATCTATAGAATATTAGTGAAGTGGTGTTAATGTTATGGCTGATTGATACAAATGACATACATTTTGAAATAGGTAAGATATACATCTATCAGACACAAAATTAAAATCCCTGACAGGTGAAATTAAGAATATCTCATTATTGAATTGTAATGCCACCTAGCAAGGGTTAAGGTATAGTTGGCAGCAAGTGGAAAGTCAGGACATGAAGCTGATGAGTTTGAAGCATGAAAAATGGAAAAAGGCCATGGTTACTTTGAGAAAAAACTAATTGTGCTACTTAACTATGTCAGGACATTTTCAAAATGGCAAGTCTTGTTGGGTGTCTCCAGTATGTGGTGGGCAGTACCTACCAAAACTGCTCCAAGAAAGTACAACCTGTAAACTTGCAACTAGGTTATGGGTGGTCAAGGCTCACTGATGCACACAGTGAGTGAAAGGTAGCCCATCTGGTCCTATTCCACAGAAGAGATATTGTAGCAAATAGTTAATGCTAGCTATGGGTGAATGGTGTCCAAACACAGTGTACCACAGTCAGTTTTTGTAGAATGTGAACATGCTGTTATTCCAAATCTTTTTCTAGTTGGACATTGAAATTGACTATAATCTAGTGCTTGCTATGGAAAGTAATGTCTCTATGTAATGTCCACATGGTATTAAGAAAAGTAGCTTGGTTATGTTACTTGGATTTCAGACCAATATTAGCCTCCAGCACAGACATTTCTGATGTAACATTTCATTAAAGAACTTGAGGGTACACAAAACAGTATCTGGTCTAAAAGCACACTATGTATCAGTCCTGTAAAATACAATGTTTAGTTTCATAACCAAGTGGGTGTTAGGTCCTGCAAGAAGTCAACTCTATTAGGTGAGAGCTGGTAAAGTTTCTGTGAGACCACATAAGGTGACACCGTCTTTTCTTCTCACTGCAAGAAAATCTTGTTTTTGCTCCACAACATAACCAAGCAAGACATTCTTGAAATCAAGCGATGTTTTCACTGCATAAACACGTTCTTGCATGTATATCAATCTCATTTCGCTTGAGAGGTTACCTAGTGTAGTAGTGGATGGAACTAATTAAAGACTACATACAATCACATTTGATGGTCCCTGAAAATGGTTAACCTTTTTCCACAGCTAGTAGAAAGCAGAAATTTGGAAAATGGTCAATAAAAAATAATCAATTAATCAATTAATGAACATAAATACTTAATCAAGTAATTTACACAATTAATTACTTAATTAATTAAATAACATCCAAGGCACTCATAAGTGTGAATATCTTGTCTAAGGAAATATTTGTAAGATATACTCAGGTCATTAAAACCATTTTTTCAGTATAAGGATCTTTCTTTTAAAGTGTTGACAGATGATTTTATTATGTTAATGTGAAAAGGTTTAAGCCAGCAATGTGACACATTTCATATGTATTATTGAACATTTCAGCCATCTTTCAAGCCCTCCAAACCTTTAAAAAACATGAGGAATAACATTTTAGACATATGTAAATATTCCTTAAACATCCCATAGCACACAGGCTGCCATAGTTTTTATTATTCTTTATCATATCGCCACTGACATCACTCTAAGTTTAACTCTAACATTGACGTTTTAATCATGATCAAATATGAACACATAATGTGTCAGGATAAGTAGGCAGAACTGTAACACAATAGACAAAACATATATTCTGTAAATGTACTTTAATCTCATAGACTTTTCAAAATCCACTTAGGCTGATATTCAGTTGCTGACGCAAAATAACTCATTGAGCTGTGACAGCTGATAATCCAGTGAAGCGACAGGGATGTGAAGGAAAGTGCCTCTGCTGCACTGAAGTTTAGATGAGGTAAAATGTGTGTGTTTTCCCAATTTCCCTAATTTGTCCTGAGTGAAAAGAGAGGTCAAGGCTAATTTGCTGTAATGCTGCACTCTGCTGTACATTGTAAGACACAGCAGCCAATCTAGGCCAAGAATGATCACTAAAACTAACCGGATTAAACCCTGAGACACTTTACATAAATACTAGAATGACTCATCACTTTGTCACTTGCATCACCTGTGCTGTTTTATGTTTTGCAGAATTGAAATCTAGTTATAAGGTTTTCAAAGATGCAAACACTTCAGTGACAAAGACTGAATGGAAGGTCCAAACATATACTTCATGTAGTCGTTGAAGTTCTAGAATAGTTTAGACAGCAATTGTAAAGGGTTAATATGTGTGATAAGGCATACATGTATACCATTAAACATTTATGTGTTTTTGAGGAGACTAGAAATTCATGTCTGCTGGATTTATTCCCTCCTTTCATGCATATTGTATTTGCAGCTGAGTGGAACACACAGGAATCCTTACACCTCAATCCATTTTTGTCTAAATGCATGATGTATGTGGCCCCTTTGCAGATCTGTGTGTGTGTGTGTGTGTGTGTGTTGTATGTTTGTGCCTCTAAACAAAGCCTCTACACAAAGCCGTAACTCTCAATCCTCAGACTTTTGCATGTTCCTGTCTAAACGTACACAACACACACCACTGTAACTCATGAAATATCAGCAAAGTAAACCACCCCAGGATATGTCCACTCCTATACAAGCCTTGTTCAATTGCATATGAGTATCTGCCTGTGTTTGTCATGCAAGAATGAATTCATTACATGGCAGCTGCAAAAATATCCAATCCTCACTTCTACTAAAGATAGCAAAAATCTGACACTCACTGTAGGTAGGAGGCATATACCAGCAGAAATACTGAGCTGAAAAATTTAGTAAAAAAGAACAGATCCATACTGATCCTTGAATTGATTTAAATAAGTTTAAATATTTAGATTTTGTTTTTCTAAGGGTATCAGATGTTTGTTTGAGTATTTTCTCTTTCAGATGACCATTTTTAAATACCCAAATCCTACTTTTGTCTTGAATTTCATTTTTCCCTTTACGTCCATTTATAACAGTTGCATGGTTTTACATTTCAAAACAGTTATAATACATTTTACATGACCACTTTTTAGCCCTTAAAAAGGTGGCTACCCATTGTTTTGACTTATTTTCTCAGATGGCTAAAATGCAGAGAATAATTTTGCCTTGAGGATTAATAGAGTATAATAAATCTTCCATGATGATAGAAATGGCTCAAAATGCCTTGCAATAAAATTGTTACATTAACTTACATTGAAAGTATTTATTTTTACTTTATTAATTACTTTATTAATTAGTTACTATTATGGCTATAGCCGTCCTCCACTGTATGTAAATAAATAATTGTAATGGTGCAACTCATCCATCTCTTTTCTCCAAACATGATGAGTGAAGTTTAGACGAAAAAAGTTCTACTTTGGTCTCATCTGACCACATGACTTTCTCACATGCCTCCTCTGGATCATCCAGATGGTCACTGGCAAACTTCAGACAAGCCTGGACATGTGATGACTTGAGCAGGGGAACCTTCTGTGCAATGCATGAATTGAAACCATGACGGCATAGTGTTCTACCGACAGTGACCTTTGAAACTGTGGTCCCAGCTCTCTTCATCTCATTGTCCAGCTCCTCCCATGTAGTCCTGGGCTGATCCCTCACCTTTCTTATCAGTGATACCCCATGAGGTGAGATCTTGCATGGAGCTCCAGTCTGAGGGAGACTGACAGTCGTCTTCCATTTTCTAACAACTCATCCATTTTCTAACAAGTGCTCCAACAGTTGATCTATTTTCACCAAGCTGCTTGGCAATTGCTCCATAGTTTATGTTACTGTTCATAAGAAAAAACACTGACCGACAATTGTGTACATCTGGCTTAAAAGAAGAAACCATAACTATACTAAAAGGTTATTTCTTTGCCTGTACACTTTGATAACAATCACATAAACAAAAATAAGACGTGCAATGTTTGGTGAAAGGAAAGAGCTGCATTCCAGCATATGAATGCTATCCCATTTGTGAAACATGGTGGTGATAGTATCATGGTTTAGACTTGTCAAGGCCAAAACGTTCTAACCCTAACAAAAATAAATTTGTAAAAGAACCTAAAGTGAATAGTTTGTGTGTTGAGACCCACCAACATCCCAGAGCTGCAGGATTAAAAGTCATCCAAGCCGATATGCAGGACTGTTTAACAGTTACCAGAAACTATTAGTTGTGGATATTGATGCACAAAAGGATCAAACATTGGTTCCTACTTTTGCTTCTCACAGATCTGTAATATTGGATACTTTTCCTCAATAACATAGTCTAACCTATGTTTGTCTTTATTTTTTAATTAAGTACTCTATCTTCTTACAGGACATGCAAAATTTTACTTTAGGTCATATTTGTGCAGTAATATTGAAGCTTCTAAAGGGATCTCAAACTTTACCACTGTATTTTCATAAAAATGCTAAAACAACGAATAAAAAAGCTGTTTTTGGCTATATATGGACTTCATGGGCTGAGGAGTGTTAAAACCTTAGCAGTGTTTACACACTACACCAAATTATTTGGTGTAGAAAAATAATTCAATTATAGGGCCCTTTTAATACTGGAACTAATATACAAAAGGTAAGGGGAAAAGGTGGTTGTCAGTACCTGCCAATATTAAAAGTTTTAAAACATGGTACAGAGCCATCTGTACCTCCTACAACAACAATAATAATAAAAACAGCAAAAGATCAGAATGAAATAAGAAACATTACTTGACCTTCATGGACTTAATCAAGTCTGCAGGATTACGCAGTAGTGAGCAGCCTCATTTCAACTGATCTCTGTCTGGTCTATCATAATATCTGCTTGACAACAGGATCTGTCACCACTTGGGTGCCACATGACTTCAGTAAAAACTCATTGCACAGTGAATCAATGCTTCCCCTTGCCCAAGATGAGGCAATAAGTATTCAAGGTCATCCAGAAGGAATTTACACTATCACCCCCAGCACATTGAAATGTATTTAAAAGTTATAGCAATGGCAATGAGAGCTATCTATTTTGTTCAAACTCAGCAACATGTAATGAGTCTCATTCAGCACAGTCTGCAAAAGGTGAAGGGTTCAAAAGCTGGAATATTTTGCATTCAGCTAAAACACTTTAAAATTCTGTACAAAAAGAATTTTTGGACCAGTTTTGATGTACCTGTATTATACTATATGATATACTGTATTTACCTGTATTATACTATATGATATACTGTATGTACCTGTATTATACTATATTATATACTGTATGTACCTGTACTATACTATATGATATACTGTATTTACCTGTACTATACTATATGATATACTGTATTTACCTGTATTATACTATATTATATACTGTATGTACCTGT
>JBBIGC010000041.1:20895309-20910539 GCA_037576955.1 Lepidarchus adonis
TGTGAAGTTGCTTTGTGACAATGTCAGTTGTAAAAAGCGCTTTATAAATAAAATTGACTTGACTTGACTTGACTTAAGTTGTCAATATATTAGAAGGTGTATATTGATATTATTATAATATCATAATGAAATACTCTCTCTGAAACAATATTTATTGCTAGAACACAATTTATTACAATCTCCTTTTGGGAGTAGATTGTTATATGGGTACAATGTGACAAATTTTTGGTTTTTGTATATTTATGATTGAAAACAATACCCTCTAAAAATAGACTGAAGAACACCATTAAAATTGTGAATGTACTATTTTGTACATATTTAACCAAATATCTTCAGTTGACAAAGCAAAAAAATGTCAAATGGGAAGTTTAAACATCTTATCACCGTCGCTGTACTGGTATGACAGTTGCCTCGCTCCTTTCTGGCTCAACTGTGTCCCTGTTTGCCTCTTGGTCAACTCAGCCTTAGCCTCATCAGCCCTGTATTAACCCTCACCCCCTGCCTAAGTGCAGCAGGCCTGGTTCAACCCTGTTGTTTTATTCCATTCTAAGGAGCGATTTGGGCAAGTTACCCATCTGCCCAGTGCCAAGAACTACCTCTTTCCCAGGCTGCCCAGTCCTCCAGACTGCTCATAGGACAGAGGGCTTCACAGCCAGCCTCATAACTCATACTTGTCTGGTTCCTCTGGGCTCTCAATGGAGTTGAATTGAGCAGACTCTGAGCCTCCCTTTGTGTGCCTCTGTTAAAGAGCGAGACAAGGGCAACTGCTGTTGTTGGCCATGACCATGAACCAGCCTCCCTGTGTTGCCACATGACGCCTGTCAACTGCCTGCCTGCGTGGTACTATGGCTCTATTAAACTCAGCCTGGCTTTAAACCTATTGCACAGTTTTAAAGCTTTTAATTCAACTATTTTTATTTATTTTATACATTTTTAAATGTTGTCTAAAGGTTGGCGTAATTATGTTTAATTTGGTTTAGCATTTAAACCTATGGCTGGATCGTAAAGTACAGTCAATTCTACATAATCTTATCAATATGACCCTCTTCATAAATTTCACAGAGGCTAGGTACACAATAGAAGACAGTGTAGGACGTTACCATAAAAAACATGTATAATGTTTTAAAATGGGCTAATCCTCTAGAGAATGTTGAAGAAAATAAATAGGCTTGCAGGGAAAAACTGTCTATTTTATCAAACAATGAAAATGCACTGTTTATCTTTATTTACAGCAGGTGACCATAGTTACTGAAATAAATGACCAAACTTTACTATAATTCATTGCTATTTAAATGAACACCATCCCCTTTGTCAAACGCATGAAAAGTGTCTTTGTTTAAGAATGACAGATATTGGAACCTGCCTGTCTCTCCCTGCCAGGAAATAGTGCTGGTGGTGTTCTTTGGAGTAGAATATGTGGTGAGGCTGTGGTCAGCAGGATGCCGCAGCAAATATGTGGGTATACTAGGAAGACTTCGCTTTGCTAGAAAGCCCATCTCCATTATTGGTGAGACAATGGTCAATGAGATCCCTTATTACCTTGAAATTATTTTGCATGTGGTTTCAAAAGTGTCGAACTGAGTTCATTTAAAGACACTTGCAATTTCATTTAAAGAGTCTTGCAATTTCAGGGATGTTAATGCAAGTGTTTTATATGAGCATGCAAACTTTCTATACTGTTGTAATACTGCTTCATGTTTGGTTTAGCTGTTACTAATAAAATTTCCTAAAGACCTTTCTTTGTGTTTTTACTCACAGACTTGATTGTAGTGGTGGCCTCTGTTATTGTTCTTTCAGTTGGCTCTAATGGGCAGGTCTTTGCTACTTCTGCAGTCAGGTAATAATGATTGAGTTTTGTTTAACAGTATAAAGGAACACTCTTCCTGTATTTTATTATTATAACAAATATTACTGATACTGTCCATTTCTCTTTGTTTTGGCCCAGAGGAATCCGCTTTCTACAGATTCTGCGAATGTTGCATGTGGATCGGCAGGGAGGAACCTGGCGGCTGCTTGGCTCAGTGGTCTTCATCCACCGACAGGCAGTGAACTTTCCAAATGATCCAATATACATGATTACTTACAACAGTATTTTGAAGGTATGTATCGATAATGAATGTGTCCTTCCAGGAGCTGATCACTACTCTTTATATCGGGTTCTTGGGACTCATCTTTTCCTCCTACTTTGTGTACCTGGCTGAAAAAGATGCAGTTGACAGCAACGGAGTCACCGAGTTTGCTAGCTATGCTGATGCTCTGTGGTGGGGAGTGGTAAGTGGGGAGTTGTGAAAAAAGAAAAAACATCATATGAGATCATGTATGTTGTTTCATGTATGCAGATATGTTCATATATCCATGAGAAAATATGCTTCAATCATCTGCGTTTTTCATGTTCATGCAAAGGTTCTTTTATGAACTTCCTGAATATTTTTCCCTTTGATGTTTAAGGTCACAGTCACCACCATTGGTTATGGGGATAAAGTGCCACAAACATGGATAGGGAAGACCATTGGCTCATGTTTCTCTGTCTTTGCCATCTCTTTCTTTGCTTTGCCTGCTGTAAGTCATGGACTAAGCGATATACAATATTTTTTAATATTTTCTACATAAGGTCCTTGAAAATAACACCAAAGGCATTTTTTTAGGGCATCCTGGGTTCAGGCTTTGCCCTTAAAGTTCAACAGAAGCAGAGACAGAAACACTTTAACAGGCAGATTCCTGCTGCTGCTTGTCTCATACAGGTCAGTTTGAGCTTTTTTTTAGTAGTTTGAGTTCAGCACATTGTTTGTGATATCACTTCTCTTAATGAGTGTGTGCTGTTTTAAGTGTGAATACCTTTAATTTTGCTTTTTTGTTTCTTATCTGCTTCAGACATCCTGGAGATGCTTTGCCATAGAGAATCCAGAATCTTCCACGTATAAGATGTTTGTGCGAAAGAAACCAATTGCAGCTACACTTGCACCATCCAGTCCAAAGCCCAAGAAAACTGTAATTACTGCAAAATCTAAAAGCATCCTTTCAGCTTTTATCTAGTGGGCAAACAGTACAGAGCAACTTTGCAGTTGTAGTGTATATTTTGGACCAGTAAAGACAATTCTGTTCTTTAACATGTAATTTAAAGCATGTTGATAACATGAACATTGCTAAATGTATTCAGATTTAAACATTTTAAGTTGGTTCTGGGCAGAGATTAAGTAGACTTATTCACTACATCTCCTTTCAATGGAGAATCTCCATTCAAGCTGCATAGTCCAAGAATAGGCTAAATCCCTGTCCAGGAAACCAACTCCGTGAATGGGTCAGCAGTTTGATTTAGTCTTAAATAAACACCATAAGTGCCTTTTGACCTGTAACTAGCATTTTTATAACTGGTCAACATAAATATAATATTTTGTCAGGTGAAGATGAGGAGAAAGATGAAGACCACTGAAAAGGATAACATCGCTAGCTCTCCCACAATCCCTAACATTACTTATGACTTTGACAATGGAAGAGACCCCAGCCAGGACACTGTGTGCAGTACTGACCTGTCGGGTATTATCAGTTCCTTACTGAAGTTGCCTTTCTTTCTTGATGCTCAAAGTTCTGCTCAGTCATTTTCTGCTTTCGCCTTAATTGTCTTTTGAATCACTTTTGTGAATACTGATTATTTGTCTCTTTGGCTGACTTTTCCCCCTGTGGTCACTGCTCATGAAAGAAGCAAATGCTCTGAAAAGATTTGGTGAGCTGCTGTTACTGCTACATGCTTCTATTGCTGCATCTACAGCTGCATGGCTGTGCATAGGAAATACTGTCAAGATGCTAGGGCCTTTTTCATGTTCTCTGTTCTTGTATTTTCTGAACACCCCTAAATCTGCATTAAATGTACCTCCAATTAAGTGCCTGAAATCTGCACCTGAACTAAATTCTGTGAAATAATGTGGTGAATAGGTTAGTAAAATAGATGAGATAACATGTATTACTCCCTCCCCTCGTAGAACGACAACAGTCCTGGACTTCTATATCTTCCTTCCAGTTCTCCCCTCCTCCAGGTAACCTGATTTTAGCTATTAGGGCAGCTTAACTCCAGCCCAAAGAGCACTAAAGTGGCAGTTCATACTGGGAGAGCGAGGAAATATTTATTTTTAACACTTTCCTCCCAGTATTAGGTGTTGTGTGAGACTTGGTGAGGCCCTTTTATTTTTATTAGTATGTTTATTGCTGTCAACATGTTCATATGGTACCTGGTGTAAAACAAAATAAGAAAAGATTGATTTGTGAGGCAAATAACACAAGAGAAATTGTTACTTTATTCCTAAAGAAGACTTAGCATATACTGTATACTTTGTTGGCAAGCAATTTGCATGGTACACCATGTTATCTTTGTGTCTTTGTCTTTTGAAGATGACTATGTGTGCATGTGTGTGTGTATTTTAGTCAAGTCAAATAAAGTCAAATAGGCTTAACTTTTAATGGGAATATATGTTTGCATTTGTAGAAAAGAAAAGCACAGGGCTTTTAGAAGTCCAGTCACCACCCCCACTGCAGAGGAACAGCAGTTTCGCGGATGATCTGGAGCTGGAAGCAGAGAGGGATAGCTTTCTTCTACCTGTCACTCACGTGTCACAGTAAGTAGGAATACAAAAAACGCACCTACACATATGTGATATGCTCCACATTGCCTGAGTGTCCCAGAAATGACATTTCTGTGTATGACAGAAGTGTGAGTATGGCACAGAAAATAACATTTTGATTTATTAGCGCTGTGACACCAGGATTCACTTTGTAGTTTTATTTTCCATACTTGTTATTTCAAGACAAAAATATCCAAATATCCAAAGAAACCACAAAGAGACATTAATGTCTGAATATCTGAATAAACAAAATGGTTTATACTTAATGGTCCACACTTAAATGGTCTTGAATGTGCTTTAAAACAAGACACATTTTGTTGGGTTACTGAGGTCATGTTTTCACTTAGTTTGTCATCATGTGCCGATTTTTCATAAGAAGTTAATAACAAATGTACTTATATGGCCAAATGATTGTTCTGTGTAGACTGCTACCATGAGTGTTCCTGGTATTGTTATTGCACTTAAAAATACAGAATTTGTGTCATAGCCGTTCATGGCCAGGACCTCACTTTTGCTGAGTGGGTAGGATGGAACTTCAACCTTCCCCATACCCTGTACAGGCCTCTGTTAATTGATGTAACAGAATAGAAGGTCATTTTGAACAAATGTAAATGACACATGACTTGAATCGGAGGTGCTAGCCTTCACTCCCTGTGTAAATGTATGGAATTGTGTGATTGAGGAATTCTTGGCTGGTTGATGGATTTGGGCCTGACTAAAACAAACAAACAAATACAATAAAATACAGGGTTCTTGATAGACCGTAAAAAAACATACGGTAAGCGTAAATCATATATCTTGTATATGTTCAAAACAGGTTAAAGTTTGTCTCTCAACACATATGTCCTAGTCAGGAGGACTAGGAGTGAGGACTTTATTATTATTATTATTATTATTGTTATTATTATTATTATTGATATTATTATTATTTATATTGTTTATAGAAGTGTACTGTCATGTTATTATCCCATCTCCCATCAGTTCCTATACTACATTATGCTTATTATATGGTTAAACGTGTAAGCTTGGAGTGATCTTAAGCAGTTAGCACCTGAATATTAGAATTTAGAGCTCTAACGAATAGTCTCAGTAGTCTGCTAATCTCCTGATGTGTAAAATAATTACAACCACTGTGCTTTCACTCTGTTCAAAACAAGCTGCATATTTACGGCCCACCCCTTAACATCCAAAACCATCATCATCCCTAGTTTTTGGTGGCAAAGCTGATGGAAATGGGGCAGCTTCCCATAGTCTATTGGCCTCTGGCTCCCATGGAGACAGCTCCCAAATGTAGATTGCCTGTGATTGGCCTATTAGTTATATCTCTGCGCCCCATTAGACACGTAGCATGTGCTCCATGCTCTACTTGCTGTTTGTTTTTCACAAGCAGACTGTGTACTTTTGCCTCCCACAGAGAAAAGAAACGAATGCAGTGTAATACAAATCTACTTTCAACTTTCTAAACACATGTAATTGTGGATTTTCCATGACTGTCTGTTCTTGCATGAATAAATTGTGTGGTTATACGGATCCAGGCACAAATCCTTTCTAAATGACCCTTTCTATTGTGCTTATCAGTTTGAGGGATTCTGGCTGAGCCACTGTAAATGGCTTTAAGGTCGTGGCCTGTTTGCACCTCTGTGAACCATTTTTTGTTTTCTCTGGCATTACACCATGTAAAACACTAGAGGGCAGTGGAGCAGTGTTTCCTTTTACAAGTGATGTTTTGCTGCCTATGACTGCCTATGAGGCCAGGCACATTCAGCTGGCAGTGCATTGTCCTCTGTGCTGTAGGTTAAATGGCATAGCTATGTTTTTATTGCTTGCTTTAGAAAGAATTCGCTGTGTAATGTGAAAGTGTTCTTCGACCTATAATTCAGAAGACACAAGCAGCATTAAGATTAACCAGTGCTTTATGCTTTTGGTTCTAGTGGTCATGCGGCTATCATTCAAAAAGGAATTTCTAGAAAACAAGAACCAGTGTCAGCACACACATTTTTTTTATTTGAACGCCACTTTTAAGTCAGTAATACTTAGGGAGCATGTACCTATGAATCCTCTGTGACTGTTACTCATGTTCATACAATTCACAAAGAATACACAGAAGAAGATAGATTTGCCAATTAGAATATTTTTAATAATTATGTAAATTTATTGGGTAACTGTAAGAAAATTTTAATAACTTGAATTTGTGACCCTGTGCTATTTTTTGTGGTTTTAAATATTTTGTGTTTAAATGGATGGATGGTATGACTTTTTTTCTCTCAGCTGGACATTTGATTTGTTATACTTCTCCTCTCCTCTCCTTCTTCAGCACACATATTACATCTCCTCCACAAAGGCTCTCTTGTCACTGCTTGCCTCTGTTTGATCTTTGAAGTTTAATGAGCTTTCACTCATCTCACACTGAGATGCAATGGTAACAGCTGTCTCTCTCTCTCCTTTTCTCTTTACTCTTGCTCTCTGTCTCTCCCTCTCTCTTTATTTATCTGTCTATCTCTCTCTTTTTCTCTGACTGTGGATCCAATGCATATTTATTTGTTTTTGTGCAGCAAAGCAAGTGCACAGCTCAAAAAATGTCATCTATTTCTTGCACAATATTTCTCTCCTATCTTTCTCCCCACTCTCAGGACGTGTTGCACACAACCTTTCTCCTGCACTGACCTTTGACATTGGCCTGTTAACTTAAGAGGAGGGAGAGGCCCAGAGCCCTCCCCGTGTCTGCAGCTGAAGCAGCTTCGGCTGCGCTGGGGGTGGGGAGAGAACAATGCTGTAACTACGCCTCTCTGACTGTGTGCACACTCTTACACACACTCACACACATGCACACACACACGCACACACACACACACACACACGCACGCACACACACACGTGTACAACAATAAATGTTCAGAAATATTGCTATATTACTTTAGACACTCATTTGAGATTTTATTTGGTTTAACATAAAACCATTTGAAATTGTAAAATGTATGGTAACATTTTTCAGAATCTGAATATTTATTCACCAAATACAGGATATTGCTAGGAGTAACTGTAAAGATAAAATAAAATAAAAAAATATTGTATTAAATGTACATTTATTTAACTAGGTTTTGTTCCTATTAAGTTTGGACTTGGAATGGACTTATTTGTCATGAAACAAGGAAAAATGCATCACAACGCTTAAAATGCCAAGCATGGTATTTTATAGCCACTACATGTTTCCTTTACATAGTATTTATATAATGTTGTATTTTGAATTGCTGTTTTTAGTCCAAGTATGATCCTGTTCAAGGTGAAAAGTGATCAAATAGCTGCAGAAGCAGGTGCATGAGCGAGTGAGAGAGTGAGCGAAAAAGCAAGTGAGGGAGTGAGTGTCCGTCTGCTTCTTCTCAGATTTGCTCTTCTTGCCTTGTGACAGTGGGGTGTGCGGTTTACCAAAGGCTCAAAAGATTGATTTATTCTCAGCAAACAGAGAAGGGCTTCTTGTGGCCGAGGCAGGGCCGGTCGTCCACTCTAGCCCAGAGACAAAGAGCCATTGTCTGCTGCGCTACACATGCCAACAATAGCCTGATTGACAAGCAGCTCTAGTTGTACTGAGCTCCTGGGCTAAGACTGCAATGGCAGCTTTGTTAGAAACACTCTTATCATAAGAAACAATCACCTCAGTGCATGGTGAGACTTGTGTAGTTCCAAAAATTTGTCATGTTGTAAGAGTGTTCATTAAGTTTAAGCTATATTTATATATTTAAAAATCATATGTTTGACTATTTCATTATAAAGTAATATGGTTTTCACAAACCAGACAGGTAATATATGACTTAGAGTATTTATACAGTACTTTTTATTCGCATCACATTGCTTAAAATGCCAAGCATAGTATTTTATAGCCACATTTTATATGCATTATATAGGGTATTTATATATGTTTATTTTTGTAGTGAAAATGATAAAAAGGCTTGCAATGTAGAGTTACTGCTGTGATTTTAAACACCCAACCAAACAGGAAATAACCCTCCTCATTTTAAAAGATACAAAAAAAGAAAATTAGAGCTCAGTTTAATTACCTGTTAGATGTGACAGTGTACTATCTAGGCTGGTCCCTGTGTGTGTGTGTAACAGAGTGAGTAGGAGTGTGTGGGGCATGCTGAATAGGACAGGATCATTGGCTAACTAATGCCTCTTCAGCGCGGCTTGCCAGCACAATTCCCTTTATCTGGGCAGTCACGGCCACCCTTTCTTCCCTTTTTTAACAGTAATTGCGTTTCGTTACAGAGTGTCAGAGCTAACAAGGGACATGGAGCGAGAGTCAGCTGAGAAGACAGAGGGGAAAGTAAAAATAGAAAGAGAGAAAACAAGAGAGGTGAACACAATTCAAAAAAGAAGACATCTTTTTGTTGGCTGTGAGAGAATTCAGATTAAAAATATAAAATATTAAATATCAATTAATTAGAATTTTATATGGCAGCTGGAAAACTGTTCAGTGAGAAACAGAGTAACTTACTGAAATGAGCACAAATGCATTGACCTTAGTGACAGTGCATAAATATACAAGGCAGAAAGACTTGTTTTCCCCCCATGACATGAGGTTCGAACATAAAAGCAACAACATCATGAGCAGAGACCTGGTTGCCCTGGGCAGTGCCATATATGAAGATGTGCATGAACATGCTGAGTGGCAGTTGTTTGTCTGCTGCCCTGCTTGGGAGCATGTGAGGCACCAGGTTTGAGACATAAGCCATTTAGTCATGGTGTAAGCCAGAGAGGACTGTGTGTTGACGGCTGGGCTGTGGTGCTCGGACTCAACCTTAATAAGGATATTTAATACTCTGTGTGCTAGTCTAGCCCTTTGATGACGAGGATGAAAGAGGGTTTTGCCTGACTGAAGCCATAGAGATCCCTGTATGTGTGTGCGTGTGTGTGTGTGTGTGTGTGTATGCGTGTGTGTGTGTGTGTGTCTTATTTCAAGACAAAAATATCCAAATATCCAAAGAAACCACAAAGAGACATTAAAGTCTGAATATCTGAATAAACAAAATGGTTTATACTTAATGGTCCACACTTAAATGGTCTTGAATGTGCTTTAAAACAAGACACATTCTGTTGGGTTACTGAGGTCAAAGTCAGTGTTAGGGTTATATTTAGAAGGTCTAAAAAATATCTATAGTATTTATGGAATATTTGTACCATATTCAGATAATGACTTTGGGTATTACTATTCACAAAATTCAACATTTAATATAATATGATACAGCGGTGCCCTGATTACAGTATTTCCCCAAGGATAGGCCGCCCCACATTATAGGCCACCCTGTTCTATAAGCCACAGAAAACTTATTTATGTTTTCAAAATTTAAGCTAAGCCGCCCCATGCCATCAGCCGCAGCGTTACTGAATTTAACGACCTGAAGTAGGAGCATATAATTTGACATGCCCTGGACACCTTTGCAACTCTATACCAGTAGTGACGTTATTCTGTTGTTGACCAAAATTTTAACCTTGGCAATAACATGCTGCAGTGCAAGTCAACTAATCATTTGGAATGTAGTATTTTTGTGCACTGAATTATACTTGTGTTTTCATCAGACCTTGGGTTTGTTAAAGGCGATATATAAATATAACTTATTATTAATATTATCATTTAAGCAAGCCGCACCCAATACCAGTTTGCAAAATCAAACAGCCTATAGTTGGGGACATACAGTACATACATTTTTCAAGTGGTTGAATATGTGGCTTACATTATTAACATGTTTATTTATCTTCTAAATAAATCATGGATAAATAAAGAAATGTTATTTAGAGTGGATTGATGCTCATTGTAGAGAAACAAATATAGTAGAACATACTAAGATTTCAGATTTCTTTACAGTGATAAGAACCATAGGTCGCAATGTCTGTAGCACAAATATAGATACTTAATATTCAAAATGAATGCAAGAATATATATAGGTTCATGTCTGTGTGTGTGTGTGTGTGTGTACGTGTGTGTGTGTGTGTGTGTGTACGTGTGTGTGTGTGTGTGTGTGTGTTAGAGACAATGTGGCAATGTGACATCCCTTGCCCTACTCAAATGACCCAACTTGAAGACCTGACTGACAGTCCTGCAGTTTCCATCTTCTGGTCAATGATTATCAGTCACTGGAGCCTCACAT
The DNA here is from genome assembly GCA_037576955.1 of Lepidarchus adonis. NCBI lineage: Eukaryota > Metazoa > Chordata > Actinopteri > Characiformes > Lepidarchidae > Lepidarchus > Lepidarchus adonis. The sequence continues at coordinate 20,906,063 of JBBIGC010000041.1, forward strand.
GCGCTTATCGCTGCGGACCACTTATAAATACGTCATTGAGGCATTTGAGCTGAAAGCAGACGAGAGGGCCGTTGTTTGGATTAGCAAGCTTTTATTGCACAGAAGTCTCCCTGCAGACTGCAGCTAATCAGTGTGTTGTTCCCCTCCCCCTGCAGGGGGCTATTCTTAGACCCACAGTTGGGGCCCCTCCAGCCTTTTAGTGCCCCAGTGCTGTATTCCCTGAGCCCATGGCGCAACACAGGCACACAAAAGGACTTCAACTTTTGACTCTGGAGAGACGAGGACATGAGTGCACTCTGACTCGGCTGGGGGTGGGGTGGGGCTGGCTGTGTGTGTGTGTGTGTGTGTGTGTGTGGTTGCTGTAGTAACAGACCCGTGCCTGTTAGGTGTCACGTGATATCTATTCTGGGGAATAAAGCATTTCAGGACAGGCCTTATTACTCATTTCTCACATGCTTTGTCATGGGTTTTTTTTGTCAGACTGGAGGCTATATTTTCAGTTTCAGAATGATGACATAAGCAGATAAGGCATGTGTCCCAACACTGCATAGTCAGGACCTTGTTATGTGCGTGTGACAGAGGGCCAATAAAAGAGGGCAGCATATGCGCCATGAATAGTTTTTCATAGTTTCAGGTGCACATTCATTCACACCCCTGTCATCCTACAAAGCACTCCATCGTTTTATTACCCCACAGCTGTGTGGTTGTAAATTTTTGCACGTTTTTCTGTCCTGGCATGTGTGTGTGTGTGTGTGTGTGTGTGTGTGTATGTGTGTGTTTGTGCATGTTTATGGCAGCTGCCCTGCACTTAATGTTTCTCTATCTTCATGATAAGATTAGAAAGAAACTCTAGAAACTGATTGTTTTCCTTCCTGTTTGTCTAGTCCTGATTACAGTCAGTTAGCTGTGCCCCTCTGGGGAAAGGTCAGACAAATGATGCTAGAATAAATGCATTATTTCACTGTTCTCTAAAAGATCCAATCATTTACATATGGTCACTTTAAAACCATTTAAACCTTTTACAGCATTATGGATTATGAAGTGTTGTTTTTGTCACTTTTCCAATTTATTAACATCAGACCAGCAGTGGGATTTTTAAACATATGTTATGTTAGAAGTAATGATCATGTGGATGATTTTGCACTCTGCTCTATGCAAGATTTCTACAAAATCATGTGACTTTATAGGTGAATGTAGAAACTTTTAAAAAACTTTAAAAATTAACTATAGACTGAAATGTTAAAAGTAATTTTTATCCATTTCTGTTTATAAAACAGAAGATCAATTTGTATTTTCAAAACGTCTCTTTCAAACAAACTGGTGTGACAGTGATGAAATGCTGATGTTCAGAATTCTATAAATACAGTCAGTCATGTCAGTCACATTTTATCATTTGATTTGTGTTAGCCAGGCAGAAAATACTCCTCTGTCCTCTCACCATGTTTACTTCTTTCATTTCCTTGTTAATGACTCCTCTCTGAAGTGTTCTGTCTGTTTACCTCACTGCTTAACTCACAGCATTACTATCAGTTCAGCTCTAATTAAGGCTAGAGCTGCCTCAAACAAAACTTGTACTCAGTGCTCAAGAAAGTTTGCCTGCAGCCAATGCTTCAGGATCACCTGTTCTTTATTTTACCCCATTGATGATCATTCAGCACAGCAAGCCCAGCCTCAGCTGAGGTCAGTAATTAAAGGGCAGGGCCATGTTTTTCTGAACACGCCCTGTTAGGCAGAGCTCAGTTCTTTTGATGCAAGTGAGTCGGCTCTTCAGAGCAGGGTGTTGATGGCAGTAATGGCGTGGCTGTTTCCTGTCCCACGCTGCACCCCTTTGATCTTTATTTGGCGTACTTGTCACTGTCATTGTCACAAACACAACATCCGTTAGTATGTACATGGACCAGCACGCACATTATGACCTTATGACAGTTTTGGTCATTGGCAAATTACAGAGGGATTGCTTAGATTTGATTCACCTTGTTTTAGATCACTTGTTCATTTAATTAAATGTTCATATGTTCTCATTCCCATTTTCACCTAGAATTCTCACTGTCGCATTTGGATTTTTGTTCATGTTTGTTGTAAAAATGCTATCTAATTTTTTTTTTACATTAAAACCTTTCATTCTCATTTTCTTGCTTAGATAGTAGTGCGTGGGTATATTGCCTTGTATAGGTAGCTGTTTAATTAATTTAGTTGTTATTATTGTTTTATTATTAATTAAAAATATTGAGACTCATGGGCTAACCATCGCCAGCACATAATACAAAGAAGACACAAGGCTAGTGCTTTCTGTGCCTCTCGTCATGCTGCTCGTCAAGTATCTTAACTCGTTTTTTTGTTTTGAGGACAGATATGAGCTTTCAAATAAAAAAGTCAATTAAAAGTGGTTAAAGCAGTTGTATTCTCTCACTCATTTGATCTGATCTGCAGGACTTCTGTTAAGCCTGAAAAGGCACTGCCTGGGTAAAATGTAGATTTTTGATTTGACATTTTTGACAAATACATTATAATAGAATTAAAATACATTTTGATCCTGCAACATAAATCATGCAACTGCAGAAAATGTTAGTACACAAGCATATGATCTTACTTATGTTAAATAAAATGCCAATTTCATAGCAGTAAAATATTAAAATTTTGTATATATTTAATTAGTGAGATATTTTTCCATTGGTCAGCTGGTAATATGTAAATCATGTATGCCCAAAACACAACTTAACCGGATGGTCATTGATTAACTCTAATGCTAAAATCATCTGTTTTGGTTAATATTCATAACAATATATTTTGGGGTTATTCAAATACCATTCATTTTAAAATGTCAATTTTGAGCACAATCAGTTAAAATCCTCATCTAAATGATAGACAAGTGCTTTTGACATCTGACTAATGTTGAGATGCCTGTGTTAAATAAACATATTCCATTGTTTATCGCTGCACTTTTGAAATTATGTCAGACTTCTTTGATGTCTCTTGTTTTTGACTCCATACTTCCTTTTTAAAGTGTGTATGCTACTGTTTTCACATCTGGCTGTTATCTGTTCATCTCACTCATTTTCTTGTTCTCTCTCTCTCTTTCATTCTCTGTCTCTCTCTATTTCTGTATGTCTCTCGCTCACCCTTCCGGTCCCAGGGGAACCCTTTCTCCCCTTTGCCTAAGTTCTTGCCAGTGTTTGCCATTAGCCAGGCTTTGTGCCAGCACCAGAGGCAGATGGTGACCCTGAGGTCATGAGACCAGCGTTGCTATGCTGGTAACCAGGGATGGGGAGAGGAAGTGGCGCTGCCTCGTGGACAGATGGGTTGGTTCCCATGTTCAGCCCCCACCACACACACTCTCTCTTTGCTTGTCCATCTCTCTGCCCTTCTCTCTCACACACAAAGGTACTACCTATGTGACCCAGTGGAATGACCAGCGTCAATTAAGGTCCAGCGTCAATTAAGGTCCAATTCCATAGCACATAATCACTTTCACACTTAATAAAGCAGTGATTCCCACTTCTGTTCCTGGAGTAGTCCTGCCCTTGATATTTATGTGTTTTCCTGCTCTTACTCATCCTGTGTCACTAACCAGACTGTAACCAAGCCATTCATGATTTGACGTATGTATTTTAGCAAGCAAGAAAAACACTAAATTGTACTTTCCATGCTATCGTAGCATCTGTTACAAGATTAGGCAGGCTTTACAAAATGTTAGCAAAAATCTTATTCAGCCTCATTAAAGGTCAAGTGAACATTGTTTAGCCTTACCACATAACATTGCGTTTCTGACTTTAAAATGCTGTTCATGCTACTAAGTTGAGCTACGTTGTTGCAGCTATTTGAAACATAACAGGTTTGAAATGGTGATGAGATGTTTATATTTATTTGATTACCCCCCAAAAAATGTACTCGCTAAGTACGTATCTATGTAGATACTGACAGTTCATTGACATCTGATATTAAGCAAACATAACAGTGACCTGTGACCTTGTAATTCATTAAATTTCAGAAAAATCAAAACCTTAAGGCAGCTTGGGTTTTAAGTTAAACTCAATACAGTGTACACTACAGTGTATCATTTTGATGAATGGGATTTCTGACAAAATTCTGTGAAGTGCATTAAACCTGGAAAAGTTACTACAAAAACAAATTTGTGGACAGAACATGGGTAAGACAGAGATTAGTAACCACTCTCACAAGGCTTTCTGTCTTAACCCATCTGTCCACAGAGTCTGTGTTGTTGGTCATTAAACTATAAACTAAATAGCCAAAGGGTAGTTATTTCAGTTATGTAATGTGTGTCTTAGCTTCTTGTGGAATGTAAGATATGGGCCAAGGGTGATGTTTTGAATAATTGTACTTCCTTTGAGGACAGCTTGTTTTTCAAACCTATTCATCCATATTCGTTAGAAGTTCCCTCTTGTAACGTGCTGGTGAGGGCCCAGCACGGAAATTTAAGGTTGAACCCAGATGCAGAGGCGGCCAGTAAACAAACAAT
>JBBIGC010000041.1:20916140-20926428 GCA_037576955.1 Lepidarchus adonis
TGTGTGTGTGTGTGTGTGTGTGTGTGTGTGTGTGTGTGTGTGTGTGTGTGTGTGTGTGTGTGTGTGTGTAATGAGAAGGCTCTTAGTCTGACTGACAGACAGCGACTCAGGAGCTTTGCAAACACTCACTCTGCTCCTGTTCATTTGCCACTCCGGCTCTAAATCCTTTTACAAACACTTTTCATCCCAGACATGAACTCAGGGGAACACACACACGCTTACACACTCCCTCCCTCCCTCCACCCTCTCCCCTCTTGTCTACAGCTCTCTTCCTGTATCTTTAGTTCTCTCTCTCTCTGTCTCTCTCGCTCTCTCTTTCTCTCACTCTATGTTTCTGTGTAAGTAACTAGCTCAATGCAGATTAATGTGGGAAAAACTTCTATTCTTATTACATTCATTTAAATTCTCTTTTTTATGTGAGGAACAGAAGAATTCCCCTGACGGATTTGTTTGAGTGTTGTTCGAAAGAGCAGTTATCATTTCTGTAATAAAAAAAATTGTATTGGCTATGTTCTACCAGTTAACCTTTTAAATGATTGAGTAATAGATTTCTACACAGAGAGTCACAGAGAGTACTGGAGTCATCTCTTTGAGTTTGTTTTCTCCATCCAGAAAAACTGACAGATTTGAACTGTTTGTACTCTCTGCTGTGGCTAGAGGAACCTTTTTTATTTACCAGGGAGAAAGTGATGACAGCATCGAGAGATGACAGGATGCCCTACCCCATGAACTGTTGTGCTTCTTCCCATAATTCAGTGGTAAACAGGAAGCAGACAGTGTCTGAGATAAACAGGAACAAATAGCTGGAGCTTTTTAGGCAAACAGCCGCCTGAAGCATTTCTCTGACCTGCTCTCTGTATTCTTCTCTGCCACCCACTGTGACAACAGAACACACTATTACATTGGACTTTTAAAAGAATGTATTGGAATATGTATTGATAGCATATTCCAACACATTCCAGTTTCCTGCAAATCACTTATTTGTGTAATAAAAAGCGTTACCTTTACACAGGACTAAAATTTATTGCATCAACATAATTACTGCCAAAAGTAAATCAACTGACAGAAAGTATTGCCTTGATATATTTTATCAATGTAGAAATGTGGTAGTAATTTGAATTAAGCAAATAAAATGTATTACTTCATTCAGTATATGGTGAAAGTTTAATGTAATTGGCTATATGATAAGCACAAAGAGTGACCAGTCAACCTTTTACATTATTAGCATCTAATGCCAAGACTCAGAATGGCAAATTTGATGCATGTCAGTTATCTAAACTAAGTGGTTTCAGCTGTTCCCAGTCATGGCAGACATCTTTGAGTCTCTTTCCACTTCATTTGAGCTGGTGCTTGTCTCTTTGCGGTTAGCAGGGTGTATATTTGTATACGTGTCTCTACGTGGGAGAGCCTGCACATGTTTACATGCTGAGCCTCATGCCATGTGCTGTATGGCCATGTGTGTTCTTAATGTTATCGTGGTATAAACGATGTTGTTGGTCAGAGACAGCTTGTCTGTTGATTTGTAATGGAGTGTAGACAGCCTTGGCTCCAAACATCACTTAACATGGCCTGGACCTTTAACCCTATAGCAGTATATCTCCACATGCATCCAAACATGTATTATAAACATAGGGTTGCCTCTTGTGTAGTCATACTCTTTTGTACAGCAAAAAAAGTAGCAATAATAGCACGTAAATCTTCACATGCATTTGAGAGGAGCTTCTGGAATTACACTGTTTTTTGGTCAATTATGCATTATGTTGCAAAACCCTAAAAGCAGAATGTGTGGTTCTGTTCATCTGTAATAGTTGTTCAATGTAAGGTTGATAAAATAGCCACATGTTGCTTTTGAATGCAGTTATTATGCTGTTGATGATTTTATTAATATTCCTGTCATGTTGAGAATGCTCTAAATATCTCCAACATGGCTAGTTGTGATGCCATGTGGTTTCTTCAAAGCCCATGTTTGATTGTATGAATGATTTAAGTATCTGGAAGGTTTTTTTTTTCGTTCAAGAGCAAGAACTATTCCAACAGAATGCACTGTGCTTTGTCTCTCACTCAGATCATACACGTGGACAAGACTTTAAACCACATTGCAGAATCCTTAAACATGCTGCTGACCAGGGAATATGAGGGGAATGAGGCAGCAAGAGCTCAACAGATATTGCCTGGCACCAACAGCCTGCCCAGCTATGAACAGCTCTCCATCCCAAACTTTCCATCCACCCTTGAGGAGAGCTCCTGACCTAACGTGGATCTGCTGCATTACGGCATAAGTCTTTTGTTAGGTTTGTCTTGAATAACAGAGGGAGACAATGGTTTGGGAAATATAAAATCTTATTTGAAACCAGTTCTTAAACGTGCTGAGGACAGTGTGGTTGAGCAGGATTAGATTGCTTTAGATAAATTAGTAACCCCATTCAGTGGGACCAATCATAATGCTTTTAAAAAGTTGCTTTTTTCAATATATTGTTATCTCCTATAATCACGTGACACATTATATTCTGCAGATCATGGAAGTTAAGTGCCTTTCATCTGTTATTTCATATCTTTCACAGTATAATAAACTATTTTATTTAAGTATCACTCTTAAAACTTTAAATATAAAAGCCATTTGGTCCTGAAAAACATCCAAGTTTATAGAACTACCACATAATATTCTGGACCTGAAAACTTCAATATAAACTACAGTTTGATTTCTTAGGACCAACTAGAACCATGAACCACATCATATACATGCTATTGACAGCCATGTCTTATAAAATAAGTAACATTAAAATTGAATATGAAATAATTTAAAATTCCATAACAAATCAAGTTTATTTATTAAGGCATTGTTTCTCAAAAGTGTAAATGTTCTGTTTTGTTGTTTTCCTTTACTATGCCAAGTAAGACTAGTGCATTTTTTCCAGTTATGAGGCAGATGTTATTGTATATTCTTGAAGCAACACAACTGATTGAGTGCTCTATTCCGTAGGGCTTTGATTTTTATATTATCTTTGTCATAGTCTTGAGATTGAGACCAGAACTTCTGTTCTCATGAATAAATACCTTCACCAGTCTCCTCATTTAAATTTCTTTCTAGTAGGATCCCATTATTTCGTCAAAGGACATCACCATTCTATTCCTACACAGATGTCCACGGATTCCCGCTCTTTTTCCCGACCACAAGGCTTTAGTGGTTTGGTGGCAGAGGTGGTGGTGTGGAGGCATTTATGGCATTCAGTAACAGTTGTAGTCCTTTTTCTAAAGTCTGTCAGTGATGCTTGAATTCCTTTAGTGCATCCTGACAGATCAATGACTTATGCAGCACACGACCATATGGGCAGCACCATGACCTGTGACCTTAATACAATACCTTTGGTCTTGTGGGTTAGGGGGTTTGTTGCCATGGGGATGGCTCCATGTGCACTCCCTGACCCTCTCTTGTGAAGAAACATGCCCATTCCTCTGCTTCTTTCATTCACTGCTTATCATGTGGACTACTGTTGCTTGTAAGATGTGCAACAAATGAGCAGAATTATTTTGACCTTTGTGAAGAAAATGCGAACAATTAATAAATAATAATGAATTTTCACTGTTTGAAAGGCAGAGTAATAAACTCATGTCTTCACTTATGTAATATTAATATTATGAATGTTATGTGTTAGGTAAGTGTGATTGTCTTAATTTAGAAATTCATTTCTAAAGAAACCGTTTTTAGCAATATTTTTTTTCTAAACAAATTGTATTAACTACTACCCATTACCATGGGTCATGATATAGAACTTTTGGACGTTGTTTCTTTACTTTAATTACATTAGTTATATGTAGAAAAAATACATCAATAATAATTAAGATTAAACTATACAATTGCAATTACTAAAATATTGTAATTGTTTCCAAAGATCATCATAACACAAATGCAGAAGTGCTGTTATGATGTAAGTCACGCCAAATGAAACTTAACAATTGCATTGTCATTAAAAAACTTTGGCGCATGACTTCCTTATGACTTGAGTCAGCATCAATATTACTGAAAATGGCCTTGTTTGTACATTGGCTTGACTGTTGAGTTTTGGTTTGACAATACTTCTGAATTCTGTTCGATGTTCACTCATCCATATATACACAATCGCCCAGGCAGGAATGCATACGACAAGCATGTCTCAAAGCTGTTGCTGTTTTACAATGGCTCAAAAGAGTTTCAAAATCATATAGGCCTACGAAAGCTGATTTCTAACACAGAAGGATTTAAACCAGTGAATATAGAGAGGAGGAGATGAGTGACAGGAGAGAAGTGCTGCTGCAGTGTTAGCTGTCCTTTGGAGTTTTCTACCCCATGTCAAGACAACTATGTCAACAGTGGAGGCTACGGGACAACAATCTTGGCAGGCACCATAGAGAGCAGGCTTGCTACAGAGGGGGTCTGGGCCATATGCCGCCACATAAATGATGGGCCTTTGTTATGCGTTTAAAAGGACGCACTGCTGCCACTTTCTCTGAGACTGCTGAGCAAACTTCGGGACCAAATGCCATTAATCCAAGCTAGTGAACCCATAGATGTGTATCCAGCCTTGAAGACACAGCTTGCCAATGCCTCAGCTAGTTTTATGGGCGAGAGAAGAAGAAAATGGAAGAAGACTAAAGTACAGGGAAGATTGATGGTTTGATGGTTTGGCGACAGCTTGACATAATGGTCTTGTCTTAATAGGGTTAACAGTGTTGAGGAAGTGATTTCCCTGAATTAAATAAAAGTGGCATTGGGGTTAAGTCCTGGTTGAAAATCCGTCTTTAAGTTGTGCTGGTGTAAAATCTTAAATCTAAGAAAATAGAAAACTGTAAGCTTTTCTGTACGTTTTATATTCAATGTTGTTTTCCATTTTAGATTACATTGTAGATTGTAATTCGATTGTAAGCTTGTTTCTAACTAGGCAGGGAGGACTGACTGGGAGCTGACTTCATTCGCTAGGGGCTGAAAATCTATTTCTCTCTGGGATTTGTCCTGGTCAAATTGGAGGTCCCAGGAGCCTGAGGAAATCATCCATCTGCTCCCACAGATAATAGCAAAGCATAGTGACAACCCTAACAATCTGGACATAATGATTTTAGAGTAAAAGATCAAATAATGAAGTCCCACTTAAAACCCCTGGGGCCTACAGACCAAAAACAATAGTTTGAATTTTCAAGGAAATTTACAGGGTTTAACTCGGCTGGTAACGTCAGAATAAATGTAAAGCATCTATTGATTAGTATTGTTGTTTTTGTTTTGTTATAAATCTGTTATTTGTTTTGTTATAAACCACCCATTAGATTTCCTCAGAAACGGTAGTGTGATCTTTGTGAACTGCGCGGGAGTTTATCTTGCCTGTATGATGTGTCAGAAACACTGCAGTCTCAGATCCTTCAGCTGAATGTGTAAATTTAATCCCATCTGCTGATATACACAGAAGTGCCGAAGTGCTTGACAAAATGGTTATCTATTCGCGTGGCAGAAGCCCAGAGCTGCGGGCTGTATTTTGGAGACCTGTGGAGAAACTTTCTCCAGCACGCGACCAGCTGTAAACTGAGGCTGAGGACGCAAATGGAGGATTTGGGAGCATCCAGGACAGCGGTCTCCAAAGACGCATCAATGGGAGCAGAGGGTGGAAGCAGTGGGGACGTTAATAGCAGCAATAGGAACACTGGGAGCAGGAGGAGCACTAGGAGCAGTAGGAGTGTGCATTAAGGGCCACGAGCTCATTTGCAGGTGAATGATGGCACTCGCTTCGCCTTTGGCTCCTTTGTTCCGCTTCGCCTTGTTTTTGGTGCCAGATGGTCAAAGAAATGCAAAAAAAGGCTTTTAGCGAAGTAGTCCCCACCCACGGCCTTTAATATTAAAGACTCGAGATAAAACGTGAACCAAGTGGATGCAGTGACATTTATATTCGTTTATATCTGATGTTTATTTCAGCGATGTTCATACTGCATTATAAAATATAAAACAAATCACACAGTCCAGGAGTAGAATTACAAAAAAGAAAGGAAGAAACGAAAGAAAGAAAGAAGAAACGAAAGAAGAACAAGAACAAAATAAAGAAGTAGAGAAAGAAAAAGTGAAAGAAGGAAAGGAACGAAATAAAAAAGTAAAGAAAGAAAGTAAAGAAGGACAGAAAGAAAGGAACAAAACAAAGAAGTAAAGAAAGAAAGGAACAAAATAAAAAAGTAAAGAAATAGAGTAAAGAAGGACAGAAAGAAAGGAACAAAATAAAAAGTAAAGAAAGAAAGGAACAAAATAAAGAAGTAGAGAAATAAAGGAATACAATAAACAAGAGAAAGAAACGAACAAAGTAAACAAAGAGAGAAAGAAGGAACGAAGAAAGAAAGCTTTTTTCCCCAAAATGAAACGTCTAAAATTTTTCATCCTGAAACGACTGCTTGGTTTGTTTTTTTATTACTTAGACAATAAGCTAATTTCCTCCCTTTCTCTGTTCATCTCTGTAATCAACAATAAACATAAGAAAACATCTATAACATTATTGTTCATTTTCTGCTTTCGATCTTTACCGTAGTTAGAGTTGAAATGTTTCCGCTCATTGTCCCGGTTAAGCAGTTCATTATTTTTGTTTTTCTACCTGTAAAAATAGTTCAAACTTTTTGTGTGTTGGTGTGTAGAAATGCACGGGAATATTTTTTTCTTTAAACGAAAGTGAGTACGTGATGAAATTCATAATTAATTGAAAAAATCTTTACTTGGAAATCGCTTGGAATTGTTTTAGTGTTGTTTCGTTTTCCGGGTGCGAGTTTTAGTCAGTTTTGGGGCGTGACGTACTGTTAGTTAAATATAGATAGATAGATATCCCAGAGTGAAACTGACATGTTTTTGTTTTGTGATGCTGCATCGTGACGATTGAAAATATTTTTCACATATTTTTTGTTCGTTATGGTTGTGTACGGGCGTCTTTCTTTCGCTCTTTTGTCTTTACATGTGTGTGTCGATAGGGGTATTTATGTGTAGGGTGTGTTTGTGGTTGGGTGGGAATAGGGGTATTTATGTGTGCATGCGCGTGTAGGACCTGTGTGTGTGTGATGGGGGTGGGGAGGCAGGTGGCTGCCGTGTAGCAGGAGTCTGTGTATTTTTTTTGTCCCGCGGCCTTTGGTAAGTGTTTCATTAGCGGGTTCTCTGAGAGGGGGGTGAGAATGAAGGTCTTACTGGGACAAAGCGGGGCTGCGAGGGCACCTGGGTCCTTCATTATAGAGAGAAAAGGCCCTTTAAATCCTGACCACGGCGCAGCTGCCCTCCTCCCTATCAGCTCCGCGCGCACAACAGCTGAGCGACTCCTCTTTACTACTACACATCCAAAACAGTGCAGGACAAACATATCTCCCCCCCGCCCCGCCCAACCCCCCCGCTGAGATACAGGGATCCGGAACACAGACAATACCACGTTGTAAACAAAAATATAATTTATTTGTTTTTCATTCCGTACAAAGCTTGAATATATAATATATACATATATATTAACAAATCGGCTCAGAGACATTCTTTGCATGACATCCCCACAGAAAACTTAAATTAAACACAACATAAAATTAAAATATTGCAGTAAATAAACAATAACTGTAAATAAAACGTCACCAAACTATCTTGGATCATAAATAAAAAACATAAGTTAGTATATTCTTAAAAAATAGAACAAAAAATGTATGGCTAGATGCTACAAAAATCATTTCAAATCCGACAAAATGAAATTGCACCGTTTCAGAAGTTGTAACACTGCAACAGTCTGTTTTGGCAGAGCCAGTATTGCTACATACGTCAGAGAGAAAGAGAGAGAGAGGGTGTAAAGTAACAACAGGTCAAACAATAACAAATAAAAGGCTCGTCCTCGCTGTGTCCTTCATCCGCTCAGCAGACGAAAACAGGAGCTGCACTTTCACAAACATCTGCAGAACAGAACAAAGACCTGCAGTTAATTTGGGAAACACGCACTTTCATCATCAACAACAACAACGAATTTAACCCTGAAGCTACGAAGCAGGATTTCTCACTTTAGCCTGATTATTTAATCCCAAAATGAGGATCGTCCAGCAGGAATGTCTCTCAACATGGGTCCAACTTATCCAGCTAAACCGATAAACCCTGCGTGGTGTTACAGCCCTTTACTCTGAGAAGGTTACTGAGCAGGAAAAGCTTCTCACCATCTGATCCTCTTGCGCGGAGTGACTTCAACAGGCATGGAGGAGCTCTCGGTCTGCTTCCCCTCTGCGGGTCTTTTCCTTCTGGGGAAGAAGTCTGGAGAAACCGAGAGACTCGAGTTAGACACAACAACTAAAACAAACCTACTGCACCTGATAATTTTAATCATGATGATAATAACGCCCTACAAATAGCAACAAAGGCATAATAATAATAACAATAACAATACATTGTCGTTTTGTACGTGCTGCGGTGTAAATATTACCACAATAAAGTTCTTAGTATTACTAACATTACTATTAGTATTACAACTAATATTAATACTACTTACACTACTATTACTACCAATACTACTACTATTACTGCTAATAATAATAATATTACTAGTAATACTAATACCATTACCAATATTACTAATAATAATAATATTACTAATACTACAAAAGAAGAAGAACACAGTGTGCTCTACCTGTAATATGAGTGCTATAGCTTCGTGGAGACTCCGGAGCAGACCGAGTCCTCCTCTGCTTGCGCGCGCACGCCGCTGTCCCGTTCAGCGCCCATGACTGATTTTCCTGGTTCAGCTCCGCGGCTGGATGTCCCTGCGCCAGCTCTGCGTTTTTACCCTCGCATTCAGCACCGGGGGCCTTAGCACAAGTAGGAGAGTCGGTCCGCACTTTCGCGCTGCATCGCACCGAGTCCCGGTAGAATTCCGGCACGCAGCGCGCGCCCACTTCCTCCCACTCGTAATTCCCAGGCAGCGGCGAGTCCTGCTCGAAGTTGAAGTTCCAACGGCTGCGCTCTCCCTCCGAGATCTCCTGGAGTTTCTGCTGCATCTCCCGGTTCAGCTCCTCGTGATCGACAGGCCCGAAGAGGTTACGGCAAACCCTCGTGCGGGCCAGCAGGGGAAACGTCCTCCTCGCGGCGTGTCGCTCCGAGACGCTGTGCACCTCCACGTTAGACATGGTGCATAAAGACTAGTGCGGTTTGTCTGGAGTCTGGGAGTGCGCAGCAGCAGCAGTAGTAGCGTCTTCGCCGACCTTATATGGTCGCCGGTGCTGCTTTCGCGCAGCTGTTGGATGGCGTCTGCGAACAGGCGGCTTGTGATTGGGCCACTGGAGGCTCCCGCCCCTTTCTCCGCCCCCAGATCGGGTCCGGGCCTGAAGCTGATAACTCACCGGGTGGATGTGAGCGAAGATTGTTTCAGGCTGTGCTCCAATAAGCGCCAGTGTACTTAGTTTGATAAGGGATTCTAGCGTGTGTATTGGAAATAGCCTGGAATTAAATAAATATATTATAATAATAAAAACTAGAAACCAAATAAATCTACAGAGTATTGCTTTCAGTGCATCGTTTCAATTTAACTTCTCAAGTGCGTTTATGGTGGATCAGCGAACAGAATTATGCACAAACCGCCAGTCTTCCTTAAACTAATGTTAACCATAATAAATAACCAATGTCATTTACAGTATTCACTCACTTGTTACTCCACTATGTGGAGTTCACTGTGTATTGTTTAGTTCTTTTAAGTTCTGCACTCTCTTTGTTTTATCCTGTTTTAATTTAGCTTCTGTTCTTGACTTTTGTGCTCCAACATGGTCATGATTCTCTTGTAAACAGCCTGTACTGTGTCCAATTATTACTATTTAATGTTCTTACTGGACAGCAACGAAAGAATGTCCTGGTGCAGGGAAACATGTTTTTCTTGTACATACGACAATAAACACATTGGATCTTGAATCATTTCACTGGGTGCTGTGTAACCCGCACAGCTGAAATGCAAATAAACACATAACACACACTTGACTCAAATAAACAAACGGATTTGCCCTCTTTGTCCCTTTCGTTTTATTTTTGTGCTACAGAACATTTAGACTGTGTTTACTAATGCTCGGCGGAAAGGACGCTCACTTTCTAGAGGGCTGGTGTTCAAATAGTGACTTTGTTCGCGAGTAAAAAAATAATTTGGGACACAGCAGCAGGCGATTGGCAGGCGACCAACACAGGACACCCATCGAGAATGATCACTGTGATTGTAGTGATGAATAGGACACACACACACACACACACACACACACACACACACACACAGAGAGAGAGAGAGAGAGAGAGAGAGAGAGAGAGAGA
>JBBIGC010000041.1:20931018-20945507 GCA_037576955.1 Lepidarchus adonis
TTGCAGGTTCAAGTCCCAGCCCGGGCACCACTGAGGAACCCTTGAGCAAGGTACCGTCCCCACTTCACTGCTCCCCGTGCGGCTGTTGACTGCTGCCCGTTGCTCCATGTGTGCATGTGTGATGGATTAAATGCAGAGGATGAATTTCGTTGTGGTGCACTGTCTGCTGTGGTGTGTTCACAATGACAAATAATCACTTCACTTCAAAGCATCCACAAACCATGACACTTCCACCCCCATGCTTCATAGTTGTTTTCCTGGAATGCAGTACTTGGTTTATGTCAGATATATACCCTATTCTGTTGTCAAAATAATTCAATGTTTTTTTTATGTTTCTCTTAGAGAGCAAATGTTTCCTCTTTGCACACCTTCCAGGCAAGTTAAATTTGTTCAGACTCTTTCTGATTGTAGCAGCATTCACTTTCACATCAACAGTACCAAGATCCTACTGTAGGACCCGTGGTGACATTTTAGGGGTGTTGGAGATTTCTTTTAGCATCAGTCTGCTCTTGGGGTGAACTTGCTTGGACGGACAGACCTGGGTGTGTTGGCAGTTGTTTTGGAAGTGACAGTGGAATGGCAAATTCTTTTGAGATCTTTTTAAATCCCTTACCAGATGTATAAGCTGCTACAATTCCTTTTTTTGAAGGCTTCAGACAGCTCTATATCTCACTCTGGTGTTTTCTTTCACCTCAACAGTCAGGAGCACACCAAACTAAATGTCTGAGGTTTAAATAGGGAAAACCGCCTTTAAAATGTTGAGTAACTATGTAATAATCATGTGCACCTGATGTGTGATTTGAGCCATTGTATTGGGAATAAAGGTGGTGGTGTCCAAATGTACTCCTCATCAGAAATCCCATTTTTGTAGATATACATTTTAGGGCAGATTTTCAAAGGTTAGGGTTAGGGTTAGGGTTAGGGTTAGGGTTAGGGCTAGGGCTTCCCTTCAGTTGTAATTGTTTAATTATACTACTTGAGTCTCCTTTCAAGTGACCATAATTTAATTTTTTAACATTATAATTAGCTTTAAATTATTTTCAATTTGAATAATTTTTTAAACATTTTTCATTCTCAATCTACAGTACAAGTTCTGTCACGCTTCTGCTGGGTGTATTAATACATTGTTGTACAATTACAATATCAAAACATTATTCAGTATTCAGCAGATGTTTTACAAATATTCGATTTTATTTTGATCAGTACAATGTTTTTTAAAACCACTCCAAGTGATCCCACACCATGTGTCTTCTCACCTGGTACATGCAACTCATTAATTAAATAACAAGTTCCTTGTTGTCCATGTGAAAGTGAAGTGAAAGTGACTATTTGTCATTGTGAACACACTCAAAGTGAACACACACAGGCTGGGACTTGAACCTGTGACCTTCTGATCTCAGGGGCAAGGTCAGCATTTAATCTATCACACATGGAGCAGTGGGCAGCTATCAACAAAGCCCAGGGAGCAGAGTAGCGGGGACGGTAACTTGCTCAAGGGTCAGAGGGTCAGAGTACCACAGTGCTGCCCAAGCTGTGACCTTCTGATCTCAGGGACAAGGTCCTAAGCACTAGCCCCAGGTTAGAGTTGGGAAAACAAAGAAGAATAGTCCCTGAAGTGAAAGTGACTGTTATTGTGAAAAACACTCAATTACACAGTGCACAACAACAAAATGTGACCCCTGCATTTAACCTATCACACATGGAACAGTGTAGCGGACTGATACCTTCCTCAAGGTTACCTCAGTGGTGCCTAGGCTAGAACTTAGATCTGAAGGACGACGTCCTGACCATTGCCCACACTGGTATTAGGGGCTTCTGCAGTGCAGGATGTATCCATGATTACATACATAGTAGTAAAGTTTATGTTAACCTTGACTCTTACTTGGTATCAATCTACAGATCTGACAGATTTCCACTTATACTCACTACTTGTGTTCATACTACTTGCAACACTCGTGCCTTATCATAGCCAAAGTAGCACTTAAAGAACTTAAATCAGCCGATGCTGAAGCACTTATGATAAAGAAGAATGTCCTGGACTCTTATAGCAACCATTTATATGAATAGTCTATGTTGTTTATGCTGTAGCACTTACTCATAAGCACTTAATGTTGACGTAGAATGTTGTAGCACTTATCATCTGCACTGTTGTAGCACCTGCACTGTTTTCTATGGCTAAGAAGAATGTGTTAAACTCCTTGTAACTCACATCAGTGTTGTCATGTCTGAATTTATGCTTGATTCTGGAAATCGCTTTGGACAAAAGCATCAGCCAAATGGTTAAATGTAAATGTAATCTAACTGTTCACATGTTATTTAGGCATGTGTAAGGTTCACTCTTACAAAATGTTTACTATCACAGTAAAAGTTTCCTTGTGTCTATCACTCACACACTATTTGTCAGTCCAGTTTGCCAGGGTTTCCAATTCTACAGACCCAGCCCTGATCTACCAGATATTGACGGAGCAGTGGGGGCTGGCTCCTCCTCACCTGGTGGTGGCACTGGTGGGTGGTGATGAACTGGACCAGATGAAGCCCTGGCTCAGAGACACCGTGAGGAAAGGATTAGTGAAAGCCACCCAGAGTACAGGTGAAGGAACCTACTTATTGAAGAGAAAATGGATACTGAATACTAGTCAAAAAACAGTGGACAGTTTCTGAGCTGTAGGAATTGTAGCTGAGTGATTTGACCAGAGGGTGCTCGTGAAAGTCCACAATAAATATAACCTTTGTGGAAAATTTGAATTTGTAGATGGTGTATCATTTAGTTAGTTGCAAAGTAAGTACTAATGTAAAAGTAGAAGTACTTAAAAATGTAAGTAGTAGTAAAATGTGCCAGATCTGTAGTGGAACCATTCAGTACATCCAGAAAAATCTTACAGTTCTTCTTTTTTGGTTTCTTTGTCTACATTGGAACGCTAACACAAGTCAGAGCTTGTGGTCAAGCGTAAAACAGAAAGTCCAGAATGTTCCTCTGAAATATACCTTTGACAAGTAAAATACTGAAAATACAAAATTGTTCTTCAATACAATGCAACTGAGCATATATACACATCTTACTTCTCAAAACCATTCTGCTGGAGACAGCGTAGCATGTCTTTCACAAAGGATCTTTCTGAATGACTAGAATATGTTTAATTCATATTTCAGCCACTAAGCTCCATTTTGTCCCACCCTCTCATACGCACCCTTTATCTATATAATTTATGGTTATAGATTATGACCCCTAACTTTCTCAGGTGCATGGCTCCTGACCAGTGGTCTGAAGTTTGGCATCACTAAACATCTTGGCCAGGCTGTGAGAGACCACTCTCTGGCCAGCACCTCCTCGAAGGTTCGTGTGGTGGCTATTGGAATCACCCAATGGAACACAATCCACAACAGAGAACTGCTGCTCTCAGTGAAGGTTTGACCCTCAGCATTATAATAATTTTTATTGTTTCACTTTACATTGACAGAGAGCATTTATCGACATTTCATTACAAGCATTTCACTTATGGAGCTTTGTTAGACCATTTTGCTGAGACAGAAAGATTTAACATTTAATCATTAAGGAGCTGTACATAGTGAAGTGAAAGTCATTGTCATTGTGAACACACCACACACACAACAGCGAACCACAATGAAATGTGACCTCTGCATTTAACCCATCACACGAGCATATGGGGCAGTCAAGTTGGGACGGTACCTTGCTCACCTCAGTGGTACCCATTTTGAGAATTGAAATCTGCAACCTTTGGATCCCAGGGGCAAAGTTAAGGGGTTTATTCACAAATGAATAAATTAAATAAACTACCCAACTCAGCTGTAAATTTGTCACAGTTAATTTTCTGAATGGTACTATGGTACCATTCCAGACCAATGATAGTTGTTATAACTACATTCAGGTTTAATTCAGGTTTCATGTACATCTACAGCCTGATCAGCCAGCAGCATACCCCACAGAGGACCTCCCCCATGGCTCAGTGTATTGTCTGGACAGCAACCATTCGCATTTTATCCTAATAGAGGAGGAGCCCCAGAGGTCTGGATCCATCAGTGACATGCGAGTCAAACTGCTCAAGCACATTTCTCTCCAACGCACTGGCTATGGAGGTACAAATTGCTATTCACATTTTCTTATTCACAATGAAGACCTATTTCAGGAAACTTATATCACAATTTCAATTCTTTTTAATATATTTTTCAGGTCCTGGGAGCTTTGAAATTCCTGTCCTATGTCTGCTTGTTCATGGGGAGCCAAGGATATTGCAGGTTTTCACCAAAATGCCATTTCCCAATAATAATTCATGAATCAGAATAAAATTAAATAAAAAAGCCAAAAAAAGTGTTCAATGTAGTAATACCATTTAAACAATGCCCCTTTAGATTCCTTAAAGCACTGGTCCCCAATCTTTTTGACACCACAGACCATTATGCTTCTAACAAATTTTCCACACCAGGAAGGGGGCGTAGTTTAGCATGGGGGTGGTATTATTTTACGGTATTATAATAATAGCAAGTGCTAGCTTTGTAGATAACTGGTGAAGCACAATTTTACTCCCTTTATTATTGGGTCTTTCCCTCTTTTCAAAGAAGCTCTCAAGCAATGTTTGTTTTATAATCACTTTGATAGAGTTGTAGGCTTCATTTATTGGTATCCGAAAAAAAGTGTGGGAAAGAGATGCACAAAGATCTTTGTGCAAAATTATCTGCGGCCCGGTACCAGTCTGTGGCCAGGTGGTTGGAGACCACTGCCATAAAGAACCTTTAAATAAACAATGGTTACAGAGCCCTTTGTACTGTAGAACATCTTTATAATGGAGATTTGCCATAATAATTAAACATATTACATGAACTACATCCAAAGCCAAAAACATTTTCAGGCTTTTTTTGGTTATTAAATTACTTTAGATTTACTACTTTGCCTTGTTCTTGCTGCCATTTCTGAACATCGCTTTTGTGTAGAGGATGTACAAGACCATCCAGAATGCGACGCCCTGGCTTATCCTGGCTGGCTCGGGAGGTGTGGCAGACATTTTAGTTACACTGATATACAGAGGATGTTGGGAAGCTGAAATGGTCCAAGAGCTGCTTCTGGATACGTTCAGTGGCCTACATAGCACAGACATCACTTCCTGGGTCAAAGTGGTAAGAAAATTATTTATTATTTATTTATATTTACTCCTTGCACAAATATGCTGAGAATATATCATACATAATATTTTGATTATATATATTTTTAAGAAAACTAAATTACAAGTTATATTTTTTAATTGTAAAATAATATTTTTTCTGATTAGATTCAGAGAATTTTGGACAATGATCATCTGTTGACAGTACATGACCCAGAGCAGGAGACCTCCGAGCTAGACACTGTTATACTTAAAGCTCTAGTTAAAGGTAAGCTCAGACCTTCAGACGGTTTTTATTGGCTGAAACAAAGCAACACTTTTATACCTATAGATTAGGTAATTCCATATTTTACCAACAATAACTTTCCAAAACATACCACTAAATTTAACCTTAAATCCATTATTTTTTATGTTGAATAATTAATTGTCAAATATTTTTTATCAAATCTTCATCACTCAATGTGTTAAACCATTTAACAACAGTGTAGAACACCAGGCATCAGAGTTTTTTGTGTTTTTTCTTTCTGCTGTTTTTCCCCTCAGCTTGCAAAAGTCAAAGTCAGGAGGCACAGGACTTCCTGGATGAGCTGAAACTGGCTGTGGCCTGGAACAGAGTTGACATTGCAAAGAGTGAGATTTTTAACGGGGATGTGGAGTGGAGTGTAAGATATCATGTGTTTTGTTCAGTTTTTTCTTCTGAGGTGAGATGGCATGATATTGTATGAGTTAACATTTAATTAATTACTAAATATATACCATTTTCTTAGGCACAAGACCTTGAAGAGGTGATGATGGACGCTCTGGTTAATGACAAACCAGATTTTGTGCGTCTGTTTGTGGACAATGGGGTGAACCTGGGCGAGTTTCTGACATATGGACGTCTTCAGGAGCTGTACTGCTCTGTCTCTGAGAAGAGCCTCCTTTTTGACCTTCTTCTGAAGAAACATCAGGAGAAACAGCTCCTGCTGGCCTCAGCAAGGACCCCTGGCCCACCCCATATGGATCCTGGAGACAGACGGCCTCGCTTTACTCTCCACGAAGTTTCCAAGGTCCTTAAGGACTATCTGCATGACTCCTGCAAAGGCTTCTACCAGAAGCTTCCAGTGGTAAGTCTGGGTGCGTGAGGACAATATTTAAATGCTGAACTGCATCATAATAATCATTTTTAGTAGCATTTCCTAGTGGCATTCAGTCTGTTGTGTTTACCTGTATAACAAGACACAGATTTCCCCAAATATTTATAAAATTTTGCACAGGATACAGATTGCATTGAATCTGTGTAACTACACAGATGTAAACACACAGACTTCCTTCCCTCAAAGTAGGTTAACCTAACATATAAGTTTGTAAGATAGAATGCCTTCTGATTAATGATAAGCCCTGTAAAGAAAACTGTGTGTAACTGGAGAGTGACTTAAGTCTAGACTTATTATAATAATTAACCATTCAATCATTTGAATGCTTGTAGATCATCTATATGAAGCTTGGGTCAATGTGAATTTAAATGTGAATTGAGTCAACAAGCAGATAAAGAGGTTACAAAATGTTGGAGTAAATTGTTAAGACTTAAGCTAAGTACTATTTGGTAACTACTATGAAAATACTATGCTAGCGGTTAACCACTTGTGGCCTTGTTGAAATCCCCCTTCAGGATAGGGTCAGCAAAGGTCGACTTTTTCACAACCAGAAAGACCTGCCAGACCTCGATCAGCGCTGTGAGAATCCTTGGAGAGACCTTTTTCTCTGGGCCGTCCTGCAGAACAGACAGAAAATGGCAAACTATTTCTGGGCCATGGTGAGACTCTACATCCCTTAGAAGTGACAGGAAACGAACTCTATTTACATATTTTTGACTCTGAAATGCCATCTAATCAGTCAGTGTCTTGTCTGAAGCAAATTGAGTAGTAAGTATGCTAAAGGTTTTAATGGATTGATGGCTCCAAGACAAACAGTGACAGCTTCAGCCCTGAAGAAATAGTAACATACTCGATGATAAATGGCAAAGAGCAGGGGGGCAAATTCTTTATCTACGTTAAGCTTGAAAAATATCAAACGGTCAGTCTCCTAGAGGTTTAGTTTTCATCTCTCATGTTTTGCATGTCTCACAGTATTTAGAATACACATGCAGCACTCTGCTTATGGTTACAAGTATGAATGAGTCAGTGCCATGGTGTTTCCAGTGTGCTCAAACTATTTTAAGAGTCACTCGTGTGTGTATGTGTGTGTGTGTGTGTGTGTGTGTGTGTGTCTGTGTGTGTGTGTGTGTGTGTGTGTGTGTGTTTGTGTGTCTCATAGGGCCCAGAGGCCGTGGCTGCAGCTCTCGCTGGCTGTAAGATCCTGAAAGAGTTGGCTCATCTGGAGTCAGAGGCAGAATCTGCCCGCAGCATGAAAGAAGCCAAGTATGAGCAGTTTGCTTTGGGTGAGGATCTCACTGCAAATGCCAATATTTAAATTGCAAAGTAAAGAAGTGAATATTAACAGCTTACTGCACTATGGGAACTTATACACCAACAATTAAAGCTTTGCCAAAATCCTAAAGGGAGTGTAAATGAATTGTCAGTTTTTTTCTTCTTCTTGTAGCAGACATTTGTCTTTGTTGCTGTTTTACTTTCTGCATCACTGTCCATTAGCCTTAAATGTCCAAAACTGATTTTTAATTTCATTAAAAGGGATATTGAGCATTTGTATTTTTTATATATAATATTACAAATATATTGTAATGGTTCTGGGATAATCGCCATTGGGTGTTGGGGCAGGTGCATGATGGGAGTGTGGAGAAACGAGAAATGTTATGCCTGTTATACTTGTTCTGTGTGATTTAGGAGGAAGAGCTTCCCCACCCACACCGGTTGTGATGTACTGTGTTGTGTGAGCAGGCTGATGGCGAATGCTCAGACCTAACAGAATTGATGCACATGGAATGGCTCGTCTGGTCTGAGCCTTCGCCATCATGCCTCGCTCACGGGTTTATGCTTGTGCGCATCCTAGCCTCTAGGGGACACACCGGTAACAGGTTGGCCTTTTTAAAGGCTGGTCAAAACCAGCAATAAACCTGGCCATTTCCTTACTGGTTCAAAAAACATAACTTGTGTGCGAGTGTGTCAATAGCAACTCTCTCTCCCAAGAGAACTGCTACAATATATTACACATATTTATTTAGTTATTTATTTTAGTTATTATTGTTTATTTATTTAGTTATTTATTTCAAAAACTGACTAAATAAAAGGCATATGCACATATTTCTGATTGTGATGTCTCCAGATCTGTTCAGTGAGTGCTACTCCAACAGCGAGGACCGAGCCTATGCCCTTCTGGTGAGGAAAACACGCTGCTGGAGTAAATCCACTGTCCTTAATCTGGCCACAGAGGCAGACGCAAAGTGCTTCTTCGCACATGATGGAGTCCAGGTAATGTTCCAGATCATATTCCAATTATCCAATCATTTTTGACACACACTTCCTGTGGTTCCCTGGTCATTTGTATTAATTTTGCTTTGCTGTGGTCTTGGCCAGGCCTTGCTCACTAAAATCTGGTGGGGGGCCATGACAACAGACACAGCCATCTCTAAATTAGTCGTGTCTTTCTTCTGTCCACCTCTAATATGGACTAATTTAATTAAATTCAGGTATGTGCTCATATAAAACCATCATATTTTGTGTCTTACTGTGAAAAGATTGAACCAATAGCAGTTGGATTGATTTAGCATTCATTTGCTGCATGTTCTTGTGCGTTTTGTAGAAATGAGGTATTGCAGAGCCGCGGAGGAGGGGAGCAATTTGCAGAGCTTGACAGTTTGGACACAGAAAAAGCCCTGCTTCTTAGCGATGACGACCCAGCGTGAGTCTCTTTTCCTGTTCATCGTAACAGAATTTCAATCCTGATCTCTATAAATCAGAGTCACAAACAGCCGTTTCTGCCTTTTTATCTACTCTTATTTTGCTCCAGGGGAAATCAACCTTTAGTGTCTTGATTATTTCATCCTGCTCTCCTGGTTTTATGTATTAGTGACTCAGAGGCAGCTGGGGACAATGCAGAGCAGAGCTGTAGCCAAGCCTGGAGTCAGTTTCTCCTGCGCCGCTGGAAACGCTTCTGGAGTGCACCTGTCACTGTGTTCTTGGGAAATGTCATCATGTACTTTGCATTCCTGGTCCTCTTCACATATGTACTCTTGATGGACTTCCGGCCACCCCCTCCCAAAGGGCCTTCTATAGCTGAGATCATTCTCTACTTCTGGGTCTTCACACTGGTGCTGGAGGAGATCAGACAGGTGTGAAATGAAATTTGTGAATGAGTTTAGGATGGATGCTAAAGGCACACTCATAATATACAGCTCATTGGTCGCATCTGAAAATTAAATGGTTAACCCTAGCTAGTTAAAAATTTCTAATAATTACAGAACATGAAATCCTTAAGATAAATTTCTGAAAAATTTGCCATAGAGTTTAAAGGTCAGCGTAGGTGTATTTAAAACCAATCACTTTACAGGTGCTAATGGGATAAAATAAATGGGATCTATATTTTCAATTGCCACAGTGTCAAGATTTCTTTATTGGAATATTGTGATTTGCATTTAGAGGCAAATAAATAAATATCCCCCATCTTTAGTTGAGTCATGACTACACTGTTGGAATTGGCCCATAAAGTTCAAATTATAATTTGTTTGCATGTGTGAGCTGATGAAAATGCAGTAGAAACTCTCATATTTCACACTGAACACAGACCCCAGTATCGAATCACATCGTCACAGATTTAATGGATCGGAAAATATTGAATCAATGGCCAAAGTCATGTAGAGATTAATTGCAAGGATCATTATGGGCAAGTATGGGCAAAAATATGAGAAAACTTCCAATTACAAAACTACAACAATTAGTATTCTCAGTCCTCAAAAAAATATCATTAGTGGAATGAAAAGGAAATGTAACACAGTGATAGATATGCCTCTGAATACAGTTTTTCTACAACCAGTTTAAGCAAATTATCAGGTTCTGCATGTTTATACTTGACAACAATAATTAAAATGGTTAACACTAGCTTCTTAATAATTCATAATTATTACAGAATAATCAGAATATACCATGTAGTTTAAGGGGCCAGTGTAGATCAGTTTACCATTCATCGCTTGACAAGATGTCAATGGGATAAAATGAATGGGATCTTAAGTATCTGTGTTAAACCAATGCTAAACTGGCCTTTTATGTGTCTCAGAGTTTCTTCACAGACGAAGACATGAACATTCTGAAGAAGTTTAAGCTCTATGTAGAAGATAACTGGAACAAGTGTGACATGGTGGCAATCTCCCTCTTTGTGTTTGGGGTGTTGTGCAGGTTCGTCATTTCACTGAGGCTGAATTGAAAAGTGCTTTTGCTAAACAGAAACTTTGCCTTAAATCTTACTTTCTTAACTGTGTAGGATGACGGAAAAAACATACGAGGCTGGACGAACAGTCTTGGCTTTGGACTTCATGGTTTTCACCTTAAGACTCATCCACATCTTTGCCATCCATAAGCAACTTGGACCCAAGATCATAATTGTGGAGAGAATGGTGAATGCATGACATTTAAGGATTCAAAGTACTTATTAATAATCATTTAAACTAAATATAACCTGTAAACTGCAAGGGGTTGCACATGGGCTCATTCCAAATTTTCAGAATTCAAAAACAGTTAGGCTGCACAACATAAACATATGCAAACACTAAATCAAAGTAGAACTATTTAATTACTGAATTAACCTGATTACTGAAAAAATTAGATTACTTACTGAATAGGACATTAAAATGACAAAACCAATAAAAGTCTTGCAGTTAGGTCTAGTCCAACTTCTCTATCTATTGTTTGCTGTTTGACTATTGATGTCTAACCTATAGTAATTTGTGTTGTTCTCAGATGAAGGATGTTTTCTTCTTCCTGTTCTTTCTGAGTGTCTGGCTGATTGCATATGGAGTGGCAACTCAAGCTCTACTGCACCCTAATGACCCGCGACTGGACTGGGTCTTCCGTAGAGTGCTGTACCGGCCTTACTTGCACATTTTTGGCCAAATCCCCCTAGAAGAGATAGATGGTGAGCTAATTTGGTGGAGTTAACTAGTAACTAGCGCGGGGCAGTAATTTACATTCGTACACATACACAACATAACAAAAAATGTTAAACAGGCTGTCAAAATTATTTTGGGGACCCCTTGTATCCAGTTGAGATTTTTATTATATATATAATTTATTTTTTTTATTTTAATTTTTTTTACCAGTTTTAATGTAACTTAGTAATTGGTTTTTTTATTATTTAAAAAGGTGTAATATAAAATTTACTATATATTGGGTATGTATTGCAGTGCTCAGACTCACATTTACCTGCATGACAAATAAACATGCCGATTTGTGCAAACAACATATTTAAATCTTTGATGGACTACATAGTCTTGTAGTAAACTAAATACAGTGTAATTTAATGCCAGGCTTAATATGTGACTGCAAAACTGTCTGACTGAAGTGTGGCATCGTTTTCATTAGGGCTTTTTACAGCAGAATTATTTTGCACTGTTTAAACCTGTTAGTTGCGACCAACACTAGATGGAGGCATGGTGCAGGGAATTCATTTTGCCATTACTTTATATATTTCCACAGCTGCTAAAATGGAGGCTCAGAACTGCTCCATGGATGTGCAGGACATCATTACGGGCACTCTGCCACCCTGTCCAAACATCTATGCCAACTGGTTGGTCATCCTGCTGCTGGTCATCTATTTACTGGTCACCAACGTCCTTCTGCTTAACCTGCTTATTGCCATGTTCAGGTCAGAGTTGGTTCTAAATGAAATTACCTGGATTATTAGCTTGTTCAGGCAACATAAAGGTAATTTCTCATTACAGAATTACAGATGTATAGATCACCTAAACAGTGAGGAGTGATTCACTAAAAACAGGCCAAATTGAAAGAACAGGCCTTTACATTCAGATCCTACAAAGATCTACAGATTCTCTATAGTCTTTAAGCATCACCTCTGCACCTGTTTCTCTCAGCTACACATTCCAGGTGGTGCAGGGGAACACCGATATCTTCTGGAAGTTTCAGAGATATAATCTGATAGTGGAGTACCACAGTCGGCCCGCCTTGGCCCCTCCCTTCATCATCATCAGCCACCTGTCCCAGCTTTTCCTCAGCTTCTTCAAAAAGACAGAGTCTAAAATAGAGTGCCTGGGTAGGTCACACACAGCCTTGAATATGCCAAATTAATGAAATTTTTTAATGCAGGTTGATGTAAGTAAATAAGTGAAGTGTTTATAAAGTGCCTTTCACAAACAGGTATCACAAAGCACTGTACAACAGTAAAATACAAAATTAGTCAACAATACAAAGATAGAATAAGAAAGAGAATAAGAAAATGACACCACATAGAGACTACTCAAACCTTTTCAAAAGGCTTCTTAAATAAAAAACTTTATTTAAACTTTAACTCTAATTGTTGAGTTTGTACTGTCTCTTTAAAACCTCTCAAAATTGTAAATGGGAATTTTTTAACCATATGAAACTTGATCTGTTTACTGGTCAGAGAGGGAGCTGCCAGAAGCACTGGACCAGAAGCTGATGACCTGGGAGACTGTTCAGAAGGAAAACTATCTGGCCAGATTGGAAAGGCATCATCTGGAGAGCAGTGAGGAGAGACTAAAGAGCACATCCTCCAAGTGAACGACTGTCTTATATTTGACCTTTGGGCAATTTATTATAGAGCACATCTGACAAAAATATTTTACTAACTGATCTACAATCATATTTCAGGGTGCAGAGCTTGTTGAAAACTGTGGGAGGATTTAAAGAGCAAGAAAAACGTTTATCAAGCATGGAGACTGAGGTAAAGAAATGAAGAATCTATATTCAGTGCAAGATTCAGTTTGGAAATTAGGTATAAAAAAAAAACCCATATCTTTAAAAGGAGATTAAGCAAGCATTTAGGAACTCAACAAGTGACTTTTTACAAACACATAAATTACTGCTAAAGTCGAAGTAGACTAACAAATCGGTTTAACGAGTCAGTCAACGTCTCACTGTGATTGAGCCCATTGAAACCCATGGTGGAACTGAACAGACTCCTCAGTAGTGTTCTTGAGTGATAAACTTAGTTCAGTGTTTGTATTGTGCACACGTTTTTTGTTACATACACATCTTAAAGTGCATAGCTACCCACTTTATAGTAACATTGGCAAGATTTCTTTATTGGAAAATTGTGATTCTCTGACATAGACAGTGTTTGGGAGGGACAAAAAATATCCAGTTAAAAAAAATCAGTTCAGGAGTCATGATTACATCATTATATTTGACCTAAATATTTGACCTACATAATCAATCCTTGGCTACAGTACTCGAAGTACAATTGAATTGCAAGGACATGTGATTTACACAAGTGTCCCAGGAAATCCACATTTATTTAACAAAGACCATGGATTGTTGAGCATCTGAAGCGTGGGCAAAAGTATGAGCACAAATTCCACTTATAAAACTGCAACAATTAGTATTTTCAGTTCTCAATCAATGCAATCATTAGTGAAATGAAAAGAAAAGGTTGGGTAACACAGTGATAAACATGCTGCTGTTTTAGTATGTTACAGGCAATTAATTCTAAACATCTTCATATTTACAAAATACATTTAAGTTAGCCAGTGAAATCATTTCTTAAATAAAGCTGGTAGAGAATTAACAAAATCCCTGATTCTGCATTTTATAAAAAATCCCAACTTTTCAGGAACCTACAAACCTATATAAATCTACAAAGTTCACCTATAGGGTAGAGGTTTCTGATAAAATGGCCAATGACTGTATGTACTAGCAACTCATCTGTGATATTGTAACGTCCTTGTCCCTCAGGTAAAGTACTGTGGAGAGGTGCTATCCTGGATTGCAGAGTGCTTTGACAAGAGCACTCTGAAGTGTGACAGAGATGCTCCCAGAGCTCCTCGTAAGTCTTTATATTTTTATTCAAGCACAGTTCCCATGATCTTTGGTACTCTCCCTTATTTAAAGTTTTATATTATAACATCTGTATTCATTACAGGAACCAAGAGCAGCAGCAGCACAAGTGTCTCCCAGCCAAGCACATCAAAGAAAGAGGAGCCAGAAGGACATTCAGGATATGGGGTGAACAAGAAACTGCCTTACATTGATGAGTGAGAGTAAAATAATGGAGTACTCTGTTATTTTAGATACAGGAAATGTTAAACAATAACAGATCTATTTTCTTTCAAACTAACTTATAATTTTCTCATATTCAAAAATGCTTGAGTAAAATGGACAGAATCAATGCATGATTCGGTCCCACTTTATATTAAGTGTCTCTAATTACTGTGTAATTACACATTAACAATGCATGTAACTACAGTGTAAC
>JBBIGC010000041.1:20949859-20965768 GCA_037576955.1 Lepidarchus adonis
TGTGGCGACAGATTCGCAATCCGTTCCCTCAGTTTATAAACCGTACCCACGAATTCTTAAACTGTTCCCTCGGTTTTGCAAATCCACCATGTACCTGCTAGAATCACTGTAAGCAGTCAATTAAAATGTTTTCCGCTTAATAATACACAATAAACAATATACAATTAGATTCATTAACACGTATGAGAGTTTGCTATTCTTCTAAAATGAAACCAATGAGTACACTTTACAGTCCCTTAAAATTTATAAAATTTGAGCGCACGGATTGGAAATTCGTGGGTACGGTTTATTCATCCGTGGGCACAATTTGTAAAACCGAGGGAACCGTTTAAGAATTCAGGGGGACCGGTTTATAAACTGAGGGAACGGATTGCGAATCCATCGCCACGGATTGTATTTTTTTCTCCTGCAGGTGACGTTGCGGGCTCCGTAAAAAACAAATATGGTAGCAATAAAATTATTTGAATGAATGCTTCAAAAGACACTTTTTAATTTGTAACCTTTTTTCCATGTTTATTGATTATACACTGAAAATTTAGTAGCACATGTAACGGTTAAGGCATTTACTTAGCTTTTTTATCTCCATCTAAAGCTCACCTTTATATTTTCATAATCAAGAGTGCAAAATAAAATTTTCAAAAAATGTCACGTCAGATTTACACAACCAGATCTGACATGGTTCACACAATGGGTTTCTTGATGAATGGCAAACATTCCACTGCTTCAAATCAAATGTATTTCATGTGAAAACCTAATGGTTGATCCTTTACTTTGAGATGTACTAAAGTACCATAGAAGATGTTTGTCTAAATAAATATCTCACAAGAAAATGCCTTTGCAATCATTATGCTCAACAAATCAGATGAAGACTATTCTACAATTTGATCATACATCATTTTACTTACTGTTGATAATGGTGAAATGTTAGCAGCACACTGAACAGGAAGCTTTACTTTGTTTTGCTAGAATTTTAACCAAGATGTAGTAAATCAGCAGACACTTCTAGCGTCCAAATTTTGTTTCTTTAAGTTTTAACTGCAGCTTCAAGGCTAATTTGAATAGGAAACTCTACAACCAAACAGCCACCCTAATAGCACAAGGAATTATAAAAATACATAATTTGTTACAAACATTAGTTCCACAGCTCCAATGCAAAACCAAAGTAGTAAAATTTGGACCAAAGTCTTTGCTGATTGACTATATATAGCTAATGGTTTCATTACTAAGCCTGGCATTGTTTGATGGAAACACCGTCCTTAAGACTTTAAATTAATAAAAAACAAAAAAATGTCAGGGGCTTGTGGATTTCTGAATACAGGGGGTCCTCCGCTTACGCTGGGGTTCCGTTCCTCATCATGTGTCAAAGTCAAATTTCAACACAAGTCGAAACCCCTTACATACTTGCCCTGTGGCCATTCCTCAATCAGTCCACCTGAGGCTCTGTATTGCACTTTTCTGAGTGTTTTATTAAAGGTACTTTCACTTTTCACACCGTTAAAAAAAATCATACAAGGATCCCTTGTACATTTAACTATGGTGATATTCAACTCTGTGACATACTTTGTAAATACCTGTAACATTAAATAAAAATAAAAAAGAATTTCACAGTAGCTTACAAACTTCCATGTAAAATCTTGGTAATTGCAATGCACTGTGGTATTTATTTAAACCTTTATCTTTTTGAGCTACCTAAAGACTGAAAACACACAAAATGGCTTCTGTTCTAGTTCATGATTACAGATCACATGGGCAGTTTTTGCACAAGTACAAGTTGCATGAACATAGTACAAGTGTGCACACAGAAGTGTAAAAACAATACTCTTAAATATTTACAGGATGAGAACTGGTAAGGTAAAGGTGAACTGTGAATAACAGGATCAAAGTGATGGTTCAGGGCCTCTAGGCTGCACTCCCTCTCTCCTTAGGCTTATGTCAAAACGTGGTGTGACCTCACAACGTACTAGTAACGCATCGTCTCTCACAAATCCCCTCTGGCGCAAGGCCTGCAATTGCATAAATGTGACGTAACCAAAGCCTTTAGGGTTACGCTGCACGGTGGGCCTCTGGAAGGCCTGGAGATCAGGCTTAGTCTCCATGACCTCAACATGGTGCTGCCCCTCTGTCTGGTCTAACACTGCTAGTCGGATGGTGCCCTGCAGTGGCCAGGAAAGCTGGCTGTCAAACTCTCCCTGCATGGTGTGCACAAATAAGGAGATATAGTTGGAGCAGCGGGGTGCACTTGGTGTTTGAAGGTGCAGACGCAAGCAGAGTTTATAGCCCGGTCGGCCAGTGTAGAAGGGTGGGCTATGGAGGACCACAGGGTGGCCTGATTCCTGGTTGCGAAGGTAAGCTGAGAATCCATCCAGCCGCCACACATAGATTCCCTGATACTGCTGGGCCTCAAGTTCACGTGTGGATTCTTCCAGGGAAGCCAGTTTCTTGCGCAACTCCGTCATCTGGGTGGACTGTGTATCGTTCCGTATGCTAAGCTCCCGTAGCTGGTGGTCCTGACGAACAAGACGGCCCTCCAACTCACGGACAGTCTCTCGTAGCTGAAGCAACTCCTGGCTGCACTGGCAGTGCTCTGCTGGCCTTGCAGTCGCACTGCGCTCGTCTGTGGGTGAAGACGCTGAGGCAGAAGATGAAGGCATAAGTCCATTGAAGGACTGGTTACGCAGAAACTCAGCCATGTAGCGCATGTGCATCTGCGTGAACTGCTGCATGTGAACGGCCAAATCATTCCTCATCATCTAGAGCACAGACGGGGGAGGGGGAGGGTCATTTCAATAGTTCGCAAAATAGCCAACAAAAGCATTAACAACTTTCATTCAATAGTTCACACCAGCACGACATGAACTTACAGTACAGTGTATTCTATAATATTCTGTCAATTTTCACTCTTATTTGCTCAATGCCAGCGTTTCTTTAGTGTGTTTTAAATTGGTTATCAAAAAGTTAATTGGAAATGTTTTTGAAAATGTAGTTAAATACAAATTCAAGTGAGTTACATGGAACATTCTTGTTTTCATTGCATTTTTTTATCTAAACTTTTCTGGAAATTAGGTTTGCATGTGGTATACCTTGGAGGTGCTTTTAATAAAATGGACAGTGAGGGTGGGCACAAAGTAGGTCTCTCATATATACTGGTAACTCAATGTGGTTTAGCAAAACAAAATATTTTAAAGCTTCTGGAGCATGGTGTTACCTTTTCTCGACAACCGAATATGTTGAATGTACAGGCAACAGGAGCTTTCAGACAGTCTGTGTCGCAATGAGAGGCCAACTGAAACCAATAAATAAAATAATAAAGATTAATCTGATAAGCATATATTAAATATCATGGCATTATGTTTTCCAGACATTTATCTCACCTGATCCCGAAACAGCTCCATGTTACAGTATTCACAGGTTATATTCGCCAAGGGACACACCTGCTCATGAAACTGCAGAAACAGACAGAAATGACCGTATTCAGTGAAAATCAGAAATTGTATTATGAACAGGCATCAATGTTTACCTTTTGTATTTAAGATGGCATCAGTCCAAATAATGTCTAAAAATATAACATTTAAGAGCCTCTTCACCTGTTGGTCAGCATATACAACCCTCGCTGCACAGTCAGGGCATGTGACTTCACGCCGTAAACACTGGTGTTTGATGTGCTCTTCCAGCTCACTCTTCCACACCGGCTCGTGACACTGAGTACAAGGTACTGTTGCAAACTTACACTGGAGGATGTGGTTCTGCAGAAGCGAAATACAAGAACATCCCTAATAAGTCCACAGAAAGACCAGAAAATGTGGAGCTAAAATAGTGTGGTTCCCTATAAACCAGATTCTTTAGTGGTGTCACTAAAATTCTTGGTTCCACTTCTTAGTAAAAAGGCAGTTTTTCTATTGAACCTTTTTTGTATACTATTCATTAGGTTGACATAATTAGTCATTTATGAGGAACTAATTACATCTGCAGTTCTGGGAACAGAGAAGATGTTCATGAGAATGATTGGAATTTACCTCCAAGTGTCTTAGCTCCATTTTCTCATTACAGCCTACGTTGCGGCAGCGCACAGTAAGAGACAGGATTTCTCGTTTGGCAAAGTTGTCTGGAAAAAGCTGTTCCTCTGTCAGCACTTCATTGTCAACTGGACATTTCTGCCCTGTGTCCCTACCAGGGAGGATTAGAGAAAACAAAGTCAAACTCTTGCTTGGGCACAGTCATAATGGCACAAAAAAATCAAGGTAACATTATTTCAAAGGCTTTATTGCATTAACTTGCATTGTGCTTTGAAGAGGACTGATCTACGAAATTATTTTCTTAACATTGAAATTCAAACCACCTCATAGATTTTGATAATTGATGTTTGAGGTCAATTGTGCTATTAGGAAACACTTCATTTGAAACCATAAATTTTTTAAAATATATTTTTAAATACAATTACGAATAGCTGCCTACCTGATGGACTTCCTAATACAGCAATTGCAGAATCGATGGCCACATGGTGTCTGTACTGCTGACCTTAGGCCCATCAGGCAAATAGGACATTCATACTTGCTCTCCAGTGGGGGGTCAAAATCGACATCATAGCCCTGCTGGTCTGGTTGGAGATTGGATGATACACTGAGGGTGGAAGGATTTTCTGTGGGGCTTAGGTAGGACTCCCGCTCCTTCTCCATAGCTGCAGCACAGCTGGACGGCCACATATATTCATTGCACGAATCATCAAGACTGGATTTGTGAGTGTCACTACACGCCATCTAATAAAAGGGAGGAGTTAAAAGCATGGCAGGACAAAGAGAAATTAATGTAGGTTGTCAGAAATGCTTGTCTATTTAACTACCAAAATATTCTTTAAAAACTAGACTTGCAATGCCCCTCGAGTTCCATTGTTGTGATGTCATTTCACATCAATACTATTTAACTTTCCTACAGTATGGACAGTTTCTCAGACAGATTCAACCCTGGCTGGGACTACAAATTATTTTTTTGTTTATATTTGTTATATATATTAAAAAGAAAATCTCATCTGTGAATTCATACTGTTGTGGAATACACAGAACTTTGAAAGCACATGCTCATCCAATGTTTCTCCTAAAATCAATGCCCTTCAAAGATTGCATATCAGTATTTAGAATGAGTACTTAAAAATAAAATAAACTATTTTGATAATGGTAGTTAACTCGATTGACTTTTGTAACAGATTGTCTAAAGTAGGAGACACAATACTTACATGACATTGCAGTGTGTGTCTCCTTGTGGGTTATAGTATAGTAGAAGTTTGAGTATAACAGGTCATTTTTTAGATGCTCCTCATAAGCAAAGCAGTTAAGAATAGCTCAATTATATTTACTTAATAGCTTGTAAGTAAAAATATTGGGACCAATAACACTGATATGCTGCTTCACAACCCAGTGTTCAGGTTTTTGCCCTTCAAGCCAATGCTTGGCATTGGGCTTGGAGACCAGAGGGCCTTTTCTATTCCAGGGTTTACCCAAGTCCGTCCTGGAGGGTCAATGGGCAGCACAGTTAGGGGATTTCCATATTCAAACATAACTACCTCACCTGTTAATTGTCAGTTTTAGTGAGTGTACTTGACAAGAGGAACTACCAAATTTTGCTGGACACCCCAGATCTATGGACATTGCTTTTTAATCTGGCCTGATTTAGAAGCCATAGAAATCTCAGTGCTAGTCAGCTTGTTAGATTATTATGAGTCCAATGCTACAGAAACAGGCTAAAACACGCGAGAACAGAATGTTTATTGTTTCCCGCATTTTAGTTTCATATTTACAATTTGCTAGCACCAAAAATCATACAACGCCTTATTGCTCGTCACTAAAAACAATCTGGCTATAAATGCATTAATTAATAGTGAGCGAAGTGCAAAAAATTGTCTGCGGAGAATTTACCGCGTTCGTTAGCTAAGTTAGCATAAGTTTACGAGTCGGTCCCGCAAGAAACTTTAATTCCCCGAGACCTATATCTAATTATCTAAGACTATACTCGTTGCCTTATAAAAGAAGTGACTGTTAAACCACTTCTTGCTCATTGTTGACTCTGGAAAAATGTTTATTTCTTTATTTCTTTACATCTTTTTTTAACTTACCTCGCTAGCCGCGCCCGGGCGCGTGAATCTCTTCCGCTATCCGAACGTCACTATGAGTAATGTGGTTGCCAGATACACGGGAATCCCTTTAAGAAAATGAAAACTGGAGGACTGTAAACTACCTCGGGAGGCAGGACCAGGAAGAGGGTTCTTTTGAGCTTCGGCGTCGATTTACTGTCAGTATTTTTCACACATCAAGGGCTGCAAATGTGGTATTTAATTTGCATCCCTACATGGAACGTGTGGTGTTATTACTGAGACCAGATGCACAAAACGAATATTTACAGTGCAAACAAATGATCAAATTAAACGGTAACGAGAAAATAAAATAATAAATGAATAGCAATAACAACAAGCTGTACATAAAAACATAGAACAACATTATACATGCACTAAATAGTACAGAAATTCAATGCCAATCTTGATTACATAATAAAAAGTAGAATAGAGTTTCATAATTTAGTTTATGTATTTATAATATTTTCTAAAGGCAACTCTGCATATCAAAGATCTTTATTTATATTCAGTCAGTGTTTGCTACCAGTTCCTGTTTTGGTCTCTCCCTCTATCATCTGCTCATTTTCCCTGAATAGATTCAACATTATTTATTCATCACCTACACAGTTATACAAGTGCAGCATGTAGTGAAATGAACCTGATCATTACCAAGATTTTAAACAGGATTTTTCAATTAGACTAATTTTAATGAGCAAAAAGATATTTCAATTAAAAAGACTAATAAATAAAAAAACATTTAAAAGAATATAAAGAAGAAAATAAATTACAGAATAAATACAATTAAAGCAGCAAACGATGGTATACAGTATAATAAAGTACATTTATTTTCTGTATTAAATAATAATAATTTGGGGAGAAAAAAACATAATCACAAAAATAAGACAGGGGGCAGTAAGCTGCTGCAGTTGTTAGTTCTGTCATTAATACTGTCACCTTACATTGAGAAGGTGGGGTTCCTGGCTGAGACGGCCTGGGTTCCTTCCGTATGGAGTTTGCACTTTCTCTCTGCGTCTGTGCTGGTTTCCGCCAGGAGCTCTGGTTTCCTCCCATAGTCCTAAAAACATGCACATCACGTGTGTGGGAGACGCTGATCCCTAGGTGTGACTGTGAGTGCGACTATCTCGCAGAGGTGACAAATCCAGGTCCAGAAAGTTTAAATCCTCCTCATGATTTCATACCAACTGTCTGGCTTCACTAGCTCGTATGTGCAACGTTGGTGCAAAATCCTGGGGAGGATTTTTACTTTCTGGACCTGGATTTGTCACACTGAATATTGGTATGTCTGAATGAATAAATAAATTCAACACAAAATTCATTGACAATTTACTATACTATATTATTATAACAAGTTATATTAGCTATATGGACTACAATTTTTATTTACCAGTTTCTTATTAAAATAAACAATTAAAATGTAATATTAAATAAATATAACAAATCACAAATCAGTTGATGTTCTTGTGTGTATGTCTGCTCTGCTCTTTCCTTTGAGCAAATGATGATTTTTTTTGTTGCAAAGATGCAAACAAATATGACTATTCTGCAGCCATGACTGTTCCTGTAATGAATGGTGGGCACTCGTGTAAGGACTCCAGGTTGGTTGTTATTGTCTCAGCAGGTGAATCCATCCTTTATAAACGGGTTTGCCTAATTTGTGAAAACTGGATGGTGTTTTGCTTGATGCAGCAGCAGCACAGGGGACTTATTGGAGGCATATGGCAACCCCGCTGCATGTCACGTGATGAGGACAAACCTGGATGAGTAACACACATGGCTGGAGGCGAGAGAGAGAGAGAGAGCTGTGTCTTTATGGAGTAGAGAGCATAGTATTACAGGAGAATTGTATACGAATTAACGTAACCTCAGTTCATTGTCAAAAAGTGAGTATTATGTGGCACACCCTCTAGTTTTTGTGAAATTAAAAAAAATATATATATATATATATTTTGTAATTTAGGAATTCAAGTGGCACTAAACGGGGAAACCCCCATGACTGAATAAGCGTTTGTCACAAGTTTTGTGTTAAATCCTGGAACATCACTGGGACTTCGGCAGTGTGATATACACTGCCTGTCTAAAAAAAATGTCGCCGTCTGGATAAAAAAAAAAAAAGTATGTAAAATCATTGGAAATTGGATACTTATTGCTTAGATGATTATGTTTCAACTGGCAACAAGTTATTTAACCCGAACTGATGCAGTAAATAGCTTCTCATTACTTAAATAACCATGTCAGAATACACATCCTGTGGTCGTGGAAAAGATGTTACAGAAAATCAGTTTCAGAAGCGTCAAATTATTGTCCTGCATCAAGCAAAGAAAACATGTATGCAGATTGCTGAAACTACAAAAAATGTGGCTAAGAACTGTCCACCACATAATTAAAAACTGAAAGGATAATGGGGAACCATCATCTTTGCAGAATAAATGTGGTCAGAAAGTAATCTTAATCCGTGATTGCAGATCGCTTAAATATTTGGTGAAATCAAAATGTAAAACAAACAACAGCAACTATGGTCTGATGAGTCCAGATTTACCCTGTTCCAGAGTGATGGTTGCATCCTGCTAACAAGAGAGGTGCATGAAATGATGCGCCCATCATGACTAGTGCCTATTGTACAAGGCTGTGGGGACATCATCTCTACAAGATCTTGGTGAAAAATGGATGCAACTCTGCACAGAAATAAATGTTGTGAAATTGAAGAAGCTTATTGAAACGATGCCACAGCGACTACATGCTGTAATTAAAGCAAAATGTGGTCCTACAAAATGTTAGTGTGTGACTTTTTTTTGGATGGCCAGTGTGCAACACTGAAGCTTGACTATGACTACATATACATTTTCTTGACCTTTAGTATTGTGAAGTTATCTTTCATTTCTTTTTTTTTTGCTGAACACTCAACATATGATCTTCCAGATAACAGATATATTTTATAATAATCATATATAGCTATAGCTAAACCTGGTGACTTACAGTAACTAGGACCTTTACAGTAAATATAACCAGTTCAGCTGACATGCCACACTATGCCAAATGTTACATACATATTACGCTTTGTCAGACTGTTTTTGCAATTTACTCACATTACAGATATATGTATTAGGAGTCTTGCTCAAGCACTTACTGGTCTAGAGTGTCATGGTTTGCCAGGTGGATAAGTCACACCCCAGCTTGCTGCAAGGAGTGCAGGCATTATGCACCAATCTACTTCAGCCACTGTTGGGGCACTTCTAGTGAAGTGATACCTATAGTGTATTTGGGCCTTTTGCACATCTTGTTAAGAAATGAATGTTCTTTCAAATATTAGTACAGTCATTCAGATATGCTGCTTTTAAGCTATGATTTATACAGTAGAGGGCACTTGATAAAATATCCCTCTGATAGTTAGATTATTCACAGGTAGGCAGGATCATCTCATCTCACGTGAAAGCTGTCAATATACATTTAGACAATGGACATTTTTATTTTAATTATCTGTTACAGTTCAGCATTTTACATCTCACTACAACACCATGCCGCCATTATCAGCACTCCCAGCGAGTGAGCCGCATGTTTTCCACATCTTTTCAGCAGCGGACCCCACACTTGTATCCCTGGCTGGAGCTGAGCCACAGTAGCATTGTGGTTCTGTGAAAGGCAAGACAAGGCAAGGAGAATTTATTTATTCACAGAGGGCATTCAGTGTTCTTTACAGGGTTACAATGAGCATAAAAAGCAAAGTAAACATTAACATCAGCAATAAAATCAAATTTGGTGAAATCTATGAATGCTCAGTATACAGCATGTTCTTGAAATATTAAAAAAATATTCTGACTGTAGTCTCGGTAC
This sequence comes from Lepidarchus adonis, assembly GCA_037576955.1. Lineage (NCBI taxonomy): Eukaryota > Metazoa > Chordata > Actinopteri > Characiformes > Lepidarchidae > Lepidarchus > Lepidarchus adonis. The sequence continues at coordinate 20,959,809 of JBBIGC010000041.1, forward strand.
ATATTCCACAATGTCTTTGAAGTGTTAAATCACAGAGTCTTTTTTTAAAAACGTGTCTTACTTAACCTAACTTTAAAATGCCTAAATTAAAAAGAAATATGGCACCTTTTATATGAACATTCAGATGTGGCCTGCAACTCTGGAGTAGTTAGAACAAGTAACAATATGTTTCCATTTAAAAATGTCCATCCAGACCATACCAGAAGTGACAGAGGGGTGATGAAGTCTGCACTGTGCGCATATGGTTTTAAGGCAGTGAGGATTATTCAATTTGGTTTCAGGAAGTGTAAGGTATAAACTGATCAAAGAGATTTTGCAACCAACAATTCTTTGTGTTTTATGGAAGGGAATTTGGGCAGCAATTCTCATTTCGCAAGCTTAGAGCAAACTGCTTTACAGTACTAATGTTTGAATTCATGCATTGTGAAATTTACTAATAACTGGTTTAATATTTAGACCACAATGCCATTAGACCTAAGTGTGATGTTCAGTGATCTATACACAATGCAACATACAATGATCCAAAACATCCAATATACAAAATGATCAGAATCAGAATCAGACACAGAATCAATTTATTGGCCAAGCATCTTTGCACACACAAGGAATTTGTTTCCGGTCAATGGTGTCTCCATAGGACTCAAACTGAATAAGACATAAATGACAAAAAATTGACAACAGCAATAGACAATATGACACATTATATACAGATTTGTTTATATACAATATACAAAATATACAAGATACCTGTAAACAAATAAGTGCAAAATTGAGTTAATTGTGTAATAGAGTCCTGCTGTGTAATATTGCACTGTTGAAGATAATAGTGAATAATCAATTTGGCCATGTAGTTAATCTACATACATACATGATTATATATATGATATAATTATATAATAACTCAAATTACATGTATAATTCAGTTCATGTCTTGTTCTCATATATGGCACCACATTTCACTTCCTTTTGCACATTTGCCACAACTTTAACCCACTTTAGTTCATTCCTGTGAAATTTATTTGCATTTATTTGTAACTTTGAAAGGGGTCAAGACTCAAAAGTTCAACCTCAGGGCTTCTGACCAATATGCCTCATATCCCATGTATTTGATTTGCTAGGTGTTGCTTCTTTAGTTTTGTACTGTAGCTATAAGGCTAAGGTAGCTAATGTTTTAGGGTTTAGGATGATTCCAAGGGCCCAACACTGACATGGGGCTCCCAAAGAACACTTTTGACGAAAGATTATTCTATAATATTGAATGCTCAAATTATATTGTTTCAGGTGGCACTACATTTTAAATTTTTTACATTTTTAAAATTGTATAGGTTAGATTTTTGGTCCAATAATCATAAGCATGGGCATGTACTGCTGGGACTGTGCCTTAAACATCATTATAAAACTGATGTCAGCTTTTGGAATCTTTTCACTTCCCTGCTTCTGCTTGTCATACCCAGCCTTCCTCTTTGCAGCAGAGTACCTGCTCTCTGCCCATGCTGTCGAAGTGTGGATAGGTGGGGTCACAGTGGGCCTCTATTCCTCTTATGAATAGAGCATTTTTAAATAGCAAGGTCAATAATCTGCACTAACAAGGCTCCTCATTGAGTGCACTCAAACATGCAGATCGCACCCTCTTGCTCACACAGAAGTGCCTTGAAATTAACATGCACTTTTTTTGCTTTTAACGAACTTCCAACATTGCTTTGTGGTGAAACATTCACACATGATTCTTGATTTTAGTTTAGCTCATTACACAACGAGGGAATAGAAGGGAAGCAGGTCAGCAGATGGATAGATATGGTCATAGGACAGCTCTGCTTTGTCACCATAAAACTGCTTACTTCTTGTTATGGAAGGATCCTTTCTATATATGTAGCGTTATGGGATGCAAACAAAGGACTCCATTGGTTTGCAGTGAAATTTAAATGGAACTTAAACCGTAAAAGGATTACTTCAGCATTTCTCAGCCTAATTTTTATTTGGCTTTACCATGCATTTTAGACTGTAATTGGCAGCACTGGATTTGTACATCCTTATTTACATTTTTATTTAAATCTCTCTCTCTTTGTGTGTGTGTGTGCGTCTGTGTGTTTGTATGCACATTGCTTCACCTTCAGTTGACAGTGCACCCAAGTGGACATTATTGCTTCAAATATCAAATGAGTGAACACATTGCTCATTGTTCTTCTAATTCTAGTGGGTTTTTTTTTAAATAAATGACTTATGGCCTGAGAGACATGTTCAGTAGCTGTGAGAGACACACTGTAGAATGAGCGATTTAAGGGAGCCCACACAGAGGAAAGGATAAGGTATCATAGCAGCACAGTTCAACATGCATCGGCTACCTTAGTTATCTAGCAACCGCTAGCGTAATTTACAAAAGCACCTCTGTTTGCAGACTCTCGGGAGCCCACCTTTCACATGTGTTTTCTATTTAGCGAAGGGTGTTGCGCATATGCTGCCTAGTGGGTCAGGCCAGGACAACAGGGCCATTATAAAAGCTGTGCCTGTCCACTCAGTTGGACTCTGTCAGCGGTTGGGTTGCCCTTTGATAGCCATATAGTGATCTGAAGTTTAGTATTTAGTGTAGCCTTGATTTTCTTATCGTGGTGGTTTCTGGCTTCAGACCTGGTTGGATTCAACATGAGGAGGCCTGGAAAGCAGTACAGATTGCTACTCCTCTAGGTTACATTATCTAGTACAACGTTTTCACAGGACTTTATCACAGAAATAAGACCAAAGAAACTCAAGGGTGATAGTTCAGTCAATAAATGTGAATTTCTCTACAATTAAAAAGCATTTTGAGTTTAATGGGGATGTGTTATTTGGTGGATGCTAACATGTTTGGTTAAGCATTTCTTTTTAAAAGTACTAAATGTGATACACTGCATTAAGTACTGCATTCCTCTTCACCTGAGCTAAAGTGACAAAAACTATTTTTTCCATTAGCCAAAGTAGCAAATCAGTCAAGCCAAGTTTAATATCTAAGACAGAGAAGCGCGATACCACTTTCTTCCTGATACAAATATTGAACCATGGGTAATGATGGCCTAGTGGTTAGGATCTGAAGATCACAGGTTCAAGTCCTGCCCCAGGCACCACTGAGGTACCCTTGAGTAAGGTACCCTCCGGCTACACTGCTCCATTTGTGTGGGTGTAAGAGGAGACCTGCCTCAGTACCCAGTGTGCTTATGTGCTTTGTAATACTGCCTGTTGGGTTATGACAGTCAGCAGTCTAATACTCCAGTCCAGTCTTGGACTCAAGTCTAAACTCTAAAAGTATTTCTATGGTCTGCAACTTGTCTTAGACTTGCTAGCATTTGCTTGTTTTAGGACTCTGACTTGACTTGGACTAGGCCATTGGTCTCACCAAAAATTGTTGGTTCAGTTAAATTTTGTGATTCTCCTAGCAACAATTTTCTGATGTGGCTCTCTTGAAGTGCCAGTGGTAATCACCATTCTGTGTTGAGTGTTGAGTATTGAAACCATACTTGTTGCTTTTGATGGTGCTACAATGCACACAGGCATTGGTCAGTGATCTGCTGATCATGTGGCATTGTGTTATTTTCCCCGACCCTCTTTCATACATAGCCTGCCCCACTTCCTTAGCTAGGACTGTCTCCCAGTGTTCAGTTTGGATACAGGGCTTGGTGAAATACAATTGGGAAAATACTACTCAGCATTAAATACATAGCTTACCCCCCCCCCCCCCCAAACATCAACGCATAAAAGGAATAATTTTATAGTAAAATGGTTGGTGTTTAAATACTTCATGAAATGCCTTTGTCTTGACCACAAAATGTGATAATTGCAATCTGTTTATTACCACACTTGGTCAGGTTGAACTGAAATCATTAGGGTTTGTCCATGCAGGGCGTCCGTACTTCATTTTGGCCACAGACAGCTGAGTGAATCAAATTAAATGGCTACATTTAAAATAAATAGTATGTCCTAATTTGATCCATTGCCTTGAGTGAGGCCAAGTTTTTGAAAATTGTACACATATACAATTTGAACTGTAACTACTCTGTACTGACCCTCTTCTTTAGTGCAGAACTCTAACTAGAACATAGGAGCTTTTCTTATTGAAAAATGTATTTCTTATGAACTATTTATTTCTTAAACTAATAAACCAAAGCCAGTGTGATAATAAAAACTAAAAAATGTTTAGTGAATGTTTTATAATGTCACCATAATTACAGTTGTCTTGGTCAACTCTCAAGCAGAAAATATTACATACACTACCCCAATGAGAGTGTGCCATTCCAGGTTAATATGTCAATGGATTAGTTCAAATACAGACCTTTTCCTCCTCAAATCCATTTATTTATTTATTTATTTATTTATTTATTTATTTATTTATTTATTTATTTATTTATTTATTTATTTATTTATTTATAACCCCATTTCCAAAAAAGTTTGGATGCTATGTAAAATGTAAACAAAAATAAAATGCATTGATTTGCAAAATCATAAACCCATTTTTTATTAACAATGGGATGTAGAGAACATATGAAATGTTTAAAGTAATGTATTACAGTTAAATGAGAAATATTAGCTCATTTTGAATGCGATGGCACGAGAGGACTGAAAAGTAAGTGGTACTGAAAAGAAACAGGTGGAAGAACAATTAGATTAATTGATATTAGATCAGTAACATAACTGGGTATAAAAAGAGCATCTTAAAGAGGCAAATTCTCTCAGAAGTAGGGATGGACCAATCTGCAAAAAACTGTGTCTACAAATTGTGAAATTGAGAAAACTTTGAATATCTTACTATCTGCAATACACATCATCAAACATTTTCAAGAATCTGGAGATTTCTCTATGTTAAAAAGACAAGGCCAAAAATCTATACTGGATTACTGTGATCTTTGGCCCCTAAGGTGGCAAAAACAGGCATCATTTTTCTCATGGATCATTGATCATTGCCTGTGTTCATTGTCAGTTCGCCTTGGCATTCACAAATACAAGATAAAGCTCCATCATCCGAAGAATTCATGTGAACATGATCCAGGTAAGCTCTTTTAAAATGGAACAAGGCAAAGTAGAAAACTGTTCTGTAAAATCTTCAAATAGAAATTAGATTTTTTTCTGGAAAATATGGACTAAAGAGGAGAGGGACCATCCATTATCAATAGCTCAGTAGAAAATCCAAAAGAGTTTGGTTGCCTACACTTCCGACCCTTCACCAACTGAAAAAATTTGGCTCATCATTAAACAAAAAATTCAAGATTCAAGATTCAAGAGGTTTTTATTGTCAATACAGCCGTATACACAGTACACAGTGTATTGAAATAGCGTTTGACACAGCCCCCACCCTGGTGCATTTGTAAAAAGAGATAAAATATGACAAAGATGACTCAGGACTGTTGAACAGCTTAAATTCTGTATCATCAACTGTAATGTTCATCTCCCAAAAATTCAGCAACTGGTCTCTTCAGTTCCCAGATGTGTGTGGACTGTTGCTAAAAGAAGAAGGGATGCTATACAGTGATAAACACAGCCCTGTCCCAACTTTTTTGAGATATGCTGCTGCTATCAAATTCAAAATTGCCAGATTTAAAGAGAATTGTATATGTAATCTGGTTGCATTCATTTCTTTATTTCTGTATTTATTTATTATTTGCTGATATCAGCTCAATACTGATATCTGCTATCTTTCACTTACCTGTTAGCTATATTAGTCTTGTAGATGCTGTGTTCATTTTTCGAACACTCCCTAAAGAAACATTTACTGGAGAATTCTGTAAAGAACCAATTTGGTTCTGATTCTGACCATTTAGGAAACTTTATTGCATTGAGATATATTTGGTATATATGGTCTATGTGGCTTAATGGAAACCTCAAAAAAAAAGTTGGTTGGAGCTCCAGTTTTGGAGGTTGTGTCACGATTGTAGGATGGAAGGACACAAATGCAGGAGTTTTTGAAACAAAAAGAAAAGACTTTAATAAGTCAAAAG
>JBBIGC010000041.1:20965868-20995869 GCA_037576955.1 Lepidarchus adonis
GGGAGCTAGGACCCAACTGGTCACATGGTCTCAGGCAATCACATGACTGTTCAGAGGGAGCCAGTCAAGACCTTACAGGTTGCTCAATTTTCCGCAATCTCCAGGCTGAAACTTTATACTAGTCATGGGCAGTCATCCATCATACTCATTCTGGCTTATTGATGGGGTGACAGCTATACATTGGACACAATGACCCCCAGCAGTGGCAGAGCACAGGGAGAAACTGTGCTCATATATATCTTCAGCTGAGGTCACTGAGGCTTTTAGGACCCACTGCTGCTTTAGAACACTGTGACCTGTGAGAGGTGGCCATACACATATGCAGGTATGTGAAACACGCTAATAGGAATGACCTCAGATGTGGACGCAGGCTTTAATCAGCTGTTGGGGCAGGATCAGAAGAAAGCCAGCTCTGTTCCTTAGGATAAGGAAATAGTGTTCTGCCGCTCTCTTCTCCAAACATTCACACACCCCAGAACACACGTACCCTCTCATAGGAACCATGATTGGTCTTACTCTCCTAAAGGATGTGTGAACTGTGGAGAAATTCATCTTATACGTATTTAAATGTGCTTATGACGCGCCACCCTCGTAACTCAGCCCAAGAGGGATGGTCAGATGTGGAAGAGAAGGATTCTTTTCTGAGAAATTTCAGGAATCTGTGTTTACTTTGGCTAAGAAGTCTTGGGGGGAGAAATACTTGTCCAAAATAGAGGCTACATTGACAAATTACACAAATATGTAAATTCATGCATCTAACAAATTGTGCATCAATTCCCAACAAATGCACTTTTTCCAACAAATATTTTTATACAGATACATCTGAAGGCTTGGTATCACTGCTGTACAAATGCTCATATTATTTTAATGGCCATTTAATGCATACCACATGTCCAGGCTGATCAGAAACAAATCATCATTAAACCTGTAAATACTGTAAATTCCAGGGCAATGAGACTAAACAGGAACTGGATGCACATTCTTTCTCAAGCAATGTTCCATTTGTAACAACCAGCAAAATATGAGAGACTGTCAAACAGCATAACTGTGTGTTCTAGTGGTTATAATGCACAAGATAGTAACAATTAACAGACTAAGTCAATGCCATTAGAGAATGCCTGTGTGTGTAAATGGGTGCTATTGAGACAGGACTGGCGTCTCTCTCCTCTGCTCGGGGACTAGCGTGGAGCTCCAGTAACCCATGGCTTACAATGCCCTGTTCACTTCCAGCAGGAAGTAAAATAAATATGTCCAGCTCTCTCCAAAAACACCATGTGAAGTTCTAACAGAAGGTCCCTGTAAAAGAAAGCCCATTTCCAGACAGCAGGGAGGCACTGAGCGCAAAACAGCTCTGGGCAGCTTATGGTTCTAGTGAAAGGACGAGAAATTGAATCCAAGTGTCACAATCGCTTGCTGATTCTACCCTGTCAACTTCCTCCATGCCTATCAGAACTCTTCCTGGAGGTAAAATGGAAATGGAAAACACAGGTATCAGGTCCATGTGAAGTACAGGTCAGAAAGATATTGACAGTTTAAGAGCATTTGATTGCAATGTATCATGTTTTACAATATATATGGATATATTATCGCTGTCCCGACTAAATGTTTTATCTGTTAAATGATTATAATGTATGTATGCAATGTTTATAACATTTATATAACGACAATTGTCATAAAATGCTCACAAAAATAGAAAGGTTGGCATTTTCAGGTGATAAATAAATAAATAAATAAATAAATAAATAAACCCCTCCCCCAAAACTTTACTACAGGGACAGTATAAGTGACATTTTATATTTTATATTGGGATAGAGAGAGTTTTTTTTGTCTCTCCTCATTCTACTGCCAGGCAGCAGAGCAAACATTTAAATACCAAATTGTGAAAAGGCTTCTGGAATGACAACTTGTTGAAACTCTGCGTCCTCGCACACGTTTGTGAAGAAGCTTTCACGTTTCTCTTGAGCTTTGGGTTTTCTCTTCTTCTACAGAAGCAAGAAAACCGGTGAGGAGGGTGGCTAAAATCTTTGAAATGTTTGGCCTTCTTGATGAAAAGGGCCCTTGAGTGCATCGAAATGTCCACTGGTCCCTAAAGACTATTTAAAACCTTGTGTGTCTTTGATGTCAATAGCTGAGAATTGGCTTAATGATATCAGCTGACTGGCTGTTGATTACAAAAATTATCCAAATGCAAAAGTTAAAATAATGTATTCTTCATTTGAAATAAACTCTGAAACTAAGTGTCTATGTGATAAAAACCTACCAAATAATTTTAAATGCATATTTCAAAAGATGCAATGAAAATAACATTCAAAAAATGTAGAAGTGTACAAATGGCTCACTTATTTTACAAGACAGTTTCAAATAAAAGTACAAAAAAATACAGCTTGTCTAATGCATCTTAAAGAGGTTTTCTTGCTGATATCTCTCTTGTATGAAGAAAGAATCACAATAAAGCTCTTATGGATGGCTTAAAACTGACTGTGAATTACAGTTCTGCGTTTCAAATCTCCAAAACAGAAGCAATGGAGCAATGTTTTTAATGTCACATATTTGAAATTGTCTAATGAGAAGATTATTCCATGGTTTCCAAAAAAGTGATGTAAAATGTATTTTATGTTACCGCCATTAAGATTGTTTTACTAAACAATAGGCTCCAGCAATGGTAACTCAGCCTGTAGCAGCTACACACTTAATAGACACTATAACCACAGCACAATTACAACAAGAACCAACTGATTAAATGACTCTCCCTCTTACATACAGACTATCAAAACCATGCAAATCTACTTAATGGTTAGCATGCTATGCTCAACTTTACTTATGCTTAACCTTACGAAAGTAAAAGTGACTGTTTGTCATTGTGATCCCAGTAAATCACACACAAAGTTCAGCACAATAAAATGTGACCTCTGCATTTAACCCCTCACATGTGCAGTTGTGGAGCATCAGGCAGCTTTCAACAGTGACCTGGGGAGCAGTGCAGTGGGGACGGTACATTGCTGAAGGGATTTGAACCTATAAAATTCCTATCACAAGGGCAAGGTCTTAAGCACTATACCACATAACATCTATATTACATTTTCTTTAAAGAAATCTCTCATGTATTGTGTTAATGTTGTTATAAAAATAGAATGTTATGTTGTATATGTAAAAGCCTTAAATATTGTATTTTATTATACTATGTATTATAAATGATACATTATATAATTATAATTTACATTGTATATTGTATATATACTTGTATATCCGAGAACAACAAATTTCTATGTTAAGTATAATAATAATAATAAGACTTACCATAGTAACATAAAGTTAATTTTATCCTTTAAAATTTAACCATATGTGTCTATGATATTTAAAAATGCATAACTACTGAAAAACATTTGTGACCTGTACCATCATGGCGCACTTAACATTATTGATATTTGTATGTACTATATTACTGAATTTACACATGGGTGGGCTTGTTTCTTGGTTTAATTTGGACATTTCTGGCCATTTAAACTAAAGGCCTAATTCTAATTTAGACAATTGCAGAGAAAGATCACAAACAGAGTGAGAGTGAAAAAGATAGATTGAATGAGCAAAAGGAAATGGATGAACACTTCAGGTGGAAGTGTTGGAGAAGCAACTGCATCAGTATTTATAATAGGGAGAGTAAAAAAATTCTTAAATGAAATAAGCTTATAACATGCAGATCATTTCATTTCCTTCACATATCAGTACATATCTGCAATCAAACGCAAGACCAGAGAAAATGTCAGATATTCCTGTAAGTCTAAGTTCAGAAATCAGAGAATAGAGGACAAAGCAGTCATACAGGGAGACAGTGGGGACTCGTTTGAAGTTTGTTCCAAGCAGTTCAGTTACAGTTTTCAGTTTAGATCTGAGCCAGAATGAGTGACCCTGCTCCTCCCACCTAAACCTTTCCTGGGTTTGAACTCAGACAGCAGCTCCAGAGCTCTCATAAGAACAAGCACTAATAGCACTGATGAGGTGATGGAAAAGGAGCCGTTGGGCAGTTCAGGATGTAAATTTTCCTTGAGCTGAGCATCATGAACATGCCCATTGCACCAGATCTTATTGGCTCATTCAAATAAGCTTCAAATAGCTTCATGTCTTGAAGTAACTGGAACAAATTAAACAAACAGTTGAGATGAAGTCTCCTGAATGGAAATACTGTGGCTGGGTACACTCAATTTTTATTACAACGCTAAATCAGAGTCCATTCTGTAGTCAGTGTGCAATGGACATTTCAAAATGTACAGCAGAATTACATCTGATGCAAGTTTGCGTTGGCTCAGTTTTAACAGCACTTAATACAGTTTGAATTCTAACAAAGTACTTTGGAGAAATACTGCTGCTGGAGTACAGTGATACAGTGAAACCTTTAGTATGACATACAGTAGCTACAGCCTAATTGCAAGTGAACATGTACATGTATTGTAGGCATACCTGAGTCATTGAAACCTTATCAAGCTATGAACCTGAAGAGAAATTGAGTAATATAAGCACAATGTACCGTATTTTACACCATATTTAGAAAGTCTGCTTTTTAATTGCAATGTTGTTATTTCCTTTGCTGCTGGATGTTTGTGGAAGCGCCCATGTGCCGAATGACGCCCTCTGTTTTAGTAAGCTCCTGCCCTCTTTGGTTGGTTTTGTTTACCAATTGAAAAATGGGCTATGAAAAATGTGTGCTTTTTCCTCAAACATCTCAATTTGATATTTTTGGTAAAATTGTATATTTTTGCCATAATCTGCCTTTTTTTTTTTTTAACAACTGCTACAATAGCAACACTGCCCTGTTGTAGATCTTCCCCAGTCTTACTCTTACTTAATATGAAAGTCATAATGTGTGTGAATCAAATGTGATTCTTCATATCAATCAGCTAAACTTTCTGGGGGACAAATAATTGTTTAATGTTATTTGAGGCTTTAATTGACGAGCATTAAATAATACAAAATAAATGTATAAACTATACGAGAAATTATTAATCGTGTATATCATATCGCATACTGCGCGTGCGCCGTGGAGCCACATTACGTCATTTAATTGCGCATAAAGTAGTTGATGCCAAGATAAAGTTATGTTTCCTTTCTTCTCCTTTCTCCTCCTACTCCGCCCCCCGTCAGTAGCCCTGACAGCTAAACGTGTTTTCAGGTTTAAGTGAGTTTCTTTCTGCTCTCTGCTCTCCTACCTGAGACCTGAGGCGGCGAGCTGAAGAGACAGACCGGAGTTTTGTTTCGTAAAGAAGAAATAAAACGAACATAAAGTGACTGGATTATAGTTTCAGGGATAGGAGAGAGACTTTTCTAAACGACACAGGTAAGACTATTTGTCTGTCATGGTACTTTTCCTCAGAATAAGCCACAAACACTCTGTGGTAGATGTTCCTGTTGTAGATGTTGAGGAGGGTTTTAAAGTGATGCTGCTGCTGTAGACATGAACGAGAAGGTTGGATAAATTAGACTGGAGTGAAGCTACAAACAGCATCTAACTAATGTTTCTGTAATGCTGCTTTTCCTGGATACACTGGGTCTTAATAATATCTCAGCATTGGACTTACCTAATGTAACTATAAAGAAGAGAACTCTGGGCAAGTTTTAGTAGCAAAGTTTCATTCTTATTATGAACTTATTATGAAGCCAAGCATCTGCATAACGTTTTTTGACATTTTAATGATTTTGAAATGCTGTTTATTTTTTAGGGATTATTTTTTTATGCATATTCATGATTGCATGATGCTGACATTTACAGTCAGAATTTGCTCTGAACATTAACAGATGACTCTCTGCCATTTTGCTTCTATCTGCAACCACCAGGCATCTTAGTTTTTTTTTTTTGCCAGAGATACATGCTAGCTGTCTTTTCCATTAAATATAACAATGATTATTGGTTAATGGTTTCAAGGATTGAAAGAAAAGTGTAAAATTTACAGTGCAGTTACTCTAAGAAAGAGACAATAAGCACAGAGTGGGTGTGGAATGTTTAACATCCTTTAGCATTGCATTGTGTATAGTAATATTGCACATTAGTGCATTAAACACAGTATTAAAAATGTATTGCATGTTATATGTTGCATTTTATGAACATTATTATTGCATTGCAAACAGCTGTGTGTTAAACTGTTTGACAGCCCTGTTTGACAACCCACACTACAGGATAAAAACTGTAGTGTGGATCTAATGATGAAAGGTTCTACAATACTGTACCCATAAACATTATTTATCCTCGGTAGTGGCATACGATGATACTTTTTGATTATGACAATATTTCAGTTTCTTCCTATTTTCACTTGCCGTGGTCTTCATCCATTTAAAACCTGACTGCTGAAACCACAGCGGACCTACCCACTCCAGCCACAGCTACTCTCTCTCTCTCTCTCTCTCTCTCTCTCTCTCTCTCTCTCTCTCTCTCTCTCTCTCTCTCTCTCTCTCTCTCTGTCTCTCAATGGTGCTACACTTGTTTTAAAGGTATACAAAAAAGATGGTCTGAAATTTTGAGAATTTGAAGGTAGGGGTGGGTGATACAGCAGAAATGTCATATCATGATACTTTGAGAATGTTTTTTTGCTCAGCAATATGCCACTATAAGTAACTTTCTAGTAACTATAAGTGTTTCTTACACCGCAATCCAATAAGTTCACTAAAGCGAGGCTAATGATGCGTTCATTGACGTTCACCACTGTTTATAAGTACAGACAATATCACAAGTTGCTTTGAAAATCATATTGTGGTCACAATGTATCACAATTGCCATAAATATCATCATATCGCCCAGCTCTACTAGACAGTAAGGAATGTTACATGGCAATGAGAAGTGCAAGGTCATGACAGTCTGTGTCTGTGAAATGGAAAATGGCTTTATTTTCTGCACCCAAAGCTTCCAAGTTCATCGCCATGGCCAAGTACTGAAGGACTGACAAAGTTCTGAGTAAAGTTCTGCTACTTGATGCTGCTCTAAAGTCTTCATAAAGCCTTAGACTATTGTAGACTTACTGTAGAGACTGAAAAACAAAGATTTCTCAGTGGTACTTGGCTTGGATATACCCTTCTAGTAAAACACCTTTTAAAAGATTCAGGAATTAACAGGAAGTGGCTTCAAAAAGGGCTTTTGGAGTAAATATGTTGATGTTGTACATAGGGCTGCTTGATTACGGCTAATCATGATTATTTTAGTCAATATGAAGATTGTTTATTCAGTGACACTTTGTTGTTTTTTTAACGTTGGATTTCCTTGAACTTTAAATATAATTGATCCGAAAAACCTGGTTGAATCTCAAGCTTTGCTTAGATTGGGCATGACATGATTAGCTCTGGTCAGTGGTCTCCTTGTAATTTAAGGATTACACAAAACTCAACAAGCATCACTGTGAAATGATATTTAGCACAATAATACTTAAATGTCTGATTATATTGTTTACATAATATTTGGAAGTCAAAATAATATTCAGAGTTTCAAAGTTTCAAAATGTACCATTCATTCGCCGTTCCTTTTGGATCATAAATGGAGACTATGCTGCAAAAACCAAAAGTCTGTTACTACTTTTAAGAAGTGGGCTGAACATGACACAATACAGGACAGTCAGTCAGAAGAGAGGTCATTTACATATAAGAGTTTTAATGGGTAAGTAATAAAAACAGCCGTATCTCTTATAAAAAGTTTGAAAAATTATCACAGAAAATGACTAATGACTATTTTTGGTAAAAAAACAAAATATTTGAACCTTATAGTAAAAAATAAAAAGTATATGGGCCTCCTGAATACAATCAGAGCTAGAATTAATAAAGAACATAAAAGGCAGAAGGCACGTTGCCAGATAAAGCAGAGCTGGGCCACTGATACTACTTTATCAGTCATTTTCCAGCAGCTTTGACTCTAATTATAGTCTAAAATACTTTACACTGCCACAGAAAACATTTGGTACGCTTTCAGGATGACAAATTGTTTTAATACACTGTATTTGGTCTGAAATGACATAACTTTTTCACATAACTTTAACTTTAAAGTTTAATTCTGTACTAAAACAGTCTTGCAAAAGGTGTGCAACGGGTTCACCTCATTCATTTCTTTGCCATTGTCTCGAATGAAAAGGAAGGTTGTTTGTCCAGTGAAAAAGTGAGTTGATGAAGCTGAAAGATAGTCAGGAATGGCAATAGCTTTGACAAAAAAGCCTTTAGTAAAATTGTGGAATTGTGTTACTCGGCTATGAATAACATACTCTTGGTTTTTTGTTTCATGGGTATGGTTAGCCTAGGAAGAGTTACTCAATGCTCAGAAGCAAGTCAAATAAATACACTCTTAATGCTGGCTAACACTGGCATACAGTCAATTAAGCTGAACCTATAACTAAGGTTTTCCTTGTGCATCAAATATTTGAGACAGTTTTTCCAAACAACACTCTGAAGTACAGAAACTGTAGGCTTTTCTTTATTCATTCTTGGTTGGCATCTGATAATTAATGACACCATAATTCCCAAACTGCCTGATGTGATGCTGATGATGTAGAGAGAAGTGTTTCCTGTGCTTTTTCTATGGAAATTACAATGTGGTCTGGTTCTCACAATTCAACTCACAAAGAAGGCTTGTTCTGGACATGCCTTTTCCAGGCACTGGTGGGCTGGTTTGATATTGTATATACTGACAACACATTAAGTTTAAAGAGTTTTTCTTTGTACTTTTAGTTACAGTCACCCCATTGTCATTTAAGTCTGCTAATGTTTTAATTATTGCTGTATATTTTTGGAGTAAAACTGTATAATGGAATGATTTTCTTAGTTCCTTATTGTCTAGGTGGGCCATGACGCCACTGCTGTTACTGTGTTTGTGCCTTCGGGTAATCTCGGCTTTGTGGTCTTTGGAGGATTATGTCAATACCGGTGAGCAGTTTTGTGTCCTTAACAATGTGCATATATAATATAGAAAATGTAAAACTGTTACACATAACATGTTACACATACTGTTATACATAAAATGAATGCACCTATGATGAGGGTATGGGTGTGATGGGCTGGCATCCAATCAGCTACTTACTACTGTACAAATTCTGCAGTTGCTGCACATCAGATGTTTTCTATATTCTTTCTATTATATAGATCTGATCCATTAAGTTGTTAAATGTAATAAAGTAATGACAATACCCACAGTATACTGCGATAAGCAAATTGTGACATTGCCTCACAATACTATTGCCAGGCAGTCAGATTAATTTGTTTGTACTTGTTTTTGTCTATATCTCAGAACCTGAAAGCACTCTGAGTGTCAGCATTCCCATTGAGGATCCTCTCCGCCCCTCAATGGGCGACAGCCTGGTTCTGCCCTGCTACTTTCAGGACAACACTGTTCATGACCCTGGAGCACCTACAATAGCCCCGCTCTCTTATCGCATCAAATGGAGCGTCATCACCAAAGAAAAGACCACAGATATTCTGGTTGCCTCGGAGGGCACAGTGGCAGTCAATGATAAGTATATGGACAGGGTTACCATGGTGGGATACCCCATGACTTCTTCTGATGCCTCCATTAAGATCACAGAGCTCTTGTCCAATGACTCAGGAGTGTACCGCTGTGAGGTCATGCATGGAATCGAGGACAGCCATGACACCACTGATGTCAAGGTGCAAGGTAATGACAATCTGTAGTTTTTACAGGGTGCTAAAGTGGATTCCATTTCCTCACGTGCTGTATTTGAGAGTTATTGGATCATGTTGCTGTTATTAGCTCATATTAAAAATGAAAGCAGCAGTGGGCTTTTTGTTTTGGGGTTAAGTGCTTTGTCTAAATGCACATCAACAAACCTGCATCTTGGAAGCTTATTCTAGCCATTTGATCTTTTTTATCCAGGTATTGTGTTCCACTATCGTGCTATCACTAGCCGCTACTCTCTGACGTTTGAAAAAGCAAAGGCAGCCTGCATTCAGAACAGTGCTGTGATTGCCACTCCAGAGCAGCTGCAGGCAGCTTATGATGAAGGCTACCACCAATGTGATGCAGGCTGGCTCACTGACAAGACTGTCAGGTAACTTTACAGAAATATGAACTCTTAAATGAAAAGAAATGCCTCACTCTTCTTGATGACTGCAGTATCATCCACTATAGTATTATTTAAAATGGGGGTGTCTAATTATATCTTCAAATAGTTATTTGAATAGCTTCAGTCTTCAAACAAATGACTGTATGTGCTCTCGTTTTGTTGGAATGAAAACAGACACTTTCCGAACAAATAGTTCTAGATCCAAGGAGTTCTTCACTGAAACAATGATGCTTTGATATTACATGATGTGTCAAATGCGTATTTTGTTTTTCTGAACCTGTAGTAGTAATTGTTTAGTTCTGTTTTGCTCCTAGGTATCCCATCCACGATCCCCGAGAGGCTTGCTATGGTGACAAGTATGAATTCCCCGGGGTCAGAACGTATGGAGTGCGAGATGCAAATGAGACTTATGATGTGTACTGCTTTGCAGAAAAGATGACAGGTACATAACTTAGTATCTTCTAGAATTTTCTTGAATTTACATAAACTGTTTGAACTTATTCCTTCATCCATTCTTGTTCTGTTACAGGAAGGGTGTTCTATTCTATTTTGCCTGAAAAGTTCACATTTGCTGAAGCTGAGGCTCAGTGTGCTAAACTGGGTGCCAAGTTAGCCACCACTGGGCAGCTGTACCTGGCCTGGAAAGCTGGTATGGATGTATGTAATGCAGGCTGGCTGGCAGACCAGAGCGTCCGCTATCCCATCAACATTGCCAGGCCTCAGTGTGGGGGAGGTCTGCTAGGAGTGCGCACAGTGTATCGCTTTGCCAATCAGACAGGCTACCCTCTACCAGACTCGCACTATGATGCTATCTGTTACACAGGTTGGTACAGATGATTCAGTTGGTTCAGTTGATTCAGATTTTCTCTTTCCTTTTTATCTTCGTTTAATCTTTCTACAGGGTTACCTGAAGTATAAACAATTGATACTACAGGCATAGAAATTAATTAATTCATATTTTATGCATACATACATACAATTTATACATTAGTTTCTGTACCATTTGGAAGTATTGGAAGTATTATAACTAATGCATGAGTAATTGGCAGAATGGCCTGTTTGTATT
Organism: Lepidarchus adonis; assembly: GCA_037576955.1. Lineage (NCBI taxonomy): Eukaryota > Metazoa > Chordata > Actinopteri > Characiformes > Lepidarchidae > Lepidarchus > Lepidarchus adonis. The sequence goes on from JBBIGC010000041.1 coordinate 20,976,972, forward strand.
CAGTGAACACAAGCTCAGCAAGACACTTAAAAACAGTGGTTAGTTTCCAAATACTTTTGGCTTTTATATATACCAATAAATTCATTATTATATTATGTTAATGTATCACTGATTTATGTAAAATTGTATTTTGCTAGTATGCACTACATATGTAATTGTAAATGGAAGATGAGTGTTTTATTATGATTTGAATTTGATGAACAGTCAGCTGTACCAAGAGAATTGTGTAAATGTTACAATTAAATAGTATTGTAAAACCATGGTAATAAGTCTAGACTTCATCTGAAAAATGGATCAAGCCATATTTTCTTTACTGAGTATGCCCTATTTCATTTAGAAGAGGATGAAGACGGATCAGCTCTACCTGACACTACCACACTTGTAGGAAGTGAAGCAGTGAGTGTGGGCATGGTGACCGACCGTCCCCAGGAATTCATCAAGCACACCTCCACTGAGAGTGAGGTGGTTGGTGAGGTTGTGACACACAAACCTCCTACCACTACTGCTGACCTCATGCACACAGAACAGAATGTTACACAACTACCTCTGCCCTCACCACCCAGCACCACAGAGGAGATTACTGAAAATATAACCAGTGCTATAATGTCTCCTACTGGTAAGTAATGTGTAATGTGATGTAGATGATGTGATGCTTTGTATCAGTCTTGCATGATAAAAGCTCCAACTATAATCATGATTTTGCCCAATATTGAAATCTCAATATTGAACATCAAAATGGAGATTTCAAAAAAAATTTTTTCGACGTTTGTGTAGAAAACAGTCTAAAATATTCATATTTATAGATACAAATAATGGGAATTAATAACATAATAACATATATTCATAACATATAATACTGATAATAATATCTATCAGAGGTTTGTTTTCTTTACATTTACATAAAAATGGTTTGGCACAAACATAAATACCCACATAAACATTATGCTGACAGGTTTTAGTTAAACACTTAAGTTTATCAGTATGTAATTGAATGCAATTTCTGTAGTGGTCCTAATGGACACTGTTCTAAATGCCTAATTGTTTTCTTCTCTTTAATCCCCAGGTGTTGTGTTTCACTACAGAGTAGGGCCCAATCGCTATGCTCTCTCCTTTGCTGAAGCCCAGCTGGCCTGTCAGAGCATTGGTGCAGTGATTGCCAGTCCCCAGCAGCTACATTCAGCCTATGAAGCTGGCTACCACCACTGTGATGCAGGCTGGCTGCTTGACCAGACCGTCAGGTAGTGTTTCTGTAGCTGATTAGCTTAGCTTGATGCTTTACATGCTTTTTTTTATAACATCCCTCTGTGTGATAAAGAAACAAAACAGTCCAAATCAAGCCAAGACAGAAAAAAACAACATTTCACTGTGTAAATAATGTGATAATCTTTATTTTGTGATTTAAATGTGATTTGATTAAACAAAATGCAGATATCCTATTGTATCCCCACGTACGAAGTGCTCCGGGGATTTGGAGAATTTGCCTGGGGTGAGGTCTTACGGATTGCGGCCTGCCAATGAGCATTTTGATGTGTACTGCTACATGGACAAGTCAAGAGGTAGGCTGACTGCTGAATGTTTTTACTGTGAAATTAGAAAAAAAAGTAAATAAAAATGTTAAATATATAATTAAAAATTCTTTACATTTCCAGAAAAGCTGGTATTTTTATGAAATCCAACAAAAATAACTCTTAAATAATAAATAACTCTGAAATTAAGTTTAAAGAAAATATCTCTTATGTTTTCACTGATCAAATTAAATTTATATTTGTAAGTATAAACAAGATTAAATAAGTTTGAACATAAGTTTGGCTTTCTCTTTGCAAGTCAGGTTGCATTTCTTGATTCAGCAGTAGACTGTGTTAAGTGACAACAGTTTTCCAAAGTCCTTCTGACCCACTGTAGCTAAATTTATCATGGTAGCATGATGGTTTCTCATGTAGGATTTTCTGAGGACTTGAAGGTTTCCAGTCTTGTTGAAATCAGGCCTGGGAATTCTCTAGATTCCCTAAATATTTTCACAATTATCATACTGTAGATGATGAAAAAACTTTTTTTTAATCAATATGCTTATGAAGTGGCATAAAGTGGTGAGCCACAACCTTTGCTTGCAGAGCCTGAGCCTTTGGTGGATGTGGATTTTGTACGCAGTTATGATTCTGTCACCTGTTACCAGCTTACCTGCTTATTGTGGAATGTTTCAAATTGACGTAACTTGAATGTTCTATTAATTTTCACTCTTGTTTCTGGCTATCCCATCTTTTTTTGAGTGTGTTTAAGCTGTCTAAAGTTTAATTTTGTTTATATTTAGAAAATACATTTAAGTTGATAAAAACATAGGAAGGCTTAAATTCAAATTTGATTCACACATTCTTGTTTTTATTGCATTTTATAAAACTTTTCTAGAAATTTAATTTTCAAAGTCAAAGTGAACTTTATGAACATCTCAGTTAAATACAGAGTATAAAGGGAGACGAAATTGCGAAGCTCGGGATACACAGTGCACCACAATGCAAATTTAAAAGCACAAATTTAAATGACTAAATACACAAACAAAATTAGTACGTACATTTGAATTGTCAGAAACATAAGAACACAGGCATTTTGCATATACACGATATTGCTGAAAGTATTCACTCACCCATCAAAATAATTAAATTCAGGTGTTCCAATCACTTCCATGGAGTTGGTGTATAACTTCAAGCTCCTAGTCATACAGACTGCTTCTGCAAACATCTGTGAAAGAATGGGTCGCTCTCAGGAGCTCAGAGAATTCCAGCGTGTTACCATTATAGGATGCCACCTGTGCAACAAGTCCAGAGCTTCATGGAATGGGTTTCCATGGCCGAGCAGTTGCATCCAAGCCAAACATCAGCAAGTAACTGCGAGCCAGGCGTTCACTTCCTACATCAGTGTTTGACCTCACAAATGTGCTTCTGGAAGAATGGTCAACAATTCCCATAAACACACTCTTAAACCTTGTGGAAAGCTTACCCAGGAGAGCTGAAGCTGTTATAGCTGCAAAGGGTGGGCCGGCATTATTTTAAACTCTGTGGATTAAGAATGGATTAAGTTCACATGTGTGTAATGGCAGATGAGCAAATGCTTTTGGTGATATAGTTTATATAGAATAGTTTATATTGTATACTATTCTATACAAACTAAAACTAAGTTGTCATGTAATAGCAGCATGACTCTAGTATGTCAAAAACAGTGAATGATGCAGTTTGTAAGACTTGTATTGTATCTAGGAGTGCCATGGAATGTCAATGTGCAAGATGCTTTAGAGGTTCAGTATTTGGTGTTTGTGCAAATGAGTTTTACAGAAAGTGGCTGTGCATGTGTATAGGTCTTTCATTAGTAATTTTATGCAACAATATAAACTGAAGATCTTTTAGTTACTTAATATACCATCGCTCACAAAAGTGAGTACACCCCTCACATTTTTGTAAAAATTGTATTATATTTTTTCATGTTACATCACTGAAGATATGGCACTTTGATACAATGTAGTCAGTGTACAGCTTGTATAATGGTGTAAATGTGCTGTCCCCTCAAAATAACTCATCACACAGCCATTCATGTCTAAACCGCTGACAACAAAAGTACAAGTAAAACAGGACAGGTTCCACTTGGAACAGGCCTCACTATGGTCGACCATAGATGTTGAGTGTAAATGCTCATCGTCATATTCAGGTCTTTTTAAAACATATGAGTGCTGCCAGCATTTCTGCAGAGGTTGTAGCGGTAGGGGTTCAGCCTGTCAGTGCTCAGACCATACACCACACACTGCATCAAATCGGTCTGCAGGGCTGTCGTCCCAGAAGGAAGCATCTTCTAAAGATGAGGCACAAGAAAGCCCACAAACAGTTTGCTGAAGGCAAGCAGACTAAGGACATGGATTACTAGATGCATGTTCTGTGGTTTGATGAGACCAAGATAAACCTTGGTTCAGATGGTATCAAGCGTGTGTGGCAGCAACCAGGTAAGGAGAACAAACACAAATGTGTCTTGCCTATAATCAAGTGTGGTGGTGGGAGTGTCATGCTTTGGGGCTGCATGAGTGCTGCTAGCACTGGGGAGCTACAGTTCATGTAAGGATCCATTAATGCCAGCATATGCTGTGACATACTGAAGCGGAGCATGATCCTGATCCATGAGTGCAGGGCAGGATTCCAACATAATAACAACCTCAAATACATCTTTGTACACTGACTACTTTACATCAAAGTGTCTTTAGTTTTGTCCCACGAAAACTTATGAAATATTTACAAAAATGTGAGGAGTGTACTGACTTTAGTGAGATACTGAAAGTTAATAGGCTATGTTCCATTGTCTGCTTATGTCTCTCGCTGTCTTTGCATTCTTGTTCTCCAGGAAAGTATAACCGTTGTGCATGAAGCAAGCGTAAAAGCTAATGTTAAGTTATTGTAACTTTATTTCACCTTGATCCATGTCTCAAACTATGGTGTGTTGGATCCTTGAATTTGAGGAAATTGGGCCTAAAAAGTTCTTCAAAACTCTTTGAATTTGAGTTTTAAACAGATGAAGAAACCATGTCTTGAATGCCTTTAATCACTTAAAAGATTACAGAGGATGTGGCTTTCAAGAATGAGAGGAACCGCATATACTCCAAGGAACTGTATCTTTTTCTTCACTTTTGTAACTAAATAAAACAATACGTTTATTATTCTGAAACTTAATCTTTAGCAGTAGGAAAAATAGGTCAAATTTGAACCATGGAAGTATCCTGTTATTATTACGCCTTAAAATCAGTTTTTCACTTCAATCATAAAGGAACATGTAAAATAAACACCTACACTTTCTTTTTTTCAGGGGAAGTTTTTCATGTGAGTTCATTCGAGGGATTCACATATGATGAAGCAATGGCTTACTGCCAGAGTCAGAACGCCTCTCTGGCCTCCACAGCGGATCTCCATGTGGCCTGGAAGCAAGGATTTGATAAGTGCCGTGCTGGCTGGCTCTTTGACCGCAGCGTTCGCTACCCCATTAATAATCCCCGTCCTCAGTGCGGAGGAGGCATACTTGGCGTCCATACAGTGTATACTTCCACCAACCAGACTGGTTACCCTGATGAACACTCAAAATTTGATGCATATTGCATCAGAGGTATAAATTCATTACCATTTACTTGGTTACAAAATAATATGGAAGAATGGTCACAACTTCATTGTGAAAAAAATTAATTTTGAATTACTTTTTTGCAGTTGATGTCCAATTATCTGTCAATGAGACTGGGGTAGATGTGACTATTATACAAGAGGAGATGGTGAACCTAACCTCTATCCCTGGCCTTCTTAGTCCTGGTAGTGTAGATTATACTTCACCACAATTTTTTGTCTATTTCTGGTTAAATTGTGAAAAAAAGAAATATATTTAGTCTGGTTATCTGTTATATTTTGACATTATGATGGTGAAACCATCATACATTTAAGTGCTAATTTTGTGCCCTGTTTTATCATAAAGCTAGAGGCAGTATGTTAGTCATTGCAACAATTTTTTTTATTTTTTATTTTATAATAATTATAATTCTATATTGCTTGTTCTTCCACCAAGCAATATAGTTTCTTAACAACAGACTATGATTACCAAGACACATAACATTATATTTTTAATAACAATTGTTTTTACAGTGATTTACAGTGAATGAACATATATTACTATATTTTTAAAACATTAATATATTTAATACATTTTCATATGTGTGTTTTGGATTTGGAACTATTAACTGGTTTCTCCAATAATGATGCTTATTGTCTTGTTTCTGAATTTTTGTTTCCACAGTGATTCCCTCTGTTCATCCTTCTATTCCTGCAGAGCCATCTGGTTCTGGCTCTGCTGATGAATTATTTGGAGCTAGTGGCTTCTCTGGTGATGCACTGGAGAGTGGAAGTGGGAAGGAGCCTAGTGGAAGCGGGGAGGAGCCTAATGGAAGCGGGGAGGAGCCTAGTGGAAGCGGGGAGCGGCCTAGTGGAAGCGGGCTATCATCTATTGGAAGCGGGGAATCGCCTAGTGGAAGCGGTGTGCCACCTAGTGGAAGTGGGGAACCACCTAGTGGTAGTGGGGTGCTACCTAGTGGAAGTGGGGAGCAACCTAGTGGAAGTGGGGAGCCACCTAGTGGAAGTGGGGACCAGCCAAGTGGGGCATCATACATAAAAGAAAGCTATTCAGGATCTGGACTAAGTGGAGACTCCAGCTCAGGGCCAAGTGGTGATGGCTCAGGTTTATTTGTGACCTTCTCAGGGAGTGAAACCCCCCTATCTGGTGATGGATCAGCTTCAGGGACACCTCAGGAAGCTGGAGAAGGCAGTGCAGAAATCCTCACCTTCATTCCAGGCCTGGGGTCTGCTTTTTTCAGTGGGTCTGGATCAGGCTCAGGAAGCGGTTCGGGTATCAGCTCAGAGGAAAGTGGGTCTACATCTGACCAATTCAGCAGCTCGGGAGAGAGTGATGAGAGTGGAGAACTTTCTGGTTTCTCTCCAGAACTGGGTTCCAGTCTGGACTTTTCTGGATTCAGTGGTTCCCTAGAACACAGTGGTTTCTCTGGGCTTAGTGGCAGTGGCAGTGGAGTCGTCATGATAAATGCTGAGTGGCTGGAGGGGTCCACTAGCGTGACCTTTACAGCACAGGAGCTGGGTGGATCACAGGTGGATTTCAGTGGATCTGGAGAACAGTTACACTCTGGGCTGAGTGGCTCATTCTCTGGTGTGAGTGGTGATCTCAGTGGTTCGGGAATTGGATCTGGATTTCTTGATGTCAGTTTACTTGGATCAGGTCTCAGGGATCTCACAGACCAACCCAGTGGAGAACAAGAGGCTTCTGGGATTTTGGTGTATGAATCAGGGGAAGGGAGTGGATTTCTCTCTGGCACTTCTGGTCATTTTTCAGGAGATACATCAGGGGCATCAGCCAGTGGGGATGGACCATTATTATTTACTGATGCTAGCATGGTAGCGGTTTCTGTAAAGCTCACAGAAAGCCAGGAGCTTGGGAAAGGTCCCATTGAGGTCAGCGGAAGTGGCAGTGGAGTATCTTCAGGTAGTGGAGACCATCACACTGCAATTGATGGTAGAATCCATCATACCTCACTGTCATCCAGTAGTGAATCATCAGAGGTTCTTTCAAACGATATTCCAACAGGCATACAGTCAGCTCAAGGTCCATCAGGGCTGCTTAGTGACACTGCAGGATTACTAGAAGGTCAGTCAGAACCTCGTGGAGACATCTGGAAGTCTCATTCAACCACACCTGCACCTATTGCAGCAACAAGTACGGAACCTTCTTTTCTTCTCCAAACCCCTCCTGTTATGGAGATGCCTGCCATGGAGAATGGTGAGTTACCAATACTAATGTGAATGATTAGTGTAAATATAAATGTTCCCAGACTCTTTGTTCATTTCAGTTGATTAATCTTTCAAATCTGTATCTGTGTACAAGCTGCTGTGGACCCGTGTACCCCAAATCCCTGTGATCACGGCATATGTTCTGTACATGATGGGGTTGGCATATGTCACTGCCCACCTGGACTCATAGGAGAAAAATGCCAGTTTGGTGAGTATATTGAACTGGATTTGTACCAAAAATAGCCCAATAACGCCAGTTTGAGAAGATTTCCTATTGTGTGCTTAGTACGTTTATGGTCTGGTTACCATTGTGTCTTCTCTAACCAGTAAAACTACAAATAAGTTTCTCTTGTATCATTAAAATCTTTAATTTCAATATTTTCTGTCATTAATTGAATACTCCTCTCTTTCTGTGATTGTTTTCTGTCAGTGCCTTTTGATCTAATTGCTTGTGCCTAAATGTCATCCTCAGAGACCACTTTTCAGGTTGTTTGGCATGTGTTTGTGGTTACCTGATTCTTCCATTGACAGGACATCCCCATTAGTTCATTTCATTGCCTCCTTATATATATTTTTTTCAGCGCTGCTTTTGCTCAGTGTGAATTCATTAGCACTCTCCATTTTCCAGCCTGGTGCATGGCTGCTAACACCTGGAGTCTGCATTACTTCTGGCTTTCTTTGATATGAATCCGAAACTTGAACTAATGCAAAAAATTAAACTTTAAGCTCTTACTGTGAACTACCTCTATCTAAGCACTGATGCAAATAATTATTTCCTCTCAATCCAGTACTGACTAGTGATTTTCTTATTTGACTAGACTGAATCGACATATTGCATTAGTTCTTGTTTTCTGATTCTATGAGCTGTGGTGTTCTGCATGACCCACCTCAAAAGCCTCTTTGTAGTCATCAGTCTTAACTGCCAGAACCTTTATTTGCAGAGGTTGATGTGTGCCATTCAAACCCTTGTGCCAATGGAGCCACGTGTGTGGAGGTAGAGGACGCTTTCAAATGCTTATGCCTGCCCAGCTATGGAGGGGATCGCTGTGAGATCGGTATGAGGTCCGCTTCAGCTAATTCCACTAACAATCCCCTAAAAACAACCAAACCAATGCCATGAAATGTAGACTCGATGGGCTAGCTGCACTGGCTGCACTTTTGGTGGCATTGGTGTTTTGGAACATGCTTATGGAAGGTAAACTAGCCAGTCATGTTTTTAAAACGATGAGTGGCGGGGCAAAGGTGTGGTAGAGGAAAGGTTACAGTAAAATAACAAGTTATACTGTTGCAGGTCAGTATGAGAAGGCACAGGAAAACATTCTTGTTCTCTGGTAGCTTGCACAGGTAGGAAAGGAGTCTTCATACTGTGGCTGATTTGTTCATGTTTTCCATGTGCTACAAATAGCAACAGACCTTTTGGTCCTTCTCATGTTCATTGAGGTGTTTGCTGTTGCATCACATTGAGGTAAATGTTGAGCTAACTTTGTGCTAAGATTTTAACCTGTGGAAGAAAACACCCTTGTCTACTGAAGGAGTATTCATAGATTCCTCTTCTACAGCCTACATGACCACATAGAGAAGTGTCTAATTCTGGTCCTGGAGGGCTGGAATCCAGCACAGTTTGGTCTTGTCCTTGCCCAAACAAACCTAATGCATCTGGTAACAAAGTTGAATCGGGTATGTTTGAGCAAGAAAATCATCTGTTGTGCTAGAAAAAGGTTCTTCATAGGTGTCTTATAGATGCACTGGCCTTCTCCATGGAACCTACCTACAGTGGCAAGAAAAAGTATGTGAACCTTTTTTAATTTCATATTTTTCTGCATTAATTTGTCATAACATGTGATCTGATCTTCATTAAAGTCAAAGGTACTGACAAATATAATGTGTCTAAAATAATAACAAAAACTTTCTTTATTGAAAACCACCATAAACAACACATTGCTAGTGGAAAACGTACGTGAACCCTTGATAATTGGGTTACCATCCCTTGGCAGCAGTAACCTCAACCAGGCACTTCCTGTAGCATCATTCAGGATGAATCATAGCCCATTCCTCCTGGCAGAACTGCTTTAACTCTGTCATATTCTTTGGATGTCTCATGTGTATGGCTCTTTTCAATCAACCCATAGCATCTGTACTGGTCTCTGACTTGGACATGCCAAAAGGCAGATTTCTTTTTTCTGAAGCCATTCTTTTGTTGATTTTTTATATACAGTAATGGGAATTCATCATTGATTGCAAGCTGGCCAGGCCCTGATGCAGCAAAGCAGGCCCAAATCATGAAGTTTTCTTCTGATATTTTCATGATAATCTTCAGTGCCTCTTTAATGCAGATGTACTGTTGGGTGTTCTTCCTAAATAGTTCCGCAAAACATTTTGCAGGTACCGCTGTCACGTGTTAATGTGTCCATTCGCAAATTTCAGGTGAGCAACAAAGGTTTTTAGTAAGCAGCAACTTCCTTTCTGGTGTCCGGCCATAGACATTCTGCTTGTTCAATATTTTATGTGCTAGAGAACTCGAATGATACATTAAATGGGTTCACATACTATTTCCACTAGCAATATGACTTTTTATGGTTGTCCTCAATAAAAACATAAAATATCAGATTTTCTTGTTCTGATATTTTAAGAACATTATGGTACAAATTAATGCAAAATTCCATGAAATTCCAAAGGGTTCACATTCCTTTTTTTAACACTGTCCATAGAAAAAATAGTGCTTTGTAAGTATTTGTGTCTTTTTCCATGCTGGATTGTGTGAAATATTTTTTTCAGTGATTGCTGTTAAATGTTTTTTGTTAACAGGTTTTATAGCAAAAGCTTAAAATAAAGTGTGATTCCCACCCTTTCATGTCACTGCAGATGTAGAAAGGTGTGAGGAGAATTGGACAAAGTTTCAGGGAAACTGTTACTTACACTTCTCGGAGAGGGAGACGTGGGAGGAGGCAGAGCAACACTGCAGAAGCCTTGGAGCTCACCTGGTCAGCATTACCAATCAAGAGGAGCAGTTATTCGTCAACTGTGAGTGAGGTCCATAGACGTCCACATTGTTTTCTCTTTTGTTAGTGTGTTGGGGGAACATAATATGGGTAAAATAATAGCATTGTTTAATATTTATATTTATTGCAGCCATTTGCTAAAATCATTCAAGTTATTTTTTTCCTCATTAATGTACACATATTACCCCATATTGACAGAAAAACAAAGATTTGTTTACATTTTTGCAGATTTATTAAAAAAGAAAAACTGAAATATCTCATGGTTCCAAGTATTCAGACCAAAAAATTAACTTGAATGTAGTCCATTCCAGTCTTGTGCAGGGCTACAATCTTGGCCCTGATATCATTAGACAGCGCTTTGGTCTTGCCCATGGTGGAGAGGTCGGGGTCTGATTGATTGATTGAGTCTGTGGACAGGTGACTTTTATACAGCTGACTAGTTGAGACAGGTGTCTTTAATGTTGATGATGAGTTGAAATTAGTATCTAACTGTCTGTTGGAGCCAGAACTCTTAATGGTTTTAGTTTATATATTTTATATAATGTGATTTTCTGGATTTCCTTTTTGGTATTCTCTCACTGTTAAAATAAACCTACCATAGTTCATTTCTTTGTCAGTGGGCAAAGCCCGTGTTTGTGTGGATTTCCTCCAGGTTCTCTGGTTTTCTCCCACTGTCCAAAGGTTTGTGGTTTAGGTTGACTGGCTACTCTAAATTACCCATAGGTGTGAGTATGTAAATAGTTGTCTGTCTCTGTGTTGCTTTGCAATGAGTTGCCCTCCTCTCCATGGTATATCCTGCCTTGTGTCTATAGACAGCTGTCACCCTAAATGGATAACCAGTCTGGATAATGAACTAATGTAAAGGATTGTTATAGAGGGCTTCCATTGTTTTTTTTGTTTTGTTTTTTCAAAATTATTTACATTTGTTTAAATTGTTGAAATTCCCTGCTATTGTGATGTTGTGCATCTAATCTCAGTCCTTTCTCTCCCACTTAGCCCATGCACAAGACTATCAGTGGATTGGACTAAATGACAAGACATTTGAGAATGACTTTCAGTGGTCAGATGGAACCCCGATGGTGAGTGTGTTCATTCGCCTCCTCAGTTCACCCTGCTGAGAGACTTTGATGCTATAAACAGCCTGGTTTGGCTGAGACATAATGCCTTACTGTTCAAACTTTCCTTCTCAGCAATATGAGAACTGGAGGCCTAATCAGCCAGATAATTATTTCAACTCTGGTGAAGACTGCGTGGTCATGATCTGGCATGAAAAAGGCCAATGGAATGATGTGCCCTGCAACTACCATCTGCCATTCACATGCAAAACAGGTCCAGGTATATAACAGATTTAAAACTGAAACATACATATGTGAGCAGAGATGGGCAGTAACTGAAGTCAACTATTCATTTGTATTTTATTGGGCATATTCAAGTGATCATACCTATACTAAAATATGTGTGAGAAATTTAATTTGATCTGTTTCCAGAAATAGACAACTCCACTCATTGGGTCTCATTCTGGGCTTATTTGGTATTGCTCATAACTCTTTACAATAAAGCAATAAAATTTCAGACCAAAAGGATCCCAAAAGCATAAGAATAAATCCTAACAAACTTCATTTCAAATGCTATATATAGAATTTCTACTGCAGCTATATAGAGAACTTTTTAAATGTGTTTTTCACCCAGAAATTTGCTTTCTCCTTAGTCACATGTGGCCAACCTCCTGAAGTGAAGAATGCTAGGATATTTGGTAATAAGAAGGAGCGTTATCAGGTCAACTCTGTAATCAGGTATCAGTGTAATGACGGCTTCAGACAACGTCACCCCCCTGTGGTTCGCTGCATGGCAGATGGATACTGGCAGAAGCCACAAGTGGAATGTATAGCCCGTAAGTCTTTAGATTTTTTTTGTTTGCACACAGACACACATTTTTTAAAAAACAGATTTAGTTGTATAATTATGTTTTAAAGAGAAGGAAAAATATGCTACAAAAATATATTACAATTATATATTTAAAAAATATATTTTTTACATATGCTGATGTTTGTACTCGATTACAATATAATTATTTTCTAATCACAGAAATCACTCGCAGACCACTAAAGAGATCTTTCCAACATCAGTCTGCCAGGAGAACATCATTGGAAAAGCACCTCTAATGAGCTAAGAAGAAATAGTTAAGAGATTTTTTAAGAGATTTTTTTCTGAGGCCCAGAGTTAAATATAAGTTTTGTATTAAAATGTCTCCTGATCCTGTATATAGTGTCACTGCCCACATAATAATATATTGGTTTGAGCGTCACCCATACATAATGAGACACCACAGTTTACCTCACCCCCCATCACTATTTATCAAAGTAGTATTATTGCTGTAGTTAATGTAATTGGATCCCTATTCATTTGTACAGAAACAGTTCACATGAGACTCGGCCATAACTCTTCAGGTTATCCTGAGATATCTGTTCTACACAACCTTCCAGAGGAAGATCTTTCATCCAGACTGTCAGTTCTTTGTGGTAAAACAGAAGAGCTAAGAATTTGATGTGGCCCATTTGCATGCAACCCTTCCTCTGAGAGGGACACTGGAATGGGTTTCTAGTTTCTAGTTCATGCAGGTTGCATGTTGCAAAGTTTTCACAGCACTTAAAATATACAGATAGTATATGAATAGCAAAATGACATGAAGTATTATTTTCAGCTGTATTATTTTAGGATGGATAGTGAACTTAGACATTCATAACCATAAAGGAAGAGGTTTACATGACAATTTATTTATTTTTACTTAACCGTACAAATTACAGAAACTCAAAAAGACAGTGTGCATAATGTGAAATTCTGTATATTTATTGATTTCTTATAAGATCACATTCTGTCTGATTGTTTGATCAGGTTTGCTCAATTTAAATACAGCATAATTAGGCATATTCGAAATGTGGCACACGTCTGTGTGCCAAATGTAGTTGATTCCAATGGGTATTTGCATATGCATAAAATTGATACTAGTAATACAATTACTGGTAAAAGTAAGACATATTAGTCACTTCATTAGGCACACCTACCTTGTATCTATAGTCATTGTCCATTTTATTAGCTCTACTTACCATATAGTACAATTCATACATTAAAATTACAGACTGTAGTCCATGTGTTTCTCTGCATCATTTGTTCACCCCTTTTGCTGTGTTCAATGGCCAGGACCCCTACAGGGCCACTGTTGGGGTGATGCATTATTTTCAGCACCGCAGCAGCACTGACTCAGTAGGGGCATTTTGGTGTGAATACTGAGTATAGATACAAAGTGGATGTACCTAATAAAGTGGCTTGTGTGTATTTTATTCATGAGAAAATTTTGTATTTAAACAAATAATTCTATGAATCACTTTATTCAGTGTTTCTCACAAAAAATCAGGCCATACCTGGGTTTTTGTTGATCAAATGTAGGTTCTTGACTTGATATGCAGCTCTGGGAAAGCCTTTATTTGATATAGGATGTTCTTTGAAAGTTCTCACTTATCTCATTCACAACCCTGGTTCTTCAGAGAGCCATACACTAGAGCAGGGGTGCCAAAGGTTGCGTCCTGGGGGGCCGGTGTCCAGCACGGTTTTGCAGTTGCCCTTCTCAAACACAATCACTAAACCTGGCAATTGACAGGTAACTTCAACCAGGTATGCCTGAACTAGGAAATCACAAGACACAAAAAGCTGGACGCTAGCCCTCCAGGACTGGAACTGGACACCCCTGCACTAGAGGGATCTTTAAGAACCCAGAAGTGATTCTTCATCAATGGATCATTGTTTGAGAGTCAATTCCAGTTTGTGTCAAACGGTCAGTTAGAACAGAACTGTAAAATTATTTGTTTTGTTTAGTTTTCATGTTTTGTCTCACAGTGAGATGTGCAGGGCACGGTACTGTGAGCCCATCATGATTCTGGACTAGCTCACTGCTTTTTCTGTCATTCCCTGTTCTCAGAAAACTTTCAAAGGTGTCTTGCTTCCCCCCCATGTTTTTCAGTTACTATCAGTTATGACTAGTGCCTTATGAATGTTTTTCTAATGAAGCAAACGTCCGCTGAGTCTGCTCTAATATCTGCGAGAGGCTGTGCCTCTCTTCCCCAACATTAGGGGAATTTTTTTGTAAACTAATCTTGTTTTCATCATCAGTCTTGTCATCAATAAACTGATAAATCCAAGTTCACACACAGTAGAAGAAGACACCCTCGAACTCTTCTGTCATGCAAATTATGATCAAGACAAGTTTTTTACTGTTGGATAAAGAGTTTACCTTCACATCAATGTTGACTTGACATTCAAACCTCAGTGAAAGAAAACAAGCCATTGAAGATTCATAGACATGGCACATAGGTTACCATGAGAACTGGGCCCAGTTTCCAAAAAGTATCTTAGTTTATAAGACCATCTTAACTGGTTGAAAGAGTGCTTGGAATGATACTTGCTCTACCATTTTAAGAAGCGTCTTTGGCCTAAGATGGTTTAGGGAAACCCAGCCATGAACAGTTATCTTTTGAGATATGGATGACATCATGTGGCTTTTTGTTGAAACTAATGTATTAACAAAAAGGAAAACATACTTTGCCAAATAAAACATTCCATACATCACTTTTAATCCGATGCATTCTTTCATTGTGTGTTCCTGATAAAATTCGGACCAGCATTCGAGAGCAAGAGAACTGCTTTCAGTACTTAAACTCAGACAAGTCATTCACAGTTCACAGGTAATGGAAAGTTGAGTGTTTCCAACCCAGTCTATAAATGCAACTGGCGTAAAGCAAAGTTTCCTTCAGCAACAGGACTGTAAAATTACAGGAGTTACAGTTTGTTCAGTGGGGTGGAGTGCAGGCCTTTGGCTGAATGAAGCCTTTTAGGTCTTTCGTGATGCACATAGCCCTTTCTCCTCTCTGGCCCTGAGCTCCTCCATGTCCACTGAGGAAACTCCCCAGCTGAGACCCCTACTGGTGGGTTAAAAATATGGCATCCATACCACATTTTCTGAGGCGTGAATCTGAAATGCATTCACTCATGTTTGCCCAGAACTGCAGTTGCTATTACCACTGCATTGCAGTGTAACTGCAGTGTAAGAGAAGGTCCTAGAGCAGCACATTCTGCAAAATTTGGTCCAAATGTGTAATTTGAGTACAGTGAGGAGATGTTATGGGTGTCCATTACATTAGGAATGTATTAAATACACTTGAAAGATCAAAAGTTTTTAAAAATGTCAAACAACGAACTTAAACTGGAAACAAAAATAAACCATGCATCACTTTCAAATATTCCAAGATACTTAAAAAGGAAGCTATTAATATAGTTTGTGACTTTTGTTCAATAACTATATTTTTAGAGGTTGGTTGTTTGGTTTATGTACCCAAAACATCATTTTCATATTATCATTTTCCAGCCTCTCATACCTCTTAGAATTAAATGTTTTTAGTTTTTTTTTAGTTTTTTTGCTGTCCTATTAATATGTATATGTGTGGTGACCCCTGTTCTGATTGGCTACCCTGTAATGTACAGAAAGCAGTCTATGCTGAATTGATATTGTTTGGTATATGTACCTTGTTTAACCTAAATATGATGGATATATGAGAATGAGTTGGTTTTTTGCAGCTTAATTTCAGACTTTTTGACTCTATGAAGTCTGGAGGGAATAGTACATCATGAAACAGTGTTGAAGTAGCATATCAAATTGTTCTATTTTTAAACATTGGAAATGAGTTTCTCATGATTTATGCCCTGAAAAGACTTTAAACAAAGCAACTATGTGGCAAAAATGCACATAAATGATCAGTTGTAGAGTTTAGAATATGCCTTATCATCATGCCAACTGCTCATTGCCAATTCATTGAGTAAACAATGTCATTTTGATACTTTTGAATTTAATTAGGTAACCATGACCACAGCAAAGGATTTACAGTGCATAAAAATGTGAAATAAAATTACAATAAGTGATTTTACACTTTATTTAAATATCTAAATTTGATTACTTGCATAAAAGTAAAAAACCACCACCATGCATTATGAGGTAAAAAAGACCACAGTACAAAATGCACATTTCCATTTATGCTTCTGGAGGTATTTTTATATTTTGTTTTCCTTTCTCTTAGTACTGTGAAAACTTGTTCATAAAAATATGATGATATACTTAATAATGACATACAAACCTCACTTGTAGAAAATTTGGGCTTTTTCATAAAATAAAATAAAAATAAGAATGTATTTTTATTTTGTATTTAACTAAAAAAAGTTAAAATATTACTAATGATTTCACTGATCACCTGAAAAGTAGTAGTGTTGTAAACATCAAGAATTTGATGCCTGCATCATACCCAGAAAAAGTGGGACAGAGGCCACTATATTACATAACCTTTCCTTTTCCTTTCACAGTCAAATTGTTTGGGAACCGAGGAGACAAACTAATCTGCAAAATACATGTTTGCCCTTACTTGCTTGATAGAAGGCTGCTCAACCATCCGGGGTGGCCTGACTCTACCTTTCATGAAGCTCCTTACATTTTCAGTAGTAAACTCGTGTACTGCTGAGCTAGTCGAGCACTCACACACAATCTATGAAGCTATGCTATTTCAGCTCTGGCATGCTAAGCATGTAGAATGAGGCCTGTCATTGTCTTGCTGAAATAACCACGGACTTACTGGGAAAACAACACCTTAATGGCAGATCTAAAATCCCTAAATGTACCTCTACATCAATGGGACCTTCACACTTCATACTAATAATGTGGGAATTGGTGCAGGGTTCAAACATTTTGGCTTGGGACAATATTAAATCATAACTGAGCTCAATTCTTTGCAATCTTGCTTTGAGAAATATTGTTTCTGAAATGATCAAATGATCAGGTTACCCTCACCTGTTATCAACTCACCTGTACATTGTGGAATGCTTCAAGACAGCATAACTTTAATATTGTATAAACCTATCACTCTTAAAACTTTAAAATCTAAATTTGTTTATATTTACAGAATACATTTAAGTTGATCAGTGAAAACTCTTTTTTTCCCCCAAACTTTTATCAGTGCATGGAATTACACAGTCATTTTTATTGCATTTTATAAAAATATCTAATTTTCTGAAAAGGGGGTTTGTACATGACACAAACTTCATTATTAGTATAATTTTCAGCAAATTATTATTTATATTATAATATTAGAGAAGTGCGATGGGGTTTGAAAACATGATAATGAGGAAGTCAGCAACCCAGAGCTATGTTGATTATTTACATTAAGTAACTATAACTGGAAATATCAGTTGCAACTTATTTGTTAATTTAACGTATTTCAGTTTGCTGACATGTTTCATATTTTCTTCACTGTAAATTTCACAATTGATTTGTGTTGCTATCCTATCCACAAAAACATAATAAAACAAGCTTCCAAACCAACATATTGTTACAGAGCACATTTGGTGTTTATGTAGATACAGCATAATCTGATGAGATTTTGCTATATCATAGCGAGAATAATTCCTTGTCATAAGAATTTTCTATTGGAACTGTGATCTGCTTAGTTTCACATACATTTCCACATATTTTCCAAGGCATAAGATATTTATGGCAGTCTAAGTATGAATATCCATTAAAAATAAACAATCTGTAATGTTTAATCTTAAATGGAACATGTCCATCCATTTTTACAGCTCCCAGCTCTTCAGCTTTAGAACAGTTCTAACAAACACTCTGGGTGGAAGATGGTTCTACCACTGCAATTTACATTCAACAGACATAGGCCCACAGTAGGATTTACTTAACCATTACCTAGAGTTATAGCAGAACACCCCATGTTTGTGATATGGGGAGGGAAAGCCAAAGCTCCGGACTCCCGGTTCCTGAGGGCCACAGTTTGGGCGAGGCTTAGTAATGGGGTAGCGTAGACTCCCATCAGCCACCCAACCAGCGTCACAGCGATCCAGCCCCAGGAACTTCCAAGCTGCAAACAAGTGACCCACCTTGGCTATTTGTGCACCATCCTCAATGCAGGCTTGAACTGCCTCTGTGAAGTTGAGCTTCTGAGGATGCTGGAGATAGTACACTCTGCCTGGAAGAAAACACAATGTTAACAATCAAAAAGTAACCACAGGGGTAGGGAACTGCTAGTGTACTGACCCTGTACTGACCCTAAAATAAAATGTTGAATAAACACCATTGACGTTTCCCCATTAAATGCCAAATAAGTGTTTAGATGCAGTAATTGGCATCTTTCAACCAAGATAACTCATGTGCACCTTGGGTCACTCATTTATTTTATGCCATGAAATGACTGTTTAAAAGCCTCATATATGTATCACAGAAAGTTAATTTAATGTAGTTTGTAACCACTGCCTAGTCCTTGCAGTCCATTTATGAAAACACAGCCTTATTTAAATTATCTGTCTTTGTGATGTCAGAAGTAATGTTACATTTACATTTACATTTATTTATTTGGCTGATGCCTTTGTCCAAAGCGACTTCCAGGTACAGGAAACAATCAAGCATAAATTCAGACATGACAATACTGATGTGCGAGTTAC
>JBBIGC010000041.1:20995969-21007208 GCA_037576955.1 Lepidarchus adonis
TGCAGATGATAAGAGCTACAACATTACTACCTGAAAGAGAAACACATTCTACACTATAATTAAGAGCTTATGAGTAAGTCTATGCAGATGGTAAGTGCTACAGCATAGTTAACATGTCCTATTCATATATACAAGTGCTATACGAGTCCAGTACATTCTTTATTATCATTAAATCTTTCAACATTGGCTGAAGTTATTTAAGTGCTTCTTCGCCTATGATAAGGCATGACATGAATGTTAATATAAACTGCCTCTCCATAAAAAGTCACCACCTGGATTTAACAAAGCAAACAGGCAAGAGCTTCTCATTGGATAATTACTGCATGGATGATTATGTTCCAGCTGGAAACAACCCTAATTGATGCAGTGAGTAGCTTCTTATTACTTAAACAACCATGTGTGAAGACACATCCTGTGGTCGTAGAAAAGATGTTAATCTGTTTCAGGAGGGTCAAATTATTTGCAAGCATCAAGCAAAGAAAACATGTAAGGAGATTGCTGAAACTACTAAAATTGGGTTAAGAACTGTCCACCACATTGTTAAAAACTAGAAGTATAGTGGGGAACCATCAGATGATGATTCATCGAAGAAATGTGGTCGGAAAAGAATCTTGAATGACCGTGATCGGTGATCAACTTTTGGTCAAATCAAATCATAAAAAACAACAGCAGAACTCATGGGTATGTTCAATAGTGAAAGTAAGAGCATTTCCACATGTACAATGCGAAGGGAACTCAAGTTGGATTTACTCTGTTCCAGAGTAATGGGTGCATCAGGGTAAGAAGAGAGGTGAATGAAGTGATGCACCCATCATGACTAGTGCCCACTGTACAAGCCTGAGGGGGCGGTGCCATGATCTGGGTGTTGCTGCAGTTGGTCAGGTCCAGGTTCAGCAATGTTATGAGGTCAGATGACTACCTGAACATAATGAATGACCAGGTTTTACCATCAGTGAATTTCTTCTTCCCTGACGGCACAGGGATATTCCTACATGACAATGCCTGGATTCATTGAGCTCAAATTGTGAAAGAGTGGTTCAGGGCACACAAGACAGCAAATTAACACATTGATTGGCCACCACAGAGTCCAGATGTTAATGCCATTGAGAATTTTTGGGATGTACTGGAGAAGAATTTGCTCTGGATGGAAATAAATGTTGTGACATTGCAGAAACGTATTGAAATGATGCCACAGCAAATATGTGCCGTCCAGCAAAGCTAAAGTCTGTTTAACAGTGTACAGTGGCTGCTGAAGTCAATGGAACAACAGGAATGTTTCAGCCTGGACTAGTGAAACATAAGACATAAGTCATTGACATATTTCAGTCTTAAAGGGACAGGAGCAAAAACAGCATATTTAGGTCTAAGGTATAAAGAGAGGTTTGCCATTTAAAACTAGGCGTTTAACTGTGGTACATATAGCTATATATACATTAAGATGGCTGGAAATGTAAAATATAGACCCTTTAAACTCAAAAAACAGATTCAAAGTTTCAGATTTTTCATATCTAACTGCTACCATATTTCTGTTGGTAAAGAGAACAGAGCATTTTCTAATACAATTTCAATTTCATGAAAAGTATTTGAGAAAAAAATTCTCAGGCTCATTTTCCAGACTTTTGCCATTTCTTACATTGAATTGAATAACAACTCAGTTGGTAACTACATGCTTAATTAAATTATTAGACCTATCCATCTAAGACCTAAAGACAGTCTGTACTTGTAAGGTTTATATCAGAGGAAAATACAATTTCACCAAGTTAGGCCAAGCTGCACAATCCATTTCAATAGAAAACGAAGTTACAAATTGCACGAATACAGGCTTACCCCTGATAGATGAGGCGAAACAGAAGACATCATAGCGGTGTATCTGTTTGAGTCTGGCTCTGTAGCTGCGCAGCCCTGGAGCCAGGCCAAGGCCTCCACAGGGGGAGCGGGGCTGAGTGATGGGGTACTGTACTGTTCCGTCTGCCAGCCAGCCAGCATTACACCAGTCCAGCCCCTCCTCCCAGGCTGCATAGAGCTGATCGAATGTGGCCACTGTAGCATCCTGAGCCTCACATGCCTGTCTTGCTGCCTGGAAGGTCATGTGGTAGCGGCCGTGATGAGGCTGGTAGGGGAACACCACACCTGAAAGACATGGACCAGGTCCAAGGTCACTACACCTGCTGAATTGTTAACATATTGTTTCACCCTCTATATTACAAAATTCCTTTTAAATATTAGCAAGAAATAGTAACAACTCTTAACAGAAATGCTAACAATTGAGTGCAAGTGTTTTTGGAAATTAAACCATAGACATCTGAACACACCTCTGAGCACCAGATCTACTGTTGCACTCTCATCCTCCAGTCCATCAATGACCTCACAGCGATACTGCCCACTGTCATTCAAACTGACGTTAGTGATGACCAGTGAAATGTCTCCTGGAAAGTCCTGCTGAAGATACACCCGATCTTTGAAGTCTCCAAAGCTGCGGTGACGGTCACCAATAGAAACTAGGATGTCAGACTCCCTGTCCTCTGAGATGGGTAACCAGGCCCACTTCACCCTGACCTTCCGAGGGCTGCTGAGAGGAGGTTCATACCAATAGTAGCAGGGCAGGGTCACATCGCTGCCCCTCATGGTGACTGCAGAAGATGGATGAGCCTCAACCCGCAGTTTCACTCCATTGAAATAGACTGCAGCCAAGACAAGAGCATTCATTTTAACATAGACATTCTTCACAAATGATTTGTCATAACACTGGGTAGACAGGCCTTTCAATCCTGCAGCAGGATGATGGCAGATTATGGATTTTATGAGGTCAGTCAGTCTGTTTAAGATTTAGAGAGAAAATTTGTGAACTTGTGGAGTCTGTGGGAGCATGTGTTGCTGTTAAGAATATGTTAAAACTGTAAGAACATGTGTTATTATGAAGAACATGTAAAATCTAAAAAAATAATAAAAAAAAGAGAAAAAAAAGAAAATAAAGGAAGATTTAGAGAGAAAATATTCCCTTTACAAGAAATATTTTTTGTGACCAATGTTTATGTCTTTAGACAATTTCCATTATAAGTTTCTATATGTTATTTTCATAAGTCAACATTTATTACTTTCGAGGAATTACAAACGTTTTCTTTAATGTAAGTGAATTTAAATGTGGTTCACGGGAACATACTTTCTCCATTTCCGTTGCCATTCAGGATGTCTTGGTAGAAGAATCCTTTGGAGACAGTGGAGGCAGTCTGGCAGAAGCAGAGCAGTTGCACAACAAGCACCAGCAGAGGGCGCGCTTTCCCCATTTGGAGCACGTACTAATAGCGTTAGCGAAAAGAAAAGAAAGAAAAGAGAAAAAAAAGAAACAAGAAAACCAAAGAAAACAAAAGAAAAAAGAAAAACAGAATTATATAAAGGTCCAATGTTATTTTAATATTTATTAAACATCTAAAACTCTACATTGCCACAATATTGTCAAAATTATAAATAAAAGTAGATATTTGATTCCATAGGTCACATTGCATGAATGTAGCCTAATATAAAATAAATACATGTGGACATACAAATCTATACATCAAGAGCATGAAGTTCCCTATTTTTTAAGGGAAAAAAATACAAGACCTGACTTACCTTTACTTTGCTGTATTTACTTCCAATGGCACCTGCGTCCAAAAACGGTGCAGAATGTGACTGACGAGTATCCTCACCCTGCTTTAGTCTCTAACTCTGGAGTTAACACATCTCAAACCCTGAGGTGAGAAAGAGACAGCAGCTACAAAGCTGCCAAGAGGAGGCTATTTTAACATAGTGGGGGAACTAGGAAACCTCTGCTCTACAACCACAGGAACTCTATTGTCCTAGGAGGGAGGGGGAAATGTCCCCTCCACCGCTATTTAATTACACAAAGCTTAATCTGTAAAAGAAAATTGTAGTATAATCTACAATTGAGTAGAATTAAACAACAAAAATAAGAATGGTCAACATTCATGATCTTTAAAATAACAACCACTACTACTACTATGAATAAAAAACTGTTATCATAATAATATATCATAAATAATACATGCAAATAAGAAATTAATAATAATAAATATAAGCAGTAGGATCTTTAAAATGTCAGAAAAGGGTCTGGGTGGGGTTTATCTTCAGGTTCCTGTGAGCTTCACTCTAAAACCCTATAAATGTTGCCCATCTTGTAAATGAGATCATTGTATGGTACTTTTATCCCGGTGGTCTAACCCATAACAAATGAGCTCATCAGGAAATGACTTGTAAAAAAAGGCTCACCCTGGCCGTGTCGCACTGATCCAAGAACAGGTTAAAGCTCTGTCAAAGCAATACATGAAGTTTTTGTAGAATGGCCTTGTTTAAAGACCTCAGAAGATCATCCAGAGAGGAGATACGATTACTCCAATTAAAGAAGAACATTTAGGATGAGATTCCAAACTTTAGCTGTAGATCCTTTATCATTAAAAGTCTGCAGTCCAGGTTTTGAGGAGGCAGTTGAAGACCAGCCTCCACCCTCAACGCCCACTGGAACGCACACTGAAGCACCTGGGCAGATACCAGTCTGACACTCCTGAAAAAAGGAGGCTTAGCTGTTCCATCAGCTGTCTGTTTTGAAGCACTTCTTGATTCCCCCATCTGTCCTCAGACTCTTGGGGCCATTAGGTGTATTTGGAGGGCAGTGAGTGTGCGCACACTGACACAGCAGATGAAAGGCCTAGCTCCAGGCTAGGAATGCCGAGCTGGTGTGAATAGCAGGGATCTGCTGGAGGAGGCTGTAATTTGGGTAATAAACTGTAAACTGGAGGAGAACTGTGTTCAAATTGTGAATATACTCTTTACTGTACTGCAGATGACGCAAAACGTTCAAAAATGGCAACAACAAAAAATCTGTTTATCCAACAGTGTACACTGAAACTATTTAAACAAAAAGACTCTTAAATGGTTGTTGGCTTGGACATAAGGTTCAAAGCGAATACCCCAATAAGGAAGGGTTTAGACGTTTTCCACCACGGATGTAATCAATCACCCAAGACATTTAGTGTCCACGTTTTGCTAATGTATCTTTAGTGTTGGAGCTATGAGGCCACAGCTATTAGTCACCCAAATAAAATAAAACGTTTCCATAATACTACATCATCAAACTCTCATTCTTGACCTTCTCATACCATTAAGGTCTTCATTTAAGTCCACAAACAGATTTCTGGGAGTGCTGCTTGGGTTTAGAATAATGTGTTCCTCTGGTGCTTCTCAAATAAGAGATCCAAATCAAATCAAAAGTAAGAAATTTGAAGAAGGCCATCTTGGCCGAAATATGTAGGCATGATTTGAATTGATAGCCAATTTTTAGGCTTTTTATTCATGATTTCTTACTTTTGACAGGTCTTCATTAATGCTGTATATGGATTTTTGATTTAGGATTTCAATTTCTCTCCTTCAGTGATGATACTTGTTATTTCTATAGCTCACATTAAGTCATACTGCTTCCTTAACCACATCTATAACAATGGAAATTATTAGAGAGTCACCCAAATTGGATTAAAAAAAAAACTTCTTAAACCACACTGAGCATTTCTGACCTTGGGCTTCCACGGAACCAAATAAACATCTCAATACATAAAGCAAATCTCCAAGCAAGAGCTTAATATGAAGACTTCAAAAATGTTCTTCACACTTACACATCTCATTTAAGCAGTTCTCATATCAGCAGACACTCTTTTTTCCATCTTTGCTTGTACTCATTAGAATTTTAGGAATCCATAAATCTGGCACCAAAGCTCAAATCCTCAAAGCCCCTTTTGACAATATATTCTTACTTAGTAATGAAAGTAGGGCAAATAAAGTAATAACACTCATAAACCACATCAAAAAGTATCCAGAGTGGAGTCTTTAAATTCTTTTTTTAATGATGACTCTGTTAAACACAACCAATCCAATGTATTTTACAAAAATGTATAAAACACAAACATTCTACACTTTTTTTGAATTTGGTTGCTGGAAATGTTAATAAATAAAATGAGATAAAATGAAATCTAAATTAGAAATCACACAAAAAAGAAAAGAAATGCAGCCACTATTAATGCAAAAGCTGATGCTTCAGTCTAATATGTTGGGACATTTTCAAGGCCTACCAACGGAATAAACTAGTCAATCATTATAAAATCATTCATCTCCTTTTTTTGATCAAACTCTTTTCAATAATCAATTTATTGCACAATCCCTGTCTATTAATATTCTGATTACCTCAGGCAATAGAGTCATTGGGCACCATACTGATTGGTGTGGGGTCAAATCTGTATGTGCTCAAAGAATGAATGAAAAGTAAACCAACAAGCAATAACAAGTGCAAATCCTTTTTACACATGGGAAGTGACATTTATGTGCTTTAAGACTTTAAGGAATTAAAGTCTTTAAGTTTTTAAGAGACACTATCAGTGAATGTTATTAACCATCACAATGAATCTTAATAGCTGCTGTTTTTGTACTGGAAGTTCATTTGGATATGCAAATGAGACATAATCTACTCATTTTTGCATACATTTATTTAGAGCACTTAAGATTAGGGATTTACGTATGTATAAATGGTTTGGAGTTGACATTAATGCAGATATTCTAGAAACATTTTTTAAATGAACTTTGAGAAAAAACATTTTTAAAAAACCCCTCAAAGCTGCTTTACCCATTTTTTGAACGCTGACAGTTTCTGAATAGGACACAACATGATTGTACCAAGTGTGATGAAGCTACTTTACATTTTGGAAAATCTATTTCGATCTATTAAGTGGATACAAGTTGGGTTAACACACTAAAATAACAATACGTTAAATAATAATTTTTGACATTATGTGATTACAGTTTAAGACATGTTCTACAGTTTATCCAAAAGTATGAAAAGAATATACATGTTGCATCCTACCTTAACTTAAAAAAAGAAAAAGTTCTTCACATTTGCAAGTCTTACTAACAGTTATGCTTCTAAAAAGCAGTGATTCTCAGTCCCACCCACCCCCACATGATTAAAATAAAAACATGGCGCTTGACAACTGCATCAAAGAAACATCGATACAAGATTCTTTCCAGGATCCAAAGTGATTTGTCTATGGTATTTCTTTAAATATGCAAATGAAGTGCATGGTTGCAGTAGACTGAAACAGTGTAGAAATTTAGCGATCAACTGCAAGCAAATAATTGTAACGTTTCTTTCATGACACAAAAGTGCATGCTACTTCACTTGTGTGGCAACTTCCACAATGTCAACAACATACAATATAAAACTCAACATAAAGTACAAAATTGAAAGTGCAAGCATTAACATTATCAGCATATTAACAGCATGAGCATTATAGGTAATGGAAACATATTATGTTATTCTCAGTCCATTAAAGGCCTAATGCCGTTTCAATGCCAAATCAAAGAGTTTTACTTTGTAAGCTAAACCCAAGCATTAACAAACGGAGGCTGTGCTAGCACCTGGGCAAAAGACAGGTCAGCAAGAGCATGGGAAATAGGCTGAGGGTCAGACGAAGGGGTCAGACGCCCTCTGGTCCACCGCAGGGTCACTAAGCATCACAGCCAAGCAGCTCCATTCTCAGGGTGATGCGTTCATGCCACTCCCAGGGCAGGAAGCGCACAAACCGGGCGAAGAAGGGCGGCTCGAATAAGTTCTTTTTGTGTGTGTTGTTGTCGATGTTGCCTTGGAAAACCTGAAGCACATAAAAGCATATAAAACGCTCATACTCATGTGGTGTGTCTATGTCAGTTTGAATACTAGTACCACAGTTGTTGCTAGAAAAAAAGAAAAAGACTCTAACTTAGACCCACATTAACAAGTCATAAGATTTTCAATATAGGTGCTTCCTCATGGAAGCCACACATTAAACCACACTGAGGATTTCTGACCTTGGGCTTCCACAGAACCAAATAAACATCTCAATACATAAAGCAAGTCTCCAAGTCAGAGCTTAATATGAAACTGAAGTATGATAAAAAGCACTAGCATGGGTGGGGCTCCTATAGTTTTCACAGGCTTTCATAAACAACACATTTGCAATGAGGAACCAAATAAACTGAAACTGAAAATGAATTTACACTGATTGGATCAGCCATAGCTTCCATCGTTTTAAACCATACATATTGCTAAACATTTCCACTTTTAATTCAACTATCTAATCACTTACACAGACATATTTCGTTCAAAAACACCATGTTAGGCCGTGTCCTTGGTGCTTTATCAGCTTTGTGCGTAAAGAATGTCCTAACAAACTGGTCACAAGATAAAAGTCTTAAAATGGGTTTGAATTGTCTGCAAATTTAGTCCCTGCAGAGGTGATAACAAGACACTCGACTCCTGTCTCTGTCTCCCTCTTTTTCTAGGCCTCTGGATCTCCATTCTCCAAGTAGAATTCTCTCTCTCTTCAATACATTTTCATGAAATATAAGCCTCGATTGACCCTTCACCCTCAAAAGCAGCAAACAGAACCTAACCTAGTTTTATGATATAGTATAAAGTCACAGTTTTGTTAAATTATGTATAAGAGAGGCAGAACAAGGCAACATTTAAGCATTAACCCTTTGATGCTAAAGCAAAAATAATTTATTTTTGCTTTTTAATTTTCCATTTAATTCTCAGTGCGATTATAAAGACACATGACCTGATGCAGCTGAAAATTCATAGATTTTTACTTTGTCACATAATACAAGTGTTTGTATTGTGTAACATTGCCATTTAAAGCAAGCCAATATATGAAAATGAATATAATTAACACTTCAGCTTGAAGATACATCAAAAATAGTTTCTAAGCAATAAGAACTGCATGCGAAATGTGTGTGCATGCTTGCATAGAAACACTCACAGTGCACAATATAAAAGCAGAATGAGCAGAATACTGTGAAAGAATACATTGTAAAACACAAAAAGCTCCCAAATTTGCTGCCTTGATAAAATACATTCTGGAAGGAGAAATGATGATTAGGAGGAACAAAGCTGAAGTCTCTAGTTGTGGCAAACTCATCAAGAACAAATCAAGAAAATGTAATACATTATTTCAAATGAAAAAGAATGTTCACTGACCTTTTCTGTTCTGTTGATTTCATCTTTTACAACCGTCCATGACTGGCTGTCATCACTGTAGGCAATTTTAAATGCGGACACAAATTGCACAATGCCAAAGTCTTTAGCTCCTTGAGTGATGATGCCTGTGATTCTTTTAGGCTTCTCCAAGTCCAGCTGGTGAGAAAAAAGCCAACATCTGATCACTGTATGTCACAAAAATTACATTACACTGATTAGTTTATGTTGACAAAGCTGACATTTTAGTCATGGGGAAATCTGAATTAAGTAAAAATGTTTCCATGCCCATAAAATTACTCTTATGATCTTTTAGACAAATCAATTCTAACATTCATGTGAAGGGTGTGTCACCTGAAGCCACTCTGAGCGGTCATTGGTGGCTGCAGACCAGGCATTGGTCTTGCCGTTCTTGTCCAGGCGTGCATAATGAGGGAGCCAGGTGAATGCATCTATGCCCCAGGTGCGGAAGGCACTGGAAGCTGATAGCTGGCCATCTGAGATAAGACGAGACTTCATACCCAGGGGCTCAACGCAGCCGACCGCACTGGAATACACTGTAAACAAATAGTTAGAAGAGAGAGGAAATGAGACACCCTGGCAAACGCATGGAATAAAAATGAAGGTTTTGTGTTTCTAGGGTCACATAACTGGTAAATCTGGGGTCATAAAACATGTAAGGCCCTCTGACCCATTATAAAGCTGATTCACTGTAAGCTGTTTTTTTTTAAGTTACAAAAGCCTCATTATCTTAAACAGAGGTCCTGATCTACCCGCCATCAAGGACAAAACACACGTCACTTAAACAAAACATGTGGCATCTCATCACCTGATCTGTGCTCCAAAACTGCTGAGTCATCTAGACTCTGTGGCACTAAATAAATCTGGTTAAAATTGGTGTTGGGTGACAATGCCCACCACACGTCAGTTAGCGTGCTCAGACTTCAATACCCATTGGTTGTCTGAGATTTACACCTCTCTCTCTCCCCCCTGGGATCCCACCTACAGGAAAATTTGCCTTTCCACAAAACTTTAACTTGTAACTGTAATTTCTGTCAAATAAAACCTTTACTCTTTTTTATATATACAGGCCCAGTCATAAATTTAGAATATCGTGATAAAGTTCAATATTTCTTGACATTCCTTTCAGAAAGTAAAATCCATATATTGTATTGATTCATTACACATATAGTGAAATATGCCAAGCCTTTATTTCTTGGAATCTTAAAGATTATGGCTTACAGATAAGAAAATCTGTAAAAATCAAAACATAAATTCACTGTCTTAAAAAATTAGAACATCACATCAATCAATACAAAAAAGATATTTTAAACAGAAATGTCAGGCTTCTGAAAAGTATGTTCATTCCTATGCACATACTTGGTTGGGTCTCTTTTTAATGAATTACTGCAACAATGTGACTTGGCATGGAAGTGATCCACCTGTGGCTCTGCTGAGGTGAAATGGAAGCCCAGGTTGCTTTGATCTCAGCCTTCAGGTCATCTGCATTGTTGGGCCTGGTGTCTTTCATCTTCCTCTTGACAAAAACCCAAAAATTCTCTATGGGATTCAGGTCCGGCGGGTTTGCTGGCCAATCAAGCACAGTAACACCCTGGTCATTGAACCAGCTTTTAAAAGATGCTTCAGGCAGAGTCTCTGGCTCAGGATGCACTGACTCTAGATGCATTTCACTCCCTGTGAAGCTCCCCCATATTCTTGAATAGCTTTTGCTTGGCAATCCTCTGAAGGCTGAGGTTGTCCCTGTTGTTGAGACAACCAGCTTCTTTAGCAATGACCTTTCATGCTTTACTCTCCTTGTGGAGGGTGTCAATGACTGTCTTTTGGACATCTCTCAGGTCAGCATCTTCACCATGGTTGTGTAGCCTCCTGACCCAGACTGAGACTATTTTAAGGCTCAGGAAACCTTTACAGGTGTTTTGAGTTAATTAGCTGATTAGGGTGTGGAATCATGATATTCCAAGATTTAACTTTTTCACAATATTTAATTTTTTTGAGACAGTTAATTTGGGGTTTTATTAACTGTAAGCCATAATCTTTGAAAATCTAAGAAATAAAAGCGTGGCATATTTCACTCTGTGTGTAATGAAACAATATAATATATAGATTTCACTTTCTGAATGTCAAGAAATATTGACCTTTTTCACAATATTAATTTTTTTTTCTGAC
>JBBIGC010000041.1:21019934-21042534 GCA_037576955.1 Lepidarchus adonis
TAATAGTTGTATCATGATATTTCAACTTAAGAAAATATACAAATCAAATGTATATAGTTAAAATACTATTGCTTATGCTTGACCTTTCAAATCATATAAATATAATCTTATTATATTATAGTATATATATAGTATAAATAGAAACTTAAAGCCTTTTTGGTCACTGTAGACTATATAAGCTACTCCTCTATGACACACTAATCAAATAATAAGCTTCAGAAAAGCACTTGATTTATTTTTTGTTCGCTGAATAATCCTCTGTTTTCCTCCAGAAATCATGTGTTTGTTAATTACAAATGACATATGTAACAGTAACATATTGCAGATGTTTTCTGGCTTGATTATTTAGTCTGCTGATTTTGTTTCATGCTTCCTGATGCGATTGCGGCGGTGCAGCTCTTTGCGCTAGCTAAAACCGTACCGTTCTGTTCTGCCCAGTGGGAGCGGCTGTTCAATACCAGCCGCGTCCCAGGCCAGGAGAGGGGTAAGATGAGAAAGTCAAAGACCCCTGCATTAGCCCTTAGACTCCCTGCACTAGTCCTGTGCTACCAAGCAATATGATTAGTGAGTGATTAATGAAGAATAAACATTATCACTTGAAAAGAGACAGTCTCCTCAATCAGTTAATTGTCTTTATACAGAGATTGTAAAAATGACAATAGTAATAATAATTTTTATTTATATAGGTCACTTACCCAGTGTCATACTGGTGATACAGGACTATTCTATTCCCCTGCTTTTCCTCATCCCCATTACATTTGTCTAGCATCTAGTCAGTTATCTTGTGTGCATGTGTTGTGTGTGTGAGTATATCTATTTTTCTTTTGCATTGCCACATGGGTCCCTGTCTTTTCATTTTGACCCAGTGAGTTAAGCTCAAACTCCTCTCTCCTTCATTCCTCAGCAATGACTAGTGACCTACTTCTTTCCCGAACAGATTTCCTGTAGGACCTCATTAGCCACTCTGCCCGTTAAAGCCCCACCTGCCCTTACCTTTTATTTGACCTCTTCCTTTCTGCTTTTCAGCTTTTGCTTCAAAATACTATCCCCATGTGCTCGTCACAATATGAGCGCATGTTCAACACCAGTCGCATCCCAGGCATAGACTCAGGTACTGAACCCAAACACCTCACTCCTCAGCCCGCACGCTAAACCCAGCACTCTGGCTCACCCAATAGCTGCCTGGCGTAGACCTAATAAGTTTGCTTCTACTTTTTTATTTATTTTTGTATTTATTTTTTGGTTTATTACCACCCTTCTGAGGAGGTGTATTAAAGAAGAATATTAACTTGTTTCACCTAATACACCAATTGAAGTTGACAGTAAAATCCCTTTTAGCTGAAGGGAAATTTGCGATGTAAGAAGCATACAAAGAAAATACAATATAGCAAATTGTCCTGTACCGTAAACATTTTTTACCCAGAGGAGTTCAAGCCATATATCACAAGTCTGTCATAAGCGTGATTCTGTATCTCCATTCAGTGCTTTTGCTAAAGGTGAGACATTTATTTCATGACAGCGTGTTGTTAAGTTTGGCATTTGTCAGGTGGGAAGAAAAGGCATAAACCTGAATGTGCACTGTGCATGAAAAAAGTCTCCACCTAATTTCATTTTCCATTATTCCCCTCTTGTGGCATGTTGTGATATTGCATTGTTTTAAATGTTACTGATGTTGAAAATTTTTTTAATTGTATTTTCCCATTTCTTTAGCAATAGTAGTGATTTAATTTGTTTAGAGATATGAACTTCAAAGATGCTTTGGATTGTTTTGTTATTGTGAAAATTCTGAGCCTTGTTTCTTTTTATACTTCTGCTTTCCCACTACTTTATTCTCTTTGTGAGTGTAGACACCCTCCAGCACGTATCAAACAGCAGGCATATCGTGGTGTACCATAAGGGGCGCTATTTTAAGGTGGGGATGTTTTACGATGGCCGGCTGCTCTTGCCACGGGAAATAGAGCAGCAGATGGAGAGGATTCTTGCAGACACCTCAGAGCCCCAGCCAGGAGAGGAGAAGCTTGCTGCTCTCACTGCAGGAAAAAGGTGCCCCTCACACATCTTGTTTAGAGGGTGTTTATATACCAAGATATATATCAAAAGTATGCATTTGCCCACTTTTCTCAAATTGTACAACATTATTCAATGACTCGAAGATGACCCTACAGCTTGATCCTTCATTCTTGGCTGTGATACTTATTGTCACGGAAGAAGTCATACAAAAACATTCAGTTACCTCCTTTTAGCTGTTGAGTGACTGCTCTCATTACTTTGTGCTTTTCTGTGTGTCAGAGTGCCTTGGGCATGTGCCCGAGATGCCTATCTTCGGCAAGGCAAGAACAGGCAGTCTCTGGATGCTGTGGAGAAAGCAGCTTTCTTTGTCGCATTGGATGATACAGAGCAACGCAATGACCCAGGCAACCCTGTTGAGTCTCTGTGTTCTTATGCCAAGTCCCTGCTGCATGGCAAGTGTTATGATCGGTAAGGAAACGACAAAATTGATTAACCTGCAGGCTGTTTGCTGTGTGAGACAGGTGGTACCTGTTTTGTAGCTTGAAATACTTACATGCCTTGCCTTTTCAGGTGGTTTGATAAATCTTTCAACCTAATCGTTTACAAGAATGGAACAATGGGCTTGAATGCAGAGCACAGCTGGGCTGATGCTCCAATTATAGGCCACCTCTGGGAGGTATGCATGATCACATAGCCAGTGCCATTATGTATTTCATGTTATTCCACATAGGGCTGGACGATATATTGAGTAAATTCAATTTATCTTGGGTTAGGGTTTCACGTGCAATGTAATAAATGACTATCGTGACCATTGAGTATAAATCCTAACATTCTTGTTAAACTGCAGGAACTTCACTTTAGAGAAGCTCATCCAGAAAACTCTCCTAGGGCATGCGCGTTTTGTATCACTTTTGGGTGTCTGCTTGCTCCCCCGCCCATCCAGAAAACTCTCCTAGGGCATGCGTGTTTTGTATCACTTTTGGGTGTCTGCTTGCTCCCCCGCCCATTCAGAAAACTCCTAGTGCATCCACGTTTTGTACTTGACTTACAGTGGAGAGAATCTGTGAATCTGTGGAGATCAGTGAAATCCCACACATTTACAGAGACATTAATGGGAGATGGAGGCGGACAAATTGGTATCTGGGTGTGCCCACAACCAGTTCCCCATCCGAAAGGGTATTTAGTATCTCGCAAAAGTGAGTACACCTTTCACATTTTTGTAAATAGTTGTATTATATTTTCATGGGACAACACTGTAGAGATGACACTTTGATACAATGAAAAGTAGTCAATGTACAGGTTGTATAACAGTGTAAATTAGCTGTCCTCTCAAAATAACAGAACCATTAAACTGACGACAAAAGAGAGTACACTCCTAAGTGAAAATGTCCAAATTGTTCCCAATTAGCCATTTTCCATCTCCGGTGTCATGTGACTTGTTTGTGTTACAAGGTATCAGGTGTGAAAAAAAAAAGAAGCAGGTGTGGTAAATGTGGTGTTATCTCTCTAATTTTTTAAATATATTAAGCTTTACATTTTCTGCCCAGTTACATGACACAGCCCCCCACATCGTCCAAATAGTCTCATTCGTTAGTGCTAGGTTTGTGCTGCAAAAATAACATTTGTGCTGCTATAGTTTTTTTTTATCTATGAAACTTTATTACACACGTACGTCACCAGCCCCCCCACATTGTCCAAATCACGTCAAAATAGTCTCATTCATTAGTGCTAGGTTTGTGCTGGTTTGTGCTGCAAAAATAAACATTTGTGCTGCTATAGTTTTTTAATCTATGAAGCTTTATTTATTACACATGTACGTCACCAGCCCCCCCACATAGTCCGAATTTCACCAAAATTACTCTTGAGAGTTGTCCTTTGGAATTTGTTAATGGAATTTTTTAGTGGAAAAATCCAAATTGCACACGTGATTCTTTGTTTTTTCTTGTTTGCATCACTTCATATATTGTCGCCACAGAAAAGAGGACTCAAAGATTCCACCCAGTCAATCATTTGCAGTCATTCAAGTTTATTTAGGTATTCAATACATTCCTAACTTACACACAATTAATTTCACTACAATCAATGTCTTAATGGAATTTATTAGAGGTGTGTGTACTAATTGAGAGTAACCACTTCCAGGGTTAATTCTACTGTAAAATAGAGAATGTAGGTCACAATTACAGTAGGAGAAATTGTAAAGCTTAATAACTTACAACCCTTACCAGTACAAACATTTATTTTTGCAGCACAAATGTAGCACTAATGATTGAGACTATTTTGGTGAAATTTGGACAATGTGGGGGGGCTGGTGATGTCACGTGAGATAAATAAAGCTTAATAAATAAAAAGCTTTAGCAGCACAAATGTTTATTTTTAGGGCACAAACCAGCACAAACATAGCACTAAAGATTAAGACCATTTTGAAGAGATTTGGACACTGACAGTGGAGTGGGTTATTAATAATTTTTAAATAAATGTAAAGCTGAATAACTTAAAACACTTACCAGCACAAATGTGCTTGGCAGCACAAACGTAGTACTAACGAACGAGACTTCTTTGGTGAGATTCGGACTATGTGGGGGGGCGCTGGTGATTTCACGTGTAATAAATAAAGTGTTCCTGTACCTGGAAGTCGCTTTGGACAAAAGCGTCAGCCAAATAAATAAATGTAAATGTAAAAAAATGAAGCTTATTAAATTAAACTATAGCAGCACAAACGTTTATTTTTGCAGCAGAAATTTGGACACTGGATGATTTAAATGATTAAATAAATGTAAAGCTCAATAACGGAAACCCTTAACAGCACAAATGTTGAAAAAAATAATTGTTGCTCTACATAAAGATGGTCTAGGCTATCGGAAGATTGCCAACACCTTGAAATGGAGCTGCAGCACATTGACCAAGGCCATACATTGCTTTGTACAGATTCCACTCACAACAGGCCTCACTATGGTAGACTAAAGAAGTTGAGTCCACTTGCTCAGTGTCCCATTCAGAGGTTGTCTTTTAAACCTATTTGAAGATGTATGAGTGCTGCCAGCAATGCTGCAGAGGTTGAA
Organism: Lepidarchus adonis; assembly: GCA_037576955.1. Lineage (NCBI taxonomy): Eukaryota > Metazoa > Chordata > Actinopteri > Characiformes > Lepidarchidae > Lepidarchus > Lepidarchus adonis. Next base: position 21,025,004 of record JBBIGC010000041.1, read on the forward strand.
GGGGTGGGAGGGGTCAGCCTGTCAGTGCTCAGACCATAAGCTGCACACTGCATCAAATTGGTTTGCATGGCTGATGCCCCATTAGGAAGCCTCTTTTAAAGGTGATGCTCAAGAAAACCTGCAAACAGTTTACTAAAGACAAGCAGACTAAGGACATGGATTACTGGAACTATGCCCTGTGGTTTGATGAGACCAAGATTAACTCATTTGGATCAGATGGTAACAAGTGTGTGTGTGTGGCAGCAACCAGGTGAGGAGTATAAAGACAAATGTGTCTTGCCTATAATCTAGCATGGTGGTGGGAGTGTCATGGTTTGGGGCTGCATGAGTGCTGTAGGCACTGGGGAGCTACAGTTCATTGAGGGAACCATGAATGCCACAGGGCAGTATTCCAACATGATAAAGACCCCAAACACACCTCCAAGACTGCCCTAGCATGTCTCCAAACTTAAACCCTATTGAGCATCTGTGGGGCATCCTCAAATTGAAGGTGGAGGAGAGCAAGATCTCTAACATCCACCATCTTCGTGATGTCGTCATGATGGATTGGAAGAGGATTCCAGTGGTAACCTGTGAAGCTCTAGTGAGCTCTATGCCCAAGAGAGTTAAAGCAGTGCTGGGAAATAATGGTGGCCACACAAAATACTGACACTTTGGGCACAATTTGGACATTTTCTGTTAGGGGTGTACTCACTTTTGTTGCCAGTGGTTAGAAATTAATGGCTGTGTGTTGAGTTATTTTGAGGGGACAACAAATGTACATTGTTATATAAGCTGTATACTGACTACTTTACAATGTATAAATGTGTCAAATCCTCAGGGTTGTCCAATAAAAAGTTTTAATAAAATATTTACAAAAATGGGAGGGGTGTATATCGCTTGGCTGGTAGTGTGGGTCCATGAACTTAATAAAGCACTAGTAATTAATTTCAGTTATTATTACATAACAGCTGACCTGGTCAAAATGACATGGTTAACACACAAATAAAATACAAATTTTTTGACTGTGTTTTTAGACAAATTATATGTCACATTAGTAAAACATTGTATTGGAGTATAAATTAAAATATAAAACATTTTATTGCAATATTATGGTACATTTGTAGCCCATTAAAATTAGATCTTGGTCATAGTTTGGTCATGTTAAATAATCTTTTATTTTCAAATATGACCAATTTTATTTGTTCATCTTTATCTTCCTCTGATGTTAACATGAACTGTGGTGAAATCTGCTTTCAAAAGCATGTGCTATCAATGGACCACAAGCTGAGTTATGCAGCTGATGGCCACTGCAAAGGACAGCCTCACCGCAACCTCCCTGGACCCCAGAGGCTGCAGTGGAACATCCCAACTGAGGTCAGACCCTGGAGACGAGTTACCAAAAACACAGCCCCATATGTTCCCCCTGATTGCCCTTTATTGTAAACACAGACTAGAACATGACTTTTTGGCTGTGACTGACATGCTCTCTTGTCTCTGTGCATATTTTTGTTAGTGCCAGAGCATGATCGCCAACTCCATGACTGTGGCCCAGGCTTTGGCTGATGATGTAGACTCCCACGTCATCCCCTTCCAGGATTTTGGGAAAGGTTTGATCAAGAAGTGCAAGACGAGCCCAGATGCTTTTATCCAGATTGCCCTGCAACTCGCCCACTTTAAGGTGAGCTTTATGAGTTATTAAAACAACGTTTTGTCAGAATCCTCGATGAAGCTGCATTTATTAAACATTTATTAAAAGTCTTAAATGTAACAACAGCCTTTATATGTTTTAAAAAACATTACTATTCTATGCATTAGGTCGTAAAAAGGTTATCTTTAGGTCTTAAATGTCAACATTTACATGTTTTAATGCTATTTTCTTTTGATGGCTCAAAAATATCTGATGGCATGGTGTAAATGGGTTAAGTGTTGTACTCTCTTTCAGTGGTCCAGGTGCAGCTATAATAAGTAAAAAACTAATTATATAATAATAAAAAAAACAACAAAAAAACAAGGCAGGACTGATAGCTGATATAAACTGCAACCCACTCTGAGTTAATCTCCATAGATTAAGATGGATGGTTTGAGAAGTAATGTGGCATTTTCTAAGGTCCATTTATTTATATAAAAGTTCTTAACCTGATGAAACCTGCAGAAACCCTGATTATTGTTCTTGCACTAACATTAATATTTTTTGCAGGACAAAGGAAAGTTCTGTTTGACTTATGAGGCCTCAATGACTCGTCTGTTCAGAGAGGGGCGGACAGAGACGGTGCGCTCATGCACCATGGAGACCTGTGACTTTGTCAGGGCCATGGTCAACAATGAGCCGGTACTGCACTCTTCACATCATTTGGGCAATTTAAATATTTAGACAAAGTTCTTAAGTTGTATTAATAGTCAGTATTACTTCTTAATTGCTGCACAAAAAAAACAATATTGTATTTCTCTCCACACTGTCCTTGTGAACATTTGGCAGCACAGAAAGTGCCTTTGCCAAGCACACAGTGACATTCACACTTCATCGTTTGCTTTTTGGCAAGCACACATTCCACTCTGACATTCTGACACTTGTGACACCTTTCACCCTTAAACACTACATGATCTGTTCCTGTGTTTTGGGGGCTTTGCATACTGTTTTTCAAGCTGTTTGCTTTCTTTGTAACAATCTCATACTTATCACACTGCCTATTCTGCTGCAGTGGGTAAAGAATTTATTCATCTTTCTATTCTTTTTTTTGGTCACACTAATGGAGTTTTTCTGAAACTCAGCTGACATCCACATTGACAAATGTGTGTTGCAATGCTGTGATTCCCAAACCTTTCCCACGAGTCTTATTTCACAACATTATGAATGAGTAGCCTAGTTTTACTGTCACAAATCAGCATGACACAAGTTATAAACCTTGGAACTCAGAAAATGCTGCATCTACACAAGGCTTTGAAATCAGAAACAAATGTGTCCAATCATAAAGTATTATATAGGCTCCATGTAATTAGCTTGATAATAAAGAAATGTGCTCACAAGCAGAGTACTACCACAAAGCTTTTTTCACCGTGTAGACTCCAGCTGTATACTTGCAAAATCCCAGCCAGTGGAATTTGCTGTCTTGTATTGGGCTGGTTACCATGCTTACCGTTTGAAAAGGCTAACATTTTGGAACGCTGTGGCTTCAACATTTCAGCCAGAGCATACATCAAGAGGGCACGCGGAATGCCTCAAGCTCAGCACTCTGAATGTCTGAACCTGTATTCTGACAGCACTCTGAATTTACTGATGAACAGAGTGTGCTTTGGCAGTCTGAGAGCAAATTTACATACACATGCAGGTTTTTCTGGCAAAAAGTCAGCTACAAGGACTTTAATCTTTACATATCATCCCATGTAGGGAGTAAGGTACTGTACAAGGTAATGGGTATCCTATTGTTGCTCCTACCTCTAGTGTCCAGACTGGGAGTAAGGTATTGTACAAGGTAATTTGTATTATATTGTAGCTTCTGCCTACCTCTGTGAAGTCCAGATGGGGACCACTGATTTATGCAATGCATTTATAGGAAATGCTTCATGATGCTGAGAGAAGGTTAGCAGTGCAAGCCAGATATCAATCATAATACAATACAGCAGAAAGAGAAGGGGATAAAAGTGGAAAATGGTGACAGGAATCCAATCACAATGTTGCTTTAGGAGAGATTAATAATAGGTTCTGATTGACCATGTAATGTCTCTGTCTTTGTTTGAAAGTCTCATTAGTAATTATAAGCAAGAAATGTCTCCTGAATCTAGCTTATTTATGCATATGTAAAAAAAATAAAATAAAAATAAATAATAATAATAATAATAAAAATGTCTAGCACTTTCACAAATTTTTGAAAACATTGACTTTGAAAGGTAATTAATCCAAAGTTGCTTAGTGACTCTCAAATTATTTTAATTATCTTGTAAGTGTGGCATTCTTGAGGTGAATTTTCCACAAAGCACTGACCCTTCTCTCTTGATCTTTTTCAAAGAGAGAGAAGAAATTGACCCTTCTGAAGAAGGCGGCTGAGAAACACCAGCAGTTGTATCGTCTAGCTATGACCGGAAAAGGCATTGACCGCCATCTGTTTTGCCTCTATGTAGTCTCAAAGTACTTGGGAGAGGACTCCGCCTTCCTTCAAGAGGTAGGTTTAGGGCAGTTTATTTGTAGAATTATATGTTTGTGATCTCTCTCCGTGAGACAGAATGTCAAAAACATGCAGGAAATCACATTGTATACAATTTATTTGTATAATGGTGCACAAAATAAGTATTTAGCACCTACAATCAAGCAATAATTCTGGCCCTCACAGACCTTTTTAAGAAGCTCTTCTCTCGACTCGTTACTTGTATTAATGGCACACCTTCAAACAGTCAGACTCCAACCTCCACCATGGCCAAGACCAGAGAGCTGTCTAACGACACCAGGAACAAGATTGTACACTTGCACAAGACTGGGATGAGCCAATAGGCAAACAGCTTGGTGAGATCAACTGAAATAGATACTAGATCACTGACAATCTCCTTCGACCTGGGGCTTCATGCAAGATCTAGGCTCTTGGGGTACAAATGATCTTGAGAACGATGAGGAAACAGCCCAGAACAGAAGAAAATAGAATTCAAAAATAAATAAAAAAACAGCTGCCAGCTGTTACCTGATTGTCTTCTTTGTGCAGTGGCAGTGTTTTGTTACAAATTGTCCCGAGTCCATGCGGCAATATTTATCACATTAGCATGATGGTTTATAATGAAAAGCCTGCTCATTACTCAAGGATCAAGAATTTTCTGGATTTCCTGAATCTTTTCACAATATTTCACATGCAGTAATGTACTGTATGTACTATAGCTGTTGAAAGATCTAATTTTGTGTTGAGAAATGACTGACAATTCTCTCAATTCCCTCACCTCTAACCAGCTCACCTGCTTATTGTGTAATATTTCAAAATGGCATACATTTATTTTATGAACTTGTAGGTCCTACTTTGGTATGTATTTATATTTGCAAAATACATTTAAGCTGTTTAATGAAATTATTGTTCATTTTTTTATTGTTTAAATAAATGCTTAACAGAGTATCCACAAATTACTGTTGGTTCTCAGTTATCACACAATCTTGTTTTATTGCATTTTATGAAAAAAGCAATACTTTTCCAGATAAAGGGGGTTGTATACTAGTGTTCAATATGTTGATAAGAATCCTGCAGTTGCAGTTGCAGTTCTTCTTCTGTTACTTATTCTATTCTCTCAAAGCTGACTCTCCTAGTTACATTTTAAGTTTTAGTAAAGCAGTATTTCTTTGTGTTTAGTTACGTGCCAATGTTCATTCTTCTACAGGTGCTGTCTGAGCCATGGAGGTTGTCTACTAGCCAAACCCCCCTGCAGCAGGTTGAACTTTTTGACTTGGTGAAGCACCCTGAACACGTGTCCAGTGGTGGAGGCTTTGGTCCTGTGAGTGCCATATACATTGACTAATTTCTTCTTAACTTAACCAAATCAAGTATTCATTGCCTGATTGTTTGTAATTGTGTGATTCTGTCTCTGAACAGAAACCCCATGATTAACTGTGAATTAATGCTGTGGTCCCTGTTTCGAGCACACAAATCAAAAATGACATTGCCAATTCTCTTTAATGATAGAAACTACATTCATAGCATGCAGAACAGCCTAAGATTTTTGTATAAGATTTAAATTTTCTGTTTAGTTTCTTAAAGTTTTGTTTTGCTGTGGCAGGTGGCTGATGATGGTTATGGGGTGGCTTATATTATTGTGGGTGAGAACCTTATTAACTTCCACATCTCCTGCAAGCATTCCAGTACAGAAACAGTAAGTACAGAAACTCTCTGCTTGGAGCAAACTAATGCACATGCTTTTAGGAAATGAATGAATTTTTTGACTGGTTTCTCTCTCTGTCTCTCTCTGTCTTTAGGACTCCCATCGATTTGGCAATCACATAAGCCAGGCAATGCTTGACATGTTGGGCTTGTTTCAGCTAGAATCGAAGGCTTTGAAGTAAAAAGACAAATGCCGCCATTTACCTTCTTCATTTCATTTTGTTTTCTATTGTTTAAACATTGAAATAGCAAAGGGTCTTAAGTAACAGCTGAAGACAGGGAAAGGTAAGAACCAACCAGTAGCCAGAATTCACACATTTCATCCTTGGTGCTTAGTTGTGTACTTGATAGCTTGATGATCTATAACAGGGGTGTTGAACTCCAGTCCTGAGGGCCAGTGTCCTGCACAGTTTGATGATTTTCCTGCTCAAACACACCTGGTTCAAATCACCTGTTAATTGCCAGGCTGAGCAAGTGTGTTTGAGGAGGGAAACTACCAAACTGTGCTGGATACCGTCCTCCAGGACCCGAGTTTGACACCCCTGATCTATAATGTGCTCATAACAACAGTTCTACTCAGTTCAGCTTGCATTTCAGTGGGAAATAACCTTCTGGACTTAGGTTAGCAAGGAAGTAGTTTATTTAGCTTACGTAACCTCTGCAAAGCTATACAGTCTTAAAGTGGTCAATGTTGTCATTGTGGTGAAGCTTGTTTGAAGTGTTACCAAGTATTGACTTTGTGATATCAGCAGAAACTTAGCTGGCTTTCCAGCTTACAGCTTTGCTGTTGCTGTTCTTTACACATCTTCCTGTACAGGGTCATTACAGAAAGTAACCTAGTGTACAGTTCTGTGAAGGATAAAGCATTACAGTATTTTGCCTGGAAATTTGAGGAGAAGTAGGTTTTTGAGGGATTTGTTTTGTTCAGCATTGTCATATTAGAAATTACAACAGGATTGCGTATAAACAACAGCAAGAATTATTATTAGTAGAGAATAATTGGGAATTATTATTATCCCTGTTTACTACAGCCTTCAAATATTGGTGTACATGTGTTTTTATTTAATTACTTTGCTTTTCCTTTTTTTGGAAAATATTAAGAATAATTTTATCTCTGAAAAATCAAATTCAGTCAAACTTTATTTTCTGTTCATTTTACAGTTTATTGTACATCATGCTTTTGTCAGTGTAAAGGCTATGTACAAAGCCCTGAATTGAGAATTACCATAATGCTTACAAACCAGTACAAATCAAAATATGAGTTTGAACATTTGTTCATAACATAACAATGTGTAATATTCACAGCTTATCATTTGCCATGCATGTACTGTATCCCAAAATACAGTAGCATTAAAGTTTTAAAAAAGTGCATCTTGTGCATGGAGAGTACTTTTCTAAGGTCCTTCTGAGGCTTCAAGACTGTATCCGTAGAAAAACGCCCACCTTATCCAGTCCAACAGGATAATTGTGTAGAACAGTCCCACCATCAAAAACCTGGCCATTCCACCAATCTCTCCATTTAATTCCATCTCCTGGCAAGTAAACATTCCTTTTAATTGCTCCTTGATCCGTTACTGGTGCCACCAGGACCTAGATATATTATAAAAAAATACAAACCTAAGAAATTAAGAGGAGGAAAACATCTAAAGCTTTACCATCCACTCAAGTCACGGTCCTTGAGATCTGCCATTATGCAGGTTGAAGTTCTGACTACATAATTCCACTCTTTGGCCATTTACTTTCTTGAGACGTTAGATAATGATAAGAACAAAATTTAGGTCTTTAAATAAAAAGTCATGTTGCCTAATAATCTCCAACTGTTTGCAATTCTTGTTATTGTTCTAAACTCTTCTTTGAACCCCTAAATATTATTTCTGCTGAGATTTTTGAAGCCCTGTCACTGTAACTTCCTTCAATGGATGGCTGTGTTAAGAGCATTAAAATCCAGGACCCATTGTTACAACAAATGTTACGTTAAGTGGTATGATTTTTTTTATTCCATTTCTTAGTTGAACCTTTTAATATCTGTTACATACCTCAGATCCAATAAGGAATTCATCATCAATAGTAAATGTGATTGGGTCCTCTGGACTTATCCACCAAAGTGGTCTATAGACAGGATTTCTTGTTTCCTTCCATTCATGAGCATACTTCAGTATGAGAGGAACCACAAAGTCATGGTGCAGTGACAGATAGGACTTGGTTAGGTTCATAACCTAAGGTAGAGAAGTGAGGCAGGTTATTTGCAAATAAGTAGTTGGATTTATTGTCAAGATCATATTAAAAAATGGCATATTTTGCATTTTTGATGCAATGTATACAGTATAAGTATTGTATTTTATGTACCCAGTTTTCGCTAAAACTCCAAGGAGGTTTCTGGAAGGATATGACTGGGAGAAACGATACAATTTCTAGCCAGCGGATAAATAGTTCATCGTTGACCAAGTCATTCACCAGTGAACCACCTATGTTCAAGAAATAGACAAAGCAATTTAAAGAAAGTTTATGAATTTAACTGTTAAAATTGTGATTTTTCCACCAAATCTGAAACTTGCCAGTAGCATCAGAAATGAAGAAGTTATATCCAAGGACACTATACTGCAGGATGGATGGAATGATGCTCTTAATACCAGAGTAAGTCCAGCTGGCTTTCAGTGGTGACATGATTATGAACAATGGAACGTCACTGGTCCTGACAAAATGGAAATAAATGTCACAAACTTCAATTGTCACAGAGTTTATGAAAGAGGTCACTAGTTTCTTCTTACCCTGACCCTGCAGTCAATATGGCTGTCCTTCCAATCCCCATAGCCAAGCCAGCCAAGAGTTTGACGTACTCTTGACTCCCCTGAACTTCTGGAAGAGCATCAGAGAAGGTTCCTTCCCCTCCCTTAAAAATAACATACTCTGCATCCAGCTGGGCAGACCAGTTGCCCACTTGCTCCAAGAACCAGCTGAATGCTATTGGATTGGAGATATTCAACTTCACACAGATATCTCCTTGCCATGGGCTCATTAAAGGAACCTGTGGCAAGAGGTCAGCAGACAGCAGACCTACCTCAAATGGATGCAGCAAAATTAAATGAAACTGACCATGTACAGTATTTCTGTTCAGGACAGTGTTGTATTTAAATTATTCCTTTTGCGTAGTCATAGTTGATAGCTAGCAAAAGCAAGTAAAGGAAAAATTCACAACTAGATGTACAAAATATTATTACATTGCAAAATAATCACTACATTAATTTCGATGCACTTACCAAGAGTCCCTGTGTGGTAGTTAGCCGACTGAGCCAGAAAGCCTCATTTCCTTCCTGCAGAGACGTCTGGAACTGGTGAGTAGCCACTCTTAAATATGGCGTAAAAGTGATAGAAATGTTGAGGTATCTGACTAGTGGGAGGTTCCTGAGCTTTCCATGGTAATGGCTTTGGTCCTAATGAAATAAATATTTAGTGAGGTATTGAGTGGTGTGCTTCAAACACCTATGAATAATTTGCATAGGATTTTCTAAATGCTAATAAAACTGGCCAGTTGGTAGAGAATCTACTCAGATGGTGCAGGATTAGACTTTCTGAAATGAAATGAGTCTGAATCCTGGATGGGTGAGTATAAAGATGGCACCCAGTACCAATGATGTGGGTGAGGAGTTTGTAACAGCTGCCCAAGTCTGACTGGCATGCTGACCAGTGGAAGATTCATGGGATCTAAGATGAGCAATGTGAAGCCCAGAGTGAGGCAGGTATTTCTAAAAGCAGAGCCACAACTTCCCACCCCTCTCAATGTTCAGTGCAGCTAACGGCACTCATTTTCTTTTACTCTCTACTAAAGCAATAAGAATATTAACCTCATTCTTGCCGTCTTACACTAAATGCTATGGAACTTGTAACTTACAACAGTGAGAAATGAAAGTCTGCATCCACCAAAGGTTATGTGTTAAAATGCAAGTTTCAGAGATTTCACTTCCAGATTGGCTCCTAAACATGAATAAATAAATGACATTAACTGACCACATTTAGGAGCAAAGAGGTGGAATGTTCATCAAGGCTGATTATTCCCTCGTTAAGGTTGTGCCTCTTTAACCGGTTGGCGAACGTCCTCAGCTCTTTCTCCAGCTTCAAGCCAGAGTCTACGTTCATCACCAGTTTCCATATAGGTGACCTAAAATCATCATGCAAGTCTCAATCATGACAAAAGACCTGAATCGAGTTTTTCACTGGCACACAGCTAAGCATGACAGTGTTTTGACAGGTATTGTCTTTTAAATTAATGTTTTAATTAAATTCTAAATTAAGGGAAAATCTCAATGATAATTTGCACTGCAACTTGTGTCACACACACAGTACAATGTCTGCAGTTTAAGAAAGTGGCCCAGTTTCTACACGTATCATATACGCAGCGCCTGAAGAAGAGACCGTGTGAACAGCCAGTCTGACATATTAGATATCAAAAGGCAAGACATAGAAACCAGGGGCGGATGTGAATTAACTTCCTGTAAAATAAATGAATCAGCAGCAGGAAAACAAATTCCAGGACTAGAATAGGTGTTTATTACCTTAAGATGCTCATGTTCGGCAGCTGTGGTTGGTTAAGGCTGTGTTCAAGCGCTATTTTCCGATGAACATCTTTAAGATTGCGACCCACACACACTCTGTACTGTAGAGGCTGAGTGACCAGTATGTGCTGTGGCTGGACACACAGCTGGAGATTTCTGTCTATACCAACTTTCAGGGGTAAATCTGGAGAAAGCAGCACAGCAACACCTGTTGGAACAAACAGTGCTATGTTCAAAGTTCACACTACAAAATCATGATCAAATATACTAATTGTGCTCCGGTTTCCTCCCGCTGTCCAGAGGCTTGAGGTTTAGGTGAAGTGGCTGCTCTAAATTTTACATTGATGAGTGTGTGAGTGAATGATTGTCTGTCTCTGTGTTGCCTTGTGATTTGTGGGCCTCCTGTCCAGGATGTACACTGCCTTGGCCAGTAGTCAGCTGGGATCAGCTCCAGCTTCCCCACATCCCAAAATGGATAAAAGGTTTTGGTAATTGATTGATGTATATACTAATTGAGGACAATGATATATTTCTTTATTTAAAGAAAATTATTTTGAATGTAGAACTAGGCGATGTATGCAGAAAATATACATTGTACATTGTCCTCAGGTCACGTCACACTCGATGATTCGTGGTTATATTGCTGGCTTTTTTTTAAACATTTGCATCATATACAGTAGCAGAACACCTACGAAATACTTAACTGTAATACAGGCCTGCACGCAGCAGTTTTCAGCACAACTGTGTGTGTGTATGTGGCAGTGGGCTGTTTTGCTGTTTTTGCTGTGATGTTTGTTTTATTAATCTTTAGTGTTGAAGGAGTATATGTGGATTGGGGGGGGGGGTAATATTGCAGCATCAGTGTGGTTGTTCTTGCTACAAGTCACCTCTACAGTGTGTTTACTGCTGTGGTGGTACTTGATTGAAAGAGCATTTCTATCTGGAGCAACGTTTCCTAAACGATTTACTGTAATATGAGGCCACGAGAGAGACTAGTATTAGTTATATGTGTGCTACTCATTCATGCACGTTGCCAGCTATTAATAAAGCCTACACAGCTTCGTTAAATGCACGAGTTCCAATTTAAATTCATGTTGCATTGCATTCAGAGGAACGGAACCATAACAAGGACCCCTTGTATATATTATGTTTCCCCCCCTTTTTCTGTCTCAGATCATTTTAAGCACAAATAATTTAAAAGGGAACATTTGTCCACAGTGTCTTCTAATTTTCAATTACATCACAGTGCACAAGTGACCAAAAAACAAATACTGTCAATCTTCCCTTCCCACCCTCACCTAACACCCATCAACCTCAGAGCCCTTCACTGATATGGCATTTTATTTAGAAATATTTTAAGATATGGAAGTAATATCCCTTAGGATTTCTGATGTTGAAGAAATATGGTAAACATTGTAAACAAGTCCAATGTGTGTGCATCCTACTTCTTGAAAGCTGATAAGTTTTTCTACCAGTTGCAGCAGTTCAGATTGTCATCAGTTTGCCATTCAGATATTGCGTGCACAGAAATTCGAAATTTATTTTCAATCAATAATAAAATTTGTTCTCCTGTTATAATTTATTGATCTAAAGATAATGAAAACTATGCTGAAATAGCTAATTGAATGTGTCTATTGGGATTTGCCTGTGTATCACACTTGCCACAGGCCTACTGAAAGGTAAAATCCCTATACACTCATTTTTTTCAGTGTTCATTCAAGTTAAGTGTAGTATTGGTTAATCAAGGCCTGTTTTCTTATCATTATAAACAAATTAAATGTGTTGGTGGCTATTTAGCTTTTGGGGCATTCAAAATAACTATATAAACTAAACTAAATCTAAACAATCATTAAAGGTCACAAATTAATAAATAAATAAAATAATAATATGCCCAAGATGCGCCATCCCAGTGTCCCAATGCAATTTTAAAATATCTTGAATTAAAGTTTATCATTGGGAAACTACATATTATGCGCATGTTAGTGTTAGCACACACATCCAGATTTCAGGTTGGAATTAATGTTTCTCAAATTAATGTTTCACAAGTTATCTTGGGCTTATGAACCTATTAAAATACCATCCCCATTGAATAAGCCAAAGGCATGTGTTACTTTGCCAAGCCAACAATCTCAATAATAGATCGCCATAAATAAATCATTATACAAATAACTTGTCTCATGTCTTTGGTTTGAAGCTTTTGTCAGGCTTATGCTGTTATGCTATATGTGTGCATTTAAGCCTTTATGTAATATGAATGCACATGTCCATGTGTCTGTGAGTCTGAAAGAGAATGAGCTTCTAACCTGTTGATCCAAAAAACTGGTGGTCCAACACAGCGCCATACCCAGACGGGTTGTGTCTCAAGTCACTGAGAGTGAAGGGCTGCAGTGGAATATTCACAGTGTTTATAGGCCATTTTTGTGCTGAGACGCTTGCTCCACCATACCAGAAGATATTCTCCATGGAAAAGCAGTGCTGAAAAATGAGCACATCCACCACACTGGGACATTACCACAGTTCCTTAACAATGAAGGTCTCAGCAAACGTAAATGAACGGTGTCGAATTGACATTTTTTTGCTCCGCTTACCCTCAAATCAACATGACAGTGCAGAGGCATCCACTTTATGTTGTAACACTCCATGTGGGACACTTCATCTAGCTCCAGATCTATCCGGACTTCCAGATTCCCCTCCCATCCGGAGCAGAAACCACTGGAGTTGAGCCAGCAACGATTTCTCACAAAATGTACATGAGAATCCGGCTCTCCTATGTGTCCAACAGAAATTTCTAGGACTGTTTCGTCCTTGGGAAGACTCCTAAAAACTAGGGAATGCTTCTTGGACTCCCAGGAAAGTCCAGTGAAGTGACCCTGGAGAATCCAGTGCGTGTGGGGCTGATCCGCCACTTGCCAGTAGATTAATCCAATGGTCATTATGAACAGGAGTCCTATGGCGATGCAGACAGCTGTTCCCTTCCACTGGTCAGTTTCTGTTTTGAGCTCGGATGGCCAGGACACTGCGGGGTAAGGGCACGGCTTCCTGACCCCAGCATTAATCATATGGGTGGATAGGACAGGGAAATTGCTACACTAGATTGCTACATGCATTTGCTCCCTTTTTATTCAGTTAGAGATGTTCATGAACTGAAATAGCATTAGATACTCACCACATGCTGCTGAGATCGGTGCAGACTGATGGATGGATCGGACACCCAGGCTCTTCCCCCCGAGAGGCTTGTGAATCAGCTACTTTGCTCTGCCTGTGGGGCTGAGGGCCCACATAACAGCAACACTGGGGGGCTGGCATGGGCCCAGATGCCAATGTAGCTTTTTTCAAGCTGCAAGTTTATCGTGATCGGTTTGAATGCGGCTTTGTGAACTATTTAAAGGCTTAAAGGTAAGATATCGATATTTATGCTGATCAGTTATATTTAGATTATGGTTTATTCATTTAATGTGATAGAATATTGAGTTCACTTTTGTATGGGGTTATTTATTTATTTATTTGTATTATTTTATGGGGGATTGTGTTCATCTTTGTGTTCAGCAAACCTTGTGCTTTGTTATTGCACATACCTCTCACTTGAGATTTTTCTTAGTTAATTTCTATTTTTATTTTTTAAAATAATAATAATAAACATCAATAAAACTTGCTGGGTGTAGTAAGGTTAATTTCTATTTTTTTCCTACTTTTTAAATGTTTTTAAAATTTTATATTAGTTAACTTTATTGGTTTCACGTTGGGGTTTTCTGCCCAACATTATGATCTGTAATATGGAATTAAATTAAGGGTTTGAATAGAGCTTGACAAAGAGTTACAAAAAATAAATAAAAAGCATTAACAACAACAAGAGCAACAGTAATAATGACAGTAATCAGAATCATGATAGGAGTAGTATAAAAAACGCCTGATGTGCATCTCATTTCACTGCATGAACCTGTCAGGTGCACCTGCTTATTAAGAGAACTTCCAGACCACATGCCATGGCCAAAGCAAACACCTGACCAAGGAATGGTGCGGAAAGAAAGAGGTTATGAGACCACCCGGTTGACTTTCTCCACCTCACAGCTCTGCCCTAACCTGCTGGAGACCTACAGCCCTTGGCAGGAAGACAGACACACGATCAGCTTCTAGGAATTCCCCCTCGCAGCACCACTTCTAATCAACCAGCAAGCTCATGTATCTAATGGCCTAAGAGTCTTTAGAAGACATTCATTCAAAGCCGTTCTCTGCCCCTAAGTTGTTTTCAATAAGGTAAGGTCAGTGAAGATAAGGTAAACAAAATTAATAGCAATTATTAACCTTAACAGGGAAATTTAGTAATTTCTAGTGAAAGTGAATGTATAACACACAGTACAGTCACAGTGTAAAAGTTTGTACAGTATTCATTAAAAAGATGAGTCTATTCACATTTATATACATTCAGGATGTACAGAGAAAGTAGACAGATCAGTAATTTCACTGATGAAACAATATTGAATGTATAAGGGAAGAAACTTCAGCCTCAGCGTTAAACCAGCCATCATTTAAGATCAATCCATTTCACTGAAACTATGTTTTTCATCACAGATACGCTATACAAGGGTATTTCTCTGTTACAGTCGTTTTTTTGTTGTCAGTGTCAATGAGAGAGTGAGTGATAGTGGAGCATATGGAGAGGAAAGTCTTCATTTACAGAGTGTTAAACTGGCTGTCATTCCAAGCTCTATAAATAACGACCTGACTGCTTTCTGGCCAGCAGCGCGGTCATAGACCGTGGGAACATGAAGCAGAACTCAAAATAAGAAAACCCACTACACTCTGTTTGCTTCTATACCTCTCACAACTTTTCCAAACCTTCCGCACCATCAGGTCAGCCTGTGATGTTAATGCAGAACAATAACGTAGGTCAAGGTCGGAGATCTTTTATTAGCCTTTTTTACTGCATCATTTACATAAAAAATGACGTACGCGAGAACGATACATCATAGAGATGCAATATAATAAGAACTGCAGCAGGGACAGGACGTGTAACCACGGATATGCAAATGTGAAACTATAGTAAATAATCTGCATTGTTGAATTGATGCAATAGGAGTAGAATATGCCTAATAAAACCAGATTTTCTTTCTTTTTGCTTCATATTATTTATGTTAACATTATACCTATTGGCCAATAAAAACGAAAGCAGCCCTGGAGGAGAATTTTGAAAAAATAGAAAGTTTAAATAAATGGTTGCCTTTCCAAATTACTTCACAGAATCAACAGATGGGCAGATAAAAATATTGTTTACATGAAATATTTCCAATAACATTTGCAATATATACTTTAGAAATTGTTATTCATGGTTACAAATTGTTCCTGTAGCTTAGAAGTTGTTTTTGGAAAAAAGCATCAGCCAAATAAATAAATGAGAATACATACATATCAGTGTAATCAGATGTTTTGTAAAAATGTGTTTATGTGTTTACTTTATTATGCATTTAAATAGGACATGACCTAATAGATATGGACAGTTAGGGATTACACACTCCATTTACATGATACAATGTCATGTCCTTTGTTGTCCCCTTGTTTAGTATACAGGCTTTTACAGATATATAGGCATTTATATATATATATATATATAGGTATTTTTATATATTTATAGGTATTGTGTATTTAGTATAACTTAGTTTTAGACTTGTACTTAAGTGTATTTTCTCTCATATATTTCTTACATATTTTAAATATTGTGCCTTAACTCTTTCTTTAGAAATACTGTTATATTGACAATAAACTCTCTAAAATCTTAAAATTTTACATCTTACATCTTGAATCTTGAATCTACTGTGAAGAATGGTGGGTGGGAGTGGGAGTGAGGATGCGTGTTTTATAAAAAGGCTACTTGGGAAGTGGAGTGGTGGAGAGTAAGTTGAGAGATATTGATGAGAGATCTGCACTTTTTTGTGTCATAATTTTCTTAATCCCAACATTTACATGAAATAGTTTTCCTGCACAGACAGAAGAACGTTTCTTATGGCTTAAGCAGCCTTTGATACTTTTATCCTTCGTCTTTTGTTCATTTCAGCATTGAATAATACAGACTAATATAAATCATATAGCCATTGTATAAAGGGTGATTTCTTTGTCGTTCAATGAACAGATAGGACAGTTTAGATGTAAGGGGAAACTTATGCAATGGTAAAATGAAGTGAATGGGAAAGAGGATTGCGATGCATGTCATTTATGTACCACTAGAGGGTGCCATAGCGCACATGTCACAATGTAGGGCCCAGACAAAGCCTTTTGGGGGCTTTTTTTGTGTTGTGCTGAACAGGAACCAACATGTATCATATTATCACTGTCAAAATGTGAGAATACAGATTTAATGATGTATGGCTGTGCTGTCATGCAGTTATCTCCTGGCACTGACATGGAGAAGTTGTTGTCAGTGCAAACACTCTTTCCTAAAAGAATAGGCCAGAGCAGTCTGGTTTCCACCGCCAGGGCTGTGGGAGAGGTCGAGGGGGAGTGGGATGGACTGGGTTAGTGGATGGGGGAGTGGACTTGAATAATCTGGCTCTAGCCGCATCCTTTAGCCTTGTGTGGGGGCTCCAGTCAAGGCAAGTTAAGGCATGTTCCTGCTCATCTAATTATATCAGTGGTCAAATTTAATCCTATTTCAGAGAATCAATACAACGGTTCCAAGGTCCACGGTTGGCGGCGCTTTTGCATGCAATTACAAAGAAAGCACACATTCATTTCTGGAAAAGATCAGGCCCTTAAACTCCACAGGCCTCCGCATCCTTCTTAATAAAAATGACCTATGAGTTATTTATTCACCCTCTTAATTTGCTGTTAGGTACTCGTAAGAATAACCCATCCCACCTGAGATGTTTTCTATGTACGTTTCTATGTAATTCCAGTGTGGGGGGTGTGGTTAAAGCAGTGGGGAATAGTGTTTTGCTCTAACTGGCAGCTCTGGGAAGTCATACGGTGCGGTACAACCACATCTGATTTGCTCAGAAAAATCATTCATAACTAGATATGATCATCAAACACACCATTTGACTTACACCTTCTCAAATACCATAAAATGTTCTTTAGAAATTCATTTAGAAAAAGGTCACAGGCTCACATGGCATGCAGGGTGAGTTTTGTGTGTCAAATACACACACACACACACACACACACA
>JBBIGC010000041.1:21047034-21078556 GCA_037576955.1 Lepidarchus adonis
TATATATATATATATATATATATATATATATATAGAGAGAGAGAGAGAGAGAGAGAGAGAGAGAGTTTTTTTTCTCCTCTTTTGCTGAACTCGCAGGCCCACACTTACCAATGTGGTGTTTGAGGTTAAGTGTGGTAAACTACAAGACCTCTACTACTTGAGCCATATTATTTCCAGTATTTATATGACTTCACATGTAGTAATATTAATGGCACATTACTAATTAACGTTGCAATAGAGTTTGTTGTTAGTTTGTTTTAGGTTTTATGTTGTTTTGCCAAAGATCATTTCAGCAGCCGTCAGTGTGTTGGGCGAGTGAAAATGTGAGTAGTGCTTGTGGTCAAGGGGCATGGGGAACCCCCATGTTGATGCTCTCTCCCCCCATCTCCCCCCAGGCAGGCCCTACAGATCAAACAGCCGCCGTTCCCACAGAGGGATAGTGGAGGAATGCTGCTTTCGGAGCTGTGATTTGAGTCTGCTGGAGCAGTATTGTGCAAAGCCGGCAAAGTCTGAGCGGGACGTCTCAGCCACTTCGCTGCAGGTCATTCCAATGTTACAAACTCTTCACAAGGTGAGTGCTGCAGCTCATCTCCCTTTGATCTATTGCCTGGCACTAAAATCCCATGCTGAGTAAAATACGGTTTAGACAAAGGAGAGATAAATGCCAGGCAAATACTCCTGTTTAAACAGCTGGGCGATGTAGAAAACAAGATAATCTAAAAGATTTACCCCTTTCAAAAATGAGGCCCTGACAGCATAGAGACAGTCGGCGTGAACACATGGCAGTGGTAATACAATGTAAGTCTATTGGACAGCATTTGGAATGATGTCATTAGTCAAAGCACCAAAACAAGTGCCGTGCCACATTCTGGTGAGTGGTTACGCCATGTGGTCTTGGCATGAAAATATGTTAAGCACTGGCAAGACTGAAGGCCAGCTGGCCAGGGCTTGAGTTTCAAAACAACAAAAACAAAAAACAGCAAAACAATTGGGACTAGGTTTAAGAACAGTACATTCACACTGAGTAAGTGTGCAGAGTCACACTGGCAGTGCACCTACAGGTCAGTGTGCCTTGCACACAGGACAGCCATTCTTGCAGTTTTCTGAGACTGTTATCGGTCCATTATAGTCTGCAATAACTGGAATGTGTTGGCTGTACTGGTGCACGTAGCTGGGGCAGAACAAAAAGTGGCTTATGTTTGAGACCTGGGTCATAACACTGGCATCACTAAATGCTACATGCTACATTTGAGCTGCAACTACTTCAGTGAGTACCAGCACAAATACTGTTGACCCTTGAAACCCTAGCAGACATAATGGAGTAATTAAGACACTGAGATATACAAATTGTATGAGGCAAGATTAAAGTGCTCTAAAGAAAACTGGAATGTTATATTAAGTGCTCCTAGAATGTCCACTGAGATTTTAAAGTTTGGTCCCTCAATGTGATAAATCCATTTTCTTTTACAGGATAGTTCAAGGAAGCCCCTTAATGTGAGGTTTTCTAAATATGATGTGTGGCAACAGAAGGCTCAAAGACTAAGAAGAGGGGTCCCCAACATTCTGCGTGCCAGGAAATTCAGGAGGCAGGCTGAGAAGGTCCAAGCCCAGGAGGAAGCTGATTTTCATCGGCCTCTGATGACTGTGCCCAACAGGCACCCATCTATGCTTCCTCACTCCCACAGCCAAACCAGCCACAACTGAAGCGAAATAGACCCAAACGTTGGGAAAAAAGGGATTATAACCCCTGGCCTTGATCAACAGAGGCATTCTTCATGAACCCTGCCATCAAGCATCCATTGCAAATGCAGAACATTCTGTGTTATCTCCCACCTATTCCAGCAGAAGAGATGTTAGAGCTGAACGTGAGAACGATGGATCAGGTGGCTGGAGAGATGCAGTCTATGACTCGCAAGCCAAGTGGACGTCCAGAACTGACACCGATGAGTCATGAAAACCTTCATTCCACAAAATCCAACTCCGAGACAAAGACTGACTGTGTCTCGTTTGCACCTGTGATTCAAAAGTTACGCTATAGGGAACGATTTTATTGAAATTAGATTCCTTTGTATGCACCTTTCAACCACCCCCCCGTGGTGCAATAATGAAGAAAAACTTTGGCAGGTTGCACAATG
Organism: Lepidarchus adonis; assembly: GCA_037576955.1. Lineage (NCBI taxonomy): Eukaryota > Metazoa > Chordata > Actinopteri > Characiformes > Lepidarchidae > Lepidarchus > Lepidarchus adonis. The sequence goes on from JBBIGC010000041.1 coordinate 21,049,170, forward strand.
TCACGGACAATGAAAATGGCACTATTTTTTCTATGAACTGCTCGATATGATCATTTTATGGTGCTACCTTTGGGAATGGACTCAAAGAAAAGAATGAAAACAATTTACTCTTGTCATTTTGTTAAACTTTCCGTTTTAGGAAAAAAAAAAAAAAGGAGCAAGACACGGTAAGAAAGGTGAATCAAGAGTAACTTGATTTTGGATGAGCTAAAGCAACTCAAGCTGTGCTCCGAGATCCATTTTGCTGGCTATGGAGAATGAAGATGAAGCCTGAGGCTGTCTTGTGAGATAGGATTGAGATAGGAGATAGGATGAGGAAAACATCAAGGAATACCGTTGTTGAGGACATTTGTGACGGAGTCAAGTTTTGGACTTTGGGCAAGAGCAGTTAGAAGATGCCACATACAATGTACCATAACATTCCAGACTAAATCTTTTCCATTTATCAATTATTTCCTGTCTTTTACTGCATATATACAGTACAAAATGGAACAATCATTTCAGTGAGAACAGCAATAATGTCTTCTTGCATATCTTCATTGTACAACCGTAGTATTCCAGTGCTTTTGCTTGAAATGAAATACTTGAATATGTATAATTAGTCTCCAGGGACATCATGTCATTGACCATATGAGTAGTCTGTAGGAGCAGTTTTTCTTGCAGAATGAGCCGCCAAGCGTTTTCCTTGGTTCAGAAACAAATAATGGCACTGTATAAAGGCATTATTTATTTTGATATAAACATATGAAAAATGGTCCCAATGATAGCACACATCTATAACTGGCAGATTTGTGTTACACTATCGTTTTATTTGTACTGCTTATGTATGTAGATGCTTTGTACCAAAAAGTCTTCTCTTTTTTAAGTAAAGTCAATGGAAGCTTCAAAAGTGTCTTGGTCTTTTTTTCTCAGCTTATCCAGCTATATATTCTGCCTTTGTTCAGTAACATTATGTTTAATACCCATAGTGTTGTTGTGTAAAGTTCAAAAGTGTTGTGCATTTTTAGCTGTAATACTGATCATTTTGAACAGGCATGGACTTGGCCTCCCTGAGGGAAGGGTAAAGGCTGAAAAAACAGTTGCTGTTCATCTCTTACAGACTTATTTTTACAAAAGGTCAAAATGTCAGCTCAGAGGCATGCAGCATTCATATTATCTGTGTTTTGTGAATGTGTGTTACTTTTGCTGCAAGCAAGTGATTGGGTTATTAGTAGACACATGGAAATGAACAAGAAGTGAATTGTAAATAGTGTATATGAATAGGATTATACAGGAAAAAGATGTTTTCTCCACTGAGTTATGGATAAGTGTCCTGTTCATTTCTATGTAACCTTGTTTAACCCCACCCCCCGGCTTTGGCAACTCTACGAGCCTAAACCTGCGCTTACTGGTTGTCTTCATACCTTCGAAATACTTGAAAAGTCAGAATGCCAGATATTAATTTACTTGAGTTTTTGTCTTGCGGGTGTTTATTTAAGACTTGGATATGTTTCAATGTAATTCGAGGACAAGGGTGTTTTCAGACGTTTGAGGAACTGTCAACAATGTGAGAAAAAAAAAATTGATGATATGACAATACCTTAAGGCTCAGGATCAAAAGAAGACAAACGAGTTTGCATTTCTTAGCAAGCAGCATCTCTTGTTATAGGTTGTTGGCATTGTCTTTCATCTGCTTTGCTTCTGAGTTGTTCTGTGGAAACAACGTATGTTCCTGTTTACATTAGCAGGCTGATTGATGTCACCATTCCATGGCTTCTGTTTGCAAGTGCCAAAGCATATTTTCTTGGCGCAACTTAGCTACAGAAGGCCATGGTGCACATGACTGGAGATGAGTAGGGATGACTGACCTCAGATCAGCTGTCATCATCCATTCTGACCAGGAAAGAGTTAACAGAGAACAATCCAAGTCCTGAAGTACAGATTCACACTGACACACTGTGCCTGTTAGTCACTCTATTGTGAGAAGTGACAACCGCAACTACTGGTGCCCCACTGAGCGAGATATCTGTCACTCGTTATGTGGGCAAGGACTGAAAACATGCTCCCAAGCAAACAAGTAATGGCTCAAAGAAATATGCACATTAGAGCGGAATGATGTGGAAGTGATACATTGAGATAATTTAGGTTTTAGAACAAAACAAATAGGGGTCAAATCATTTACCCAGATAAACTGCACCCATATGGAGCCAATTATCACTGAAGCAATGGAAAGGATGGAGTTGGAAGGGGATTAGGGCAGTAGTGGGCACAGATTTGCATTATTTTATCCAAAATTATTTATGTTTATTGAGCAGTGTTAATTTGAATTTTCTCGATTCCCTAGATATTTCATTCTTTTCTTCACAAATTTAGACAATCAAGTTTACAAAACTGAATTTAATATGCGAAACACTTGAAACGATTTGCTATAATTTGTTTTTTTATACCGCAGCCTGCCTTTAGATGATTGATTTATTCCAAGCCTAGCAATAATAAAAGTGTTGCTTCCTGAAATGTTTTAGCTGATTGTGACAGGTACCTACTGGGTATGCACAAATATAGTTTGGTTTTACTGTAGGAACTCTGAGAAATAGACATTTATATGTTCACTGACAATAACGTATTTAGTCACGTTTTGCTCGTGATTTTCTTTTGTATTTAGTGTCTGGTGCATCACGTTGCATTGTCCATCAGTAGTAAGCAAGCATTGATGGATTCCAAATGTCTTGGTATCAATTCTCCATGGTAGCAATGTCCTGTTGAATCCTTTCACTGTGTTTGCCACTGACAGCACTAAGATTTGTGGAAAAGAAGTCCAAGTATTGCACATTTTTTTGTTGTGGAACAAATTTTTTTACAGAGTGGCCAGTTCTGTTGAGAATATTGTGACTCTTTGGCACAGCTGCCCCATTCACATATGAAATAACAGTACTTTGTATAGCTAAGCTATAGTCCTAGAAACAGAGCAACAATTTTAAGATCTCCACAGATATTCCAGTTGTACCTGGTATATTGGATGTACTTCAGTAACAGTTCCATATTCTCATATATTTCTTTCATTTATGCTGCATAGCCAACAGGTACTAAAGGGTAAACTTTGCCATTGTAAAGAAGAACAGCTTTCAGGCTTAACATTGATGAATCAACAAAGAGACACAGAGAACAATCCTTCAACGTCACAACAGAAACAGTACCTGGTGACAGCAAATAACATTCCTCCAAGTCTTTAACCCAGGCGCTCAGCTTTTGCTTTTGACAGACCCAAATCTCTGACCAAATTGTTCAATTCTGACTGTGTTATCAGATGTGGATTGGTGGATGTGGATGTGGTGTGGATGTGTATCTTCATCTGGTTTGTCACCATCCTCTGGCGGTTTCGGAATTGGAAGACTGTCGTCATGTGGCATGGGTCTCATTGCTGAAGGCAGATAAGGAAATTCAATTGACTTCTTTTATTAGAAACATTAGTCAAACAGAAGAAACAGTCCATCACAAGGTCTTTCTGTTCTCGCCATATCAACGGAACAGTTAACAGCATTTTCTTTCGAGTGCCTCTGAGCCAGGTTCTCAGACTGACAGTACATGTCACACAGCAAATGTGAGGCGCCAATTGCTTGTCTTCATCACCTATTTTGCAGCTGACATACAGATGATAAGCTTTCTTCCCAAAAGCAGTCATCGAAGGTCTCTGAGGTGCAAGTGTATAATTGCCACAGATAATGTATTGTGGCGGTTACAACATTGACAAGACATATCGCCAGACACCAAAATGTCTATAGCATTAAGCTGACTTTCTGTTATATTGCTACAGATACTATACTTTACTATAATGATAATATACATACACACTGACTGTCTATATTAACCAAATGAGCAGGATTATTGTACGCAAACCAACTTTATAGCATGCTGAGACAGCGTCAAGCCCGTTCAGACCTGCCCAGGCATGCTCAGGATCTTCCACAGAACAGCTTCCAACTTGGCCTGATTCTATGCCTGAACATGCCCAGGCTGCACAAACCATTGTTGATTAGTCACTTACGGGAGTAAAAATATTAGGATACAAATATAAATAAGAAAAAGATCATGATAAAAATCTATAAAAAAACAACCAATAGTGTTCATAAAGCAATAACTTTGTTGTGCAGTGTTATGGGTTGCAGGGAAGCTGGAGCCAATCCCTGTTGACTACAGGCCAAGGGACCCAGAGACAGACAACCAGTCACCCATGCAAACACAGGGAGAGCTTGTACACCCATGGTTGACCTGGGGATTGAACCCAGGACCTTCTTCCTGTGAGGCCACCGCACTGACCATGAAATGTTAATCATGAAAGTTCTAATAGAAATGGTTCAGAATTACAAATACATAAAAAATTATAGTATTTTCATGCACTTACTTTGAACAGAAATAACATAATTGCCATCTCCTGTAACGTCACATTGTTTTTTGTCATTGATCATTTGAAGCAAAGGACTTTTAAAAGTTAAAGTATGCCCAATAATAAAAAAAAACAACACAGAAACACAACGAAATTGTGATAATAATATACAAAACAATATATTGTCCAGCTATTACACATGAATTAGAGACTGGTGAAAGAGCATGAATATACAGTAGCTAGTCCAGGACTGTAGTGGGAAGTGTTAGTCAGAAAGATTGGATCAGCACTCCTCACCATCTGGTGTTGGGTCGTGACAAGATGTTGTCTGCACTGTACTACTGCTCTACGATCCAACATTATTTCATAATGTCTAATGAAAATTTGATGAAAGAACATGAGGCTCATAATGTGTGCATGATACGACAAGAATAGATTAAAAAAATCACTGCAAGTTTGTGTGTTGAGTACAAAAACACTACAGATCCATACTTAACATGCTACACTAGTGAAAGTAAATAAAAAAAAACATATGCTTTATTTAAAACTATTTTGTGTAGTTTTATGCCCTTAACTGAGCTTTATCTTCTGGATTCATCATTCTACCAAGTCCTGAAATTGTTTGTTGTTCTGTGGTCAGATTCTCAAAATACTTGACAGTCATTAACTCACTTCCCAGTCTCTATCATAACTGTTATGCAGATTATATTGAGCTATCCCTTAGTACTTTTGCTCACTCTGACTTAAACTAACAGGCCCTGCTTGGCTGATTTAAAGCTTTGGTTGTAGAATAACTTTCTCAAACTAAACACAGATAAAAAAAATAGTTCTATTTGTTGTTCTCAAATACTCTTATCATAATAATCTGATTTCTCTCTTAATATGTGTTGCTATTAAACCTGCTTTAGTCATAAGAAATTCTCACATCTCATTCCATTCCTTACTTAGTTTTGACCTGCATCTCCCTCAGCAAAATCGCTTTCTTTCATCTTTGTAATATGGCTTGACTTTCCAAATTTCATAAAACTGGTTCAAGCTTTCAGCAGCTATGAACTGCTGTAATTCTCTCTTCTCCGGCCTCCCTGCTAAAACTTTACTTTAATTCATTAAAATTCTGCTGCCAGAGTTCTCATCCATGCTAAACGTACTGCTCATAACACCACATCCTCTCTTAACTGCACTGGTTGCTGGTTCTGTCATGTATCAGATTAAAAAAATCTGCTTCTCACCTTCAAGGCTGTCCATAACATCTCACAGTAGTCTACTCGCTGTTCCTTGTATCAGGCTTTCCACTCTTGGAAGGCTGAGCCTGAGGTACTATGGTCCCTAAATTCTGGAATTCTCTCCCTCAGTCATTGCATGATTGCTCCTCTATCTTTCAAATTTGCACTTAAAACATTTGTTTCACAATTAATTTCTCCTCCTTCTCTTCAGATTATTGTTTCTTTTTTAAAGCATCCTCAGGTTTGTGAAAATTATGATTATGATGATGATGATTATTATTACTATTATTTGTTAAGGCAAGTTGATTTATATAGCACAATCTAATGTGCTTTACAGATGTAAAAGCTTAAAAAATAGCATTAAAGCATAAAAGGCAACATTAAAATGCATAAAATAAGATTAAACATAAAAGACATTGATAAAAGGAAAATAAAAATAAAAATAGAGCCACTGTTTAACCAAACCATTTACTGACTTTTATGTAATGAGTAGGACTTTGACATAATTTCTGTAGCTGATCATTTCTGTAGCGGTGTAGAGACTTGATGTGTTCTCATTTTGTGGTTAAGTGGAATTGTAGCAGCAGTGTTTTGGATAAGCTGTAGCTGTCTGATTTTGGATAAGCTGTAGCTGTCTTTTTAGGGAGGCCAATGAAGAAAGCATTGCAGTAGTCTACCCTGCAGGATATTAAAGCATAGATAAGTTTTTCAAAATCTTCCTTTGAAACAAAATCTCTAACAGTAGATTTGTTTTTGAGATGCCAGAATGCAAATTTAGTTTAATGTTGTTACTAAAAGAAAGATCCTCATCCATGATGACACCTAGATTTTGGCCTGGGTTGTGGTTTTAATGTGCTTAGATTCAAGATGGGCACTAAGTTGCAACCTTCCTTCTTTGTTCCCAAACAAAATTATTTCTGTCTTGTCTTTATTTATTTATTTTCTGATGGAAATTATGCTGTATCCAGCCATTTAATTTTTCAAGGCGTAGTCACAGCAAGTCTGCAGGACTGAATTCAATTGGTGATAGAGTTAGATAGATCTGAGTGTCATCTGCATAGCTATGATAAACCACTTTGTATTCTTGGAAAATTTGGTAGAGAGGAAGCATGTATAAATTAAACAGAAAGGGTCAGAGGATGGATCCTTGTGGGACTACATATCACATGGTGGTGTTTATTGATTTGTAAGTGTCAATTCTAGGTATGTTGCGAACCAATTTTCTAATTTGTCTATCAGTATTTTATGATCTACCATGTCAAATGCTGCACTGAGGTCTAGCAGCACTAACACTATTTAGACGGATGTCATTTAATATCTTTATGAGAGCTGTTTCAGTGCTGTGATGCTGAAAGTCATCAAAGAAGCCATTTAAATTCTAGTAAGCGGTAATTTGACTGTAAACTACTTTCTCAATAACTTTGCCTATGAAAAGGATACTTGAAATCGGCCTATAATTAGTGTGGAGGCATCTATGTTTTTCGTTTTCAGGAGGGGCTTGATAACAGCAGTCTTTAGTGCTTTTGGGAACATACAAAGCTGTTAAATGTCTGAAAAAAAAGCTCAAAACACCTTTTAAAATTTTGAAATACATTTTACTGTATGTCACTGCATGATTGATTGGAACTAATGTTTTGTCTGATGTTTTTAATTTTTCAATTTTATTTAAATTCATTACAAGTTTTAGTTGATAGGAACTCTAGAGGGAACTGCATAGGAGGGTTTGTTAGAGCATCCACATAAGCAAACATTCTTATTAAAATATGTGATTGTCTGGCCTTTGTTAATTCAGCATTATAATTATTATTGTTAAATAATTTAGTAGTCAATCTGTAGCTTATTTTTTCTCTATTTACACTGCCTTTTTGCATTCTCTCTTCTGATTTGCAACCATTATGTCATTTCTCAATGGTGCTTTCTGTTTACCAGAGATCTTTTTAGTGTTTACAGGTGCTATAGCATCAAGAACCCTGAGAATTTTATAATCAAACTGACTCAGATGATTGTCAACAGATTCTGCTGTTATGTTGGGGAACATTGACATGGATTCCATAAATAGAGCACTGGTATTCTCATTAATGTATCTTTCTTGACAGTTTTGGATCTGGTTTGAGTGACTGGAACAACAAACCATCAAAGAACACACAGAAATGAAAAATCAGATTAAATCCATAATATTCTCATTAGAGACTTTGTGCCCTTTACTGAGAATCAAATCCAGAGTATGACCTTGGTTGTGAGTTGGGCTGGTTACAGATCAAACGTATCAAATTAGGCAATGAGTTCTTTAGATGTGTTGTCGTTAATGTTATCAACATGAATATTAAAATCACCAGTTATAATAAAAGAGCTAAAATCTGTGGAACTTAATGATAGCATTTCAGAGAACTCATCGATGAAGTTAAGGTTGTATTTTGGGGGCCTGTAAATAACTATGAATAAGATTATTGGTGAGCTATTCATAACAGTACAGAGAAATTCAAAGGAACAGAACTTAACAAGTGAGATCTGCTTACACTGAAATATGTCTTTGAATAAGGCAGCTACACCCCGACCTTTCCTTGCAACACGAGAAACATTAAAAACATTAGAGTTTGGCTGTTACTAGAAGAACTGTAGCACTGCAGTCGCTGTTCAACCATGTTTCAACTAAAAACATAAAATCTAAGTTGTGTTCAGAAATAAAATCATTAATTGAAAGTCACCTTTGTGGTAGTGATTGAACATTAAAAATGGTGAACTTCATGGAGAGATTGTTTGAAACAGTTGTTTGAGGCTTGTGTGTTAGCTGGCATAAAATTGTCTCATTAATGCTGAGGACTGACTTGTTCTTATTCCTCCCTATCAGGAATGGGCAAAACAAAATAAGCTCTAGTGGAGTTGGATCTCAGCTCATGCTGTGTGCAGTTATTAATGTTAGCACTGTGATCACTGAGATCCTGTATTAGGTTTTTCCATTGCTGCTATCAGTAGACAGTACAGAGCGTGCTGAGTTTATTCCAGTCAGGGGGGATGAAGGACATTCTGTACTCTGAATTGTCATGGGTGTCAAAGAGCTGGTCTGTTGGATGCGATGCTTGGGGGTTGAAGCAGTCTCTTTGTCCAAGGGGGTGTAGAGGAGTGCTGCGCTTATTGGGAAAAGCCTGAGGAGTAGAGATGGAGAGAGATAACTTTGTACCTGCACACACCAGTTCCTCCATTTTCTCTGAAGAGTCCATGTATGGAGGTGAGGTAATGAAAAGAGAAAAAGTGGAGATTCTGGTGGTGTTTTCAGTACATATGGCAGACAGGCTCTTGTAGTTCTCATCTAGGGTCAGATATTCAACCTCAGATTTGTCCTCTGGGTTTGATGGGGACATTTCCTGCCCAAGAGCATTGTTTGATGTCTCATCAGCATTGCAGGGGGCAGTTGGAGCAGGCTGGTGCTGCACTGGATGAGTGCATACAGGAGATTGTCTTTCAGTAATTTTTCTCCAAGTTGATGCAGTCTGGTCTAAAAAGTTTGCTATGTCCCCAGAAAAAATTAATTTTCAATCAAATCGAGTCCTCTTTTAAAGATGATGATGATGATGATGATGATGATGATGATGATATTATTATTATTATTATTATTATTATTATTATTATTATTATTATTATTATTATTATTATAAGTAGTAGTAGTAGAAGTAGTAGTAGTAGTATTAGTAGTAGTAGTAGCAGTAGTTGTAGTAGTAGTAGTAGTAGTAGTAGCATTAGTAGTAGTAGTAGCAGTAGTTGTAGTAGTAGTAGTAGTAGCAGTAGTTGTTGTAGTAGTAGTAGTAGTAGTAGTAGTAGTAGTAGTAGTAGTAGTAGTAGTATATGTTGCTCAGTAGTCCATAATCACACAACATTTATTAAAAGGAGACAGCTCTGGCTGGCAGGCCAGTAAAGTAGACACACTTTCTTTCTACAGTCTGTTGAAATAATCACAATCTTCCTGGAATGATGATGTCTTGATGGCAGCATATGTCTCTATAAAATCAAAATATACACCTTCATGCCCAATTTTACCTTCACACATGTGTAAATCACCCATGCCCTGGGCACTTATGCATGCACATTCCCAGAGAGATTGTAGATTTTGCACTATTTACAAAAGTTTTAAAAGTTTGATGTCCATTCTTCCTGAAAAGAAACTTGAATGTGGACTTATCTGACCTCAGTATTTGTTTCCATTGCCCATCTGTTATGGGCTTGGGCAAATCACTTCTACCACCCTATTTTACAAACAAAATGTTTGGATACTGTGAAAAATATAAATTAAAATTAAAACAGAATGCAATTATTTCCAAACCAATATTTTATTCACAGTAGAACACAGAAAACATATCAAATCTATTAAATGAGTAAGTGTACCATTTTAAGACTTTGAAATTTGATGGCAGAAACACATCTTAAAGGGTTATATTTATCACTGTGTAGCATTCCCTCCTCTTTAACAACAGTCTGTAAATGTCTGGGAACTGAGGAGACCACTTGCTTGTGTGTGTTTCCACATTATTGTTTGATGTAGCATTCTAGCATTTTAGCATTGGCACAACATAAAATGTATTTTACATTTTATGACAGTTATAGTTCTTTCATTACAGTTATAGTTCTGCTGTATGAGGTTTAGCATTGTCTTGCTGAAATATGCAATGCCTTTCCTGTAAAATACCTTGTCTGAATGGGAGCATATGTTGAACTAAAACCCATATGTACCTTTCAGCATTGATGGTGCCTTTCTAAATGTGCAAGCTGCCATATCCATAGGCACTAATGCATGCCCTAATGCAGGCTTTTGAACTGAGCTCTGATAACAAGCCAGGCGGTTGCTCTCCTCTTTAGTCCTGAGAATATAGCATTACATTTTTTTTTCCAAAAAAAGGGCCTAAAGATCACAGGCATCCATTATTGATTTTCTGCTTTGTCCCTTTCACAGAAAATTCTCAGAAATTTCAAATGATATTATTTACTGTAGATGATGAGAAAATCAAAATCTTCAGTTTTCCATTGAAGAACATTATTCTGAAATTCTTCTATAATTTGTAGATGCAGTTTTTGCAGATTGGTGAACCTCTGGTCATCTTTACTTCTGAGAGATTCTGCCTCTCTAAGAATCTCTTTTTATACCAAACCTAGTTTGGAAATGTGCAGAAATGTGTTTTTATTGTATTTGTATTGTATTTTTAATGCTCCAACATGGGGTTTATATAGAAAATAAAGATATATATACATTTTAGATACATTTTTATTTTTTATCAAATTGTCTCCACAATTTTCACACAATGAAAATTTTAGCTTCCACTGCTTGTTAGCTACATTAGTCTCACACCTCCAGTACAAAGCTAAAGAAGCAGACTTGAAGCTGCAGGCATGTCTTGGCTGATTGATGACATTTGGTGCCTATTTGTGTAAATTAAATGTTTGAGCAGACCATTGGCTATGTTTTAAACAGCTATGAACTTTTGCTAGCCGGCTTCTGAATGCCAGTGGTGCTGCTCTAGTAGCATAAATGCCAGTGCCGTACTGACTGCACATGCTTTGATACTGAGTTAGCAGCTACGACAAAGGAGCCCTTTGTCTGGCTGGGATGGAGATCTCTTCATTATCGCTCTGGGACGAGTTTATTTACCCATGTCAGCAACTTGCATAACACTATTACGCAAATGACCAAATGTGCTTTAGCACATGTGTTCCTGGAGTAGGACATTCGTTGTGACATCCCAGCCTGCTCATGCTGCCATCACTGCTCTTGACTAAAAGAAGTGTGTCAGAGGTGAGGAGAGCAAATTGCAATTCAGAATGGCAGCCTGTGAGAATACACACATACTTACACAAATGTGTGTTTGGGTGGTCTTGCATGAAGCATAGACCTGCATGCTTTCATGCTCACACATGCATTCCTTATCTTTAGCCTACTTGCTATTAGCGGCCCTGAGCCATTAAGGCCTTCATCCTTATTAAAATAAACACTATTCATAAACCATTTAAAGAATAACAAATAAGGGAATTATCAGATAAAAATGACAATAAAATGTAGGTGAAAATAAATCTAGATTATATTATATATATAAAGAGACAGTGTTTTGGAGGTGAAAAGAATGTCAGGCAGAGTGATGAGTATGAAAATTAATCAAAGAGATGATGATGAATGTTGTTAATGCATATGCTCCGCAAGTTGGGCTTGAGATGGATAAGAATAAGATATGGTGATTGGTGCAGACCTTAATGGACATGTTGGTGAAAGGAACAGAGGTGACAAGGAGGTCATGGGGTGCTGGGACTTCAAGGAATGGAATGCAGAAGGTCAGATGTTAGTGGATTTTGCAAAAAACAGAAATGGCTGTGGTGAATACATATTTCAAGAAGAGGGAGAAACACAGAGTATATAAAGAAGATGCACACAGGTGGATTATATCTTGTGCAGGAGAGTCTGTCTGAAGAAGACTGAAGGCTGTAAAGTTGTATCAGGGCGAGTGTAGTTAAACAGCATAGAATGGTGATCAAGAAGAAAAGAAGAGTGAAGGCAGAACCAACGATAAAATGATTGAAGTTAAAGAAAGAAGACTGTAAGGTGGAGTTCAGAGAGAAGTTAGGACAGGCACTTGGAGGTAGGGAAGAGTTATCAGACGTCAGGGCAACTACTGCAGAAGTGGTTAAGGAGACAGCTTGAAAGGTGCTTGGTGTGACATCAGGACATAGGGAGAATAGGGAAACCTGGCGGTGGAAGGATGAATTTCAGGAGAGTATACAAAGGAAGAGGCTGGCAAAGAAGTGGGACAGTCAGAGAGATGAAGAAAACAGACCTGAGTACAGAAAGATGAGGCACAAGGAAAAGAGACAGGTGGCTAAGGCTAAAGATAAGGCGTGAAGGGAATTATACAAGAAGGAATGGAAGGAGCAAAGGACCCATTGGCTAGACAGAGGGACAGAGCTGGGAGAGATGTGCAGCAGGGTAGGGTGATAAAGGATAGTCAATTAATCAATGTTTCCACTAGAGGAGATCAAACAGGATCTTATTCTATCACCTTAGTGTCTCTGTATCTGACAAACTGGCCCGGCTCATTTTCCCTCTTTACTCCTCCTCCCCTGCTTGTTGGCATGTGTGTCTGCATGCACTCGCTGCTATTGCTGTCTCACATTGTCTAGAAGAGAGCAGAGAAAAACAAGGGCGATCTAGAGAAGTGAAAGAGAAAGCATATGAAAATGTGTCTAGAGAGGAGTTGTGGTACTGTATGAGGAGGCCAGAAGTAGCCGAGAAGTATGTAAGAGTGGTAAAAGGTATGTATGAGAGCAGTATGACAGTGGTGAGTTTTGCAGTAGGAGTGACGGATGCATTCAAGGTGGAGTTGGATTACATCAAGGATCATCTCTGAGCCCTTTCTTGTTTGCTATAGCCATGGACAGGTTGCCAGGTGAGATTAGACAAGAGGCCCAATGCAGTATGGTGTTTGCAAGGACTTTGTAATGCGTAGGGAAAGTAGGAAACAGCTATAAGAGACCTTGGAGAGGTGGAGGTATGCTTTAGAAAGGAGAGGAATGAAAGTGAGAAGGTCTAAGACAGAATACACATGTTTGAAGATTGTGGAAGAGAGTGTAGGCAGGGTGGAGTGGATGGAGAAGAATAACAGGAGTGATCTGTGATAGACGGGTACCAGCAAAAGTAAAAGGGAAGACTCACAGGATGGTACTGATACCAGTTATGTTATATGGGTTGAAGACTGAAAAGCAGACAGCAGAGCTGAAGGAAGCAGAGTTAAATATGCTGAGGTTTGCGTTGGGAGTGACGAGAATGAACAGGATTAGAAATTAAAATATTTGAGAGAGAGCTCAGGTTGGACGGTTTGGAGAAGAAGTCAGAATATAAGATTGCGTTGGTTTAGACGCGTGTGGAGGAGTGAGGCTAAGTATATTGGGAAAAACATGTGGTTTATGGAGCAACAAAATAAAAAAATATTACAAAGAATAATAAAATAGTCATCACTTTAAATTTCAGTTGGGTTAAAGGGTTAGCTTTTTTTAATATGTTAAACTAGTTTCAGTTGAATTTGCACAACAATGCATTTCTACATAGGACTGTATCTTTCCAGTTAGCTAAACTAAACAGACAACCCTGTCATCTTTTATCGTCCTTTATACATAATGCACCTTATGCCTGAATTATCAAATGAAGCTTTCACACCATTCTATTTATTATTTATTATTTGAAAGTCATTTAGATTAAGGTTATGGCATGAGAGCCATGGCATGAGAGCATCTCATGGCTTGGTGTGTCCTTTTATAAAAAGAGGTGTGTCTTTCCAAATCATGACCAATCAACTTTAAATTTAAAGTTGCAATCAAGTTGTAGAAACTTTTGAAGGATGATCCGTGGACACATTATGCACCTAAACTCACTTTTGAAGGTCATGGCAAATGCTGTAACTTTTTACAGCATTTCTTTTGTAATTAATTTTTATTAAATTTGCTAAAGTTTCAAACATTCTTTTTTCACTTTGTCATTATGGAGTATTGTGTGGAAAAAATGGTGTTGTGAATACTTTCTGGATGCGTGGTTAATGGTGAAATGGCATTTAGTCATAACGCAGCCCACTACTGGAACCAGCTTCCCAGGCCTGCGTCAACTGTTGCTAGTTTTAATAAGAAGCTCAAACCTTTTTTTTTTTATCTTTTCACAGCCTTTACTTAAACAGAAACTTAATTTAATTTAATTTCTTATCTTTTAACTTTTATTTTGCACTATAATCTGTCCTGTAAATCTTACTTTTATTTCTTATAATATATATATTTTTTGGTGCTCATTTTACCTCTTGTGCCCATAGTCAGCTGGGATCAACTCGTTTCTCCGGATAAGCAGTTTGGAAAATGCATGAATGAATGAATGAATTTAAATAAGTAAACACAACACAGTACAAAACATAGATCATTGTCCAATTGGCATAAATTCCAAAGATGATCTTAAAATGTCAAGGCAACCAGATTACTTACTTTTAAAGTTAAAATACCAAATTATTTTTGTTACACTGTATTGCTTCCAATGATTCTTTTCAGATCTAACAAGCTGATAAAGATCTGAAACCTTGTAAAAAAGAACCTGAGAATTAATATAAATGCATTCTCTAGGCTGTGCCCAACTGAACACTCAAGGCTAAGTCTGTGACTAAAAAATGAGGAGCATTGGGAGCTGTGAAACCTACTGTTGTGCCCCATGTTCACACATAGGCACACACTCACACTCTTCACACTCCAATGTCTACCACTTACAGCATCACACAGAAATGTGGCACGCACCCCAAACTTGGGAATGGGTATAGTTTTTTCCAGCAGATCCTGCTTGCAATGTGAAAATTAGGCAAAGTGTTCTTTAGGATAGTTGGTATCTATCATTGATCTGGCAGGGTTAAAACTACAGACCGATCCTTTTCCATATCCCTTGTTTAAGCAGTGTTGTTGCTTGTTTGGCATTTCCTTCCTTATCCCTCAGCAAACAACTTATGTGCTGTCCATGGTCCTGAAAACTGCCTTACCGAGATCCACTAATAAAAGGTCTTATAGATTTGTTTTCATTTTGTATTGATTACTTGGATATTTTAAGAAACAGAAAGGTCTATATACCTTTGTTGTATATACACCAAACACAGTTTGTACTCGAGAGAGTGTCTTCAGCTGTTTTAGTTTGTCAACCTTTTACCTTTCAACCTTTTAACTTTAAAACTGAACTTTGCAGGAAAATTAATTAATAAAATGAGAATTCAACAATGTTTCAAAACAAAACAATCAGACAATGAGATGTAAAGTCTTTAAATTGGTGCTATAAGAAAGGTCAAGATGAGTACAATGCATTTATAGCCTTTTTATTTATTATCCATAGAATTAGACTTTAAATGTCCATTTAAAGTAAAGCTAATGATCCTATTAGAAGTAATGGGTATATCTACATAATATAATGGCAAACATTACTGCAGTGGTCCACTCTATTAATGTTTCTCCAACCTGTATTATGTATATTTGTACAGTATACCTCATTAATCAGTAAACAACACCTATTAGAAGTAATGGGTATAGCTGCATAATATAATGGCAAACATTACTGCAGTGTTCCACTCTATTTGTTTTTCCAACCTGTATTATGTATATTTGTACAGTATACCTCATTAATCAGTAAACAACACATAGCAAAAGTCACAACAATAATAGATTTTGATATGAAATAAAAATGTGGTAAGGGCAATTTTTACCCTCACTGAAATTAAAATATATATTATAATATACTGTAATGCTTGAAAATCTCCACTGATTTTTAGAAACAAAATAAAAATAAATACAGAGAGACCCCAAAAAAATAAATAAAAACATACTTTTCCAACCAAACATTTGCTTTTGGTTTCTGGTTTGACCCTCATGCAATAACTGCAGCTAAACTTTTCTGGTAACTGTCGTTCCAGCCCCCAAAATGGCTTGAAGGGATTTAAACTATTTATTAACATATTTCTGGGATGTTTGATGGTTTACACACATTGCCTGCTAACGTCAAGTTGTACACCAACATTTCTATTGGCTTCAGAACAGGACTTTGACTTGACTGGAATAATTATTCTTCTTTAATTATTCTTTGTGTGCATATGGTTGATGTATTTCTACATATCTCGCCTTTTTTCAAACATGTCTTTTCAAGGACATGTTTCTAAAACATTTTTCTTTAGATATTAATGGTATAATTCAGAATTCAATACTCCACCAATGAGGGCAGTCTGTGCTGGTCCAAATGCAGCAAAACAAGTCCAAACCACAATATCGTTATCATCATATTTCACAAATGGGATAATGTTTTCAATGTGGCATGCAGTGTTGTTTGTTGTTCAAACTTGTGCTTCTTATTTAAGTTTGTTTTTGGTCTTATCTGTCCACAATTCTTTTGGCTTTTACATCTTTTACAAAAAACTGCAAATGGGAAGTAATGTTCTTTTTGGAGAGTTCCATTGTTGTCCAGTACTTTTCTTATTTTAGACATAGAAACATCAACATTATCAAATGTGAGAAATGTCTTTTGCTGCTTAGAATTTACCTTGGGTTCCATTGAGAACTTTTTCTTCTTGGTTGATTAAGCCTCGTGAGGGTAGCATTGGTCTTCAATTTCTTTCATTTTTATGTAATATGTATGATTGTATATTTGTAGGAGTCCAGGCACTTTAAATATTATTGAATAACAATTTTCATTCTGATGAGCAACAAGCATTTTGTCCTGAGATCCTCAGAATGTTTTTTTTTTATTATTATTTGTGTCATGATACATAGGATATGAATTTTTTGGGGGGACAGTACTCCATTGTCATCTCAACTATTCACAACATCTTCAAATTAACTGCTAATACTAGAGGTTGACATACTCACAGACATGTAATATTACAATATTTGCCAAGTAAATAAATGTCTTGGTATTACATTTGGTCTCCTTTTCACATAAAGATTGAAAGGATTCACAAATTTTCAAGTGCAACTGTACATGCAAAAATACCCTTACAGCATTTCTGTCTTTGCTTCTGTAAGGAGATATGGATTTGAGGTAATAATGACAAAAAACACAATCTTTATCAACTGCACAGAACAAAGAACAAAAGAAGTGAAGTCAATAAAATCCCAATCATCTACACAAGAATGTCTGAAGACCTGAACGTCTGTCTGAAAGTCATTATTTTTACTCTTTAAAAACAGAAGTGAAATATGAGTTGTCCTCCTTACAGTTTGATCTTCTCAAGATTTTAACTATAAGCTAACAAAACAAATGCAAATATTGACCTAGACACTTTAAACATCCCAATTCTCCGGCTATTTCCCCTTCGGCTTTTTGGCAGTCATCCTGAGCAATAACCCAGCCGTTCTTCAGTTGGTCCCTCAACCCCCGTCCTGCATTAGTAAAAGTTTAACTCAGGATAAATAGTCTGTGATTACAGCCAAAGATAAGACACAATTTAAACAGCAAAAGACCAATGACACATGGCATTGATATGAAACCTTTCTTGTGCAAGAAACTAGTTCTTTGGGATTTTTAAGTCAGTTGCCTTGAGTGCACAAACTCTTAGGTAATTATTTAAATATTTATATTAGTACTATATGAATACACCTGCACAGATGTACACATACAAATGTGTTAATACAAATGTATTCATTTTTCTGACCAAGAAAATTCTTTTCTGACATGAGTTTATATGAATTTAGATATTTGATAGGGGAGACCGCATGACGTCACTCTGTTTCCAGTCAGTTCTATTGACAATAACTGGCAAGTTGTTTTCCTGTGGATCTAGTGAATATAGATTTTGGCCAGAGAGATGCAAAACATTTCAGAAGCTCACTCAGAGAGAACCTATTACTGAAGATAAAGTTATACAGTTACTAAAGCAAAGGAATCAATAGTACATTAAGCTCCATACTTTATCTGTGTCTGTACTACTTTATTTTTTGCCAATAGCAACAGAACTGTAACACAGTTCACTATGATGCACTATAGCAGGGCTGCCCAATCCTGGTCTTAAAAAAATGATGTCCTGCATGATTTCCATCCCCTGTCATACCTTCATGTTCAGCTCACCTGTTAATTGCCAGATTTAGTGAAAGTGTTTGAGGAGGGGAAGTACCAAACTATGTTGAGTGCACCTGCATTATATATAAACAATTTTATCAGAGCAGCAATTTAGCAATCAAATCTATAGTAGGTATTGTGATAATGAAATTAAATATATTTACATATTTAGCTAATTAATAGTTTTTTGTCTTTTATTATTTTATTATATTTCTTTTCATTGTCTTAATATACTGCTTTAAATGAGAATACAATGAGAGAAAATATTCAGAAACTTAATCAAAGTTAGACTGCATGGCTTTACATATAAGTAAAAATTAAAAAAAAAATGAAAACAATGCCATGCAAACTGCATCGAGTGTCATTTTAAAAGATGGCATCATTGGTTCTGAGGTTTTAATAAAGAAGGTCCTGGGTACATTATTACATTATTAAACAACCTCCATAAATAAGAATATAAAAGACCTTCAATAACCCCCTCAGTATAACTGTTCAAGGAATCACAACCAATTGTCATTTATCAGACAAAATATAAGGAAGATATGAGAGAAGCCATCTATCGAGAAGAAGTTGAAGGATGACCTGAAACCAGCAATACCAACAGATAAATATAAAACAATAAGCATTGAACTGCATAACAATGAAAGGGTCGTCTTGATGTGCCTGCAAAATTGCTAAAAGGACGAGTCATTGTTTGTGCTTTTGCACCATACATTCAGAGTATGCAACCTTCTTGACTATCACTATGTGGTGTCTTGAAAAGGGATTTTAATATTCATGTAGACAATGATGAAGATACCTATAAGAGACTGATTGGAAAGAATGACCTGAACACTGAACACAAACGGTGTTGGACTAGTCTTGGACTGGCCATAACCAATGTAATGTTCAAACATAAGGCTGTACATACGTGTACCAGAACCTGAGGCCTCAGATCAATGCTCGAGTTTGGAGTCGTATCAGGCCTCAGACAAGTGGAAAGAAATGAATTAATGAATTAAGGCATCACAATCATGTCCAAAACTCTTAATTACTTAAAGTCATCAGTCAAGAAAGACGAGAAGTCCATAGACGTCTGAGAAAAAGTAACTAAGCAGTCTTACTGATCTCCAAAAAAAGTAAAGTGACTTACAGCTAGGTTCCATAACTTGAAGCTCACTGAAAATTAATAAAGGGTTTTGAAGTTGTGTGTCTATCAAAGGAACACTTTGCAGTCTTGGACTGGAGATCGGTACACTGCACAACTATGCAACAAAGAACTGTTATATGATTTTGTTCCAGGTTATTTCGAAATTGTTCACACAAATATAAACAATAATATTGAACTACGTTCAACTAAATGTCCTCTGAACAAACCTAAAAAGTGTGTGTGTTTGTGTGCGTGCGTGCTTGTGTGTGTGCGTGTACGTGTGCGTGTGCGTGTGCGTGTGCGTGTGCGTGTGTGTGTGTGTTCGTAAATATGCTGATATCAAGGCCAAGACAATTCATTTAGCTGAAAAATGACATTTCTAGGCTCTGGTTCATTCTTTTCCTTCTCAAAGAACACAAGAAATGATAATGTCAATTAAACTGTCAATTTATTTGTAGAAAAGTTGCAATGTACACATGAGGCAACACAGGAGTTATATAGTGATTATGTTTTGAATATATAAGGGAGGCATAAATACACAACAAAAAAGGAAGTGGAAATTGAGGATGTCTTTCATTTAGGGGGACTTTTATTAGAAGAATAATTGTTTTTTTAATTAATTTTTGCTCAGGTTACACTGACGTCTGGCTGGTGTCCTATTTGGTTTGGCGTTATACAGGCACTTCTGCTGGGTGTATGTGGGCCACTTGTCCTACTTTATTGCCTAATAAACTTGCAATAACACACAAAGTTCTCCAATGATATACATATACTGTTATGGTGATATATAAGGTAAAGAATGTAAATGTTGCTGTACATGAAATTATAATGAATTGAATTAGTTTGGTATTTATCCTGATTAGTGAGAAAAATGTTAAACTATAGGATGCAACATTGGAATGTCTGGAACTCCTAAAAGGAGAATAAGAAGGAGAGATCTGTCCTGATTGTTCCATGTAAATGACAGATAAATGCTAGCAGTGCAGCTGAAAGAGTTCTGATTGATCGTTCATAGGAACTTTGACACCATTCCACAAAAGAGACAAAAAAAGGACAAATTTCGCAACTTTAATGGGCTGAAAAATCAGGATATCTTTCTGGGAACACTACAGTACAAAGAATTCAGGAGTGATGCATAGGCTAGAGAGCAATGTGTTTCTGAGTATTCACAGCAATCAGACCATTCATTTTCTATGAAACAAGTGTGTGATTAATTGTTATCTCAAATGTAAAAATTGCTTGAAGTGAAATCTTAACTTAATGAGTTTAAAATATCTCAGTATACACAGACACACTTTCACAAATGTTTTTGTCAAATTTAAAAATTTTTCCATGTATTGCTAAAAATCTGAGTGAAACATTTTATACATTAAAAAAACAAAACATCTTAAAATCTTAAAAAGCTTGTTTCCATTGTCTTTAGATCCATCTGAAATAGGTATGGGCCTAAAAAACTTCTCTCTTCCTCTTTCTCTTTGCAGAAAATATTTTAGGTTGTATTTCTTGACATTGCAGTGGACTGTGTTAAGGGACAACGTATAGCACGTATAGTTTTTCCTACAGAGCTTTCTGAGGGCTCGAATGACATGCACATTTAGCAATGGTTTCTGGCCAGAACTAGATTTTTTTGTAATCTTGCATCATCTTCACGATCATGGATACCTTAATGTGTTACCAGATCACCTGCTTATTTTTGATCCCTATTTTTAGCATGTTGTAGGCACAAATTGTTTATGATTGCAAAATAAACCCAAACATTTGTAGTTTTTCTACTTTTGTTAGGTCAATTAAGGTTTACAAGAGAAACTTTTCCTTAAATGGTGTTCATACTGTACATACACTACCCAAAATACTTTATTTTCATGAAATATATTTTAAAAACTCTTAATTAATAAAATCCTGCAGTACTTACAAAGAGTCTAAAATGTATATGGAAATTTATAAGAACATAATCATTGCATTCTGTTTTCATTTATATTTTACAGAGCATGCAAACTGTTTTTGGAATTGGGGTTTCAAAAATCAAAGTGTTGTGCATAAATTATCATTCTATTCAGCAATCTGTGTTATATTTTGGTGTATAGCACTTCTTCCAGAGTACAGTGTAGGGCTACCGCACGTAGACCAATGGTACACACTGCCTTGTAACAGTGTACACAGACAACCTTTCACTTTTCAATGATCAGAACATGCAGTCGTGCCTCCATTCATACTAATGCACTCTGCATGTTCGAGCCATTCATGGAAACGTGCTTCTGTGGAACATGCAGAGGGTGAGAGTGAAAAAGGAGAAAACTTTGCCCCTAAACTGCCCTTGAAAAGATAAAGGCGTATTTGATCATGTGGTGCAGGGACCTATCGGGCAATGCTGAAATCGGAATCACGTGGGAAAACAATACCTCCAGTGATTTTACTATATGTGGAATGATTTATACATATTTCATATGTCATTTTTTCTTCAACAAAAGTTGCTCTGTTGTTTCTCTGCGCATGTGAATTGATGTGCTTGAATGCAAATATGTATTAATATGTGTAGCTGTTAAGCAGTATGTCCCAAAGCTCCAATTAAAGGTTTGTGTCCTTTCAAATTGATTGACGGCTGGTGAAAACTGTACATTGTGTCCTCCTGCATTACTTCAGGCCTTAGCTGTGGCCAATGACAATGCTGACTGCTGGTTTGTGTCTTTATTGTATACTAATTATATTTTAAATCATACATACTTTTGAATGTTGGTTAGAAAGATTAAAATCAATTACAATATGTTATGTAATATGCAAATAAACTGTTCCTGTTGTTCCTTAATTCTTTTTTTCTCCATAAAAATGTGATTGTTGTCAATACAGATGTAACTATGCAATTCATGGTGTCTATAATAAAACCTCAAATAACTGGAACCAAGACAAGTCTCTCATGGCCCAAGTCTACAGTTCAACCAAATATCTAAGGTAATGATGGAGGATCACTAAATGGTGGATCACATTGTATTTTCCCTGGTCTTCCACATCCTCTTCTACCCAGGAAAGACTTGTTAATTAGAAGATTAGTGGAATCTGGTATGTCGATAGCACTAAAAACACTCACATTTGCAGAGCCTCCAGGGTGGCCTCCAGGGCCGGGGAAAGGAACCACTTATTTAAGTGTTTTGTCATTGTATTAAGGGACAAAAGCAACACACCCCAGGTACAAGTTGCAAGTGAAATGTTTAGCATCAGCTTTTGAAGTCTTGTTAGTTTTCAACACCATTTATGGAAATGCTGGTCCAGTTAAGAAAAACGGGTCTGTGCCGGTATTGGCCCGTTGTGCTAAAGGACACCGGCCCAGTTCTGTTAAGCGGATCTGGCCCAGATCTTACGATGGCTCTGGGCCGGATCCGGGCCAAATGTTTTTTGCTATCTGGGCTGTTATATCTGCATTTTTTAAGAATGTGTGTTTACACTTTGCTCATAGAAAAGCATCCTTTTTATAGCTTAATGAGGGATTACCAGTATGGCCACCCAGTTTGCAGCAATTCTCTTTCTTTATATATAGGCTATCAATGCTTTTAACTAATTACTTGCTGGAAATATTGTTTATTACAGTAACTAACATTAAAACTATATTCTGAAATACTAAAATAGTAATGATAATGTTTATTATTATTTTTATTATTAAATGATAATGAATACGGCTGTGGACCTCTATGAATTTACCACAGTAAACCACAAAAAAACCCAAATGATCAGGGGAGACACAATTAAAGAGAAAGAATAACCCAGATATACAAGCCAGTTTATTTCTGAGAGAGACTGGCTGAGGTCCTGGTAAGTATGTTTAACCAACTATGATCTTTTAACTGTTTCTCTAGTGTTGCAGCATAAACAGGAAAACATGGCCTTACATAATTCGACCTACATTTTGTGTAAAGCAAATATTTGCTTTGTGTCGTAACAATACCTTTGCAGGTTTTTGTTTGTGATGAATTGGATCTAACCTCTCTGCCATTCAGATTAGTTCTCTGACCACAGAAACTGACACTGAGTAAGAGAAAGACTACCATAGAGAGAGTACGTAAATAGGTCGGTTTCCCTCAGCCTCAGTTTAAGCTCACTGGCAATAACAAGTCAGCCGGCTTGGCCTAGTTGAGTTATTTTCTCTCTTTCCATAAAAACATCATTGGATGAGGTCAGAGAGATGCTGGGGTAGCAAGCGATAGTAGGGGATGCAGTTTGAGGTTTGTTGTCTGGATGCTTGATGGATGACATCATTGTGTTGAAAGTGTTCCCCTCTGCCTCCCACCACATCTCTACAGCAGGGGAAACTGCTTTCCATTCTATTACCGCTGCCTTAAAGGGAAGTCCCACTGATTTTTTCAGGAGGGGAGGGGGGCGTCTCAGCATTTTACTTTCCTTTACCTTATGAGCACTCTATAGATGGGAGATAAATCATATCGCACTGCCTATGTTGCTAAGTTTCAATGCTAAGATTAGTATTCTTGGCAAAAAATAACCGAACATTGATGGGGCGATGGCAGCAAGGCCAAAACAACCAGAGCGGTTGATTAAGTGCTGATTAGCAAGATAATTTAATTCAGCACATGACAACACATATGAAACATACGCAGTTATGCATATTGATTGCAAGAGATACATAACTTAATGATGACTGCTCTTGTCAAACATGTTGCAAAACAACATTGATTTGACTGGAAGCTGCCCAGAGGGTGAGTTAAAACCTCTTCACCTCTAGAACGGATTGTTGGAAATGGAAGCATCCATCCCAGAAATGTGATCTGAGCTGGGAGGAAAACAACACTGGGCTCCAACCTCTTTCTTGGCTTTAGCTGACTGTTTGTGGCCCTGGCCCCAGGTCATGAAGAAAATATCAGCAGGATGAAATGTGGCATATGGCGCAGGTTTGTTTTAAGGGGCCTTTGATGAGGTAAGAGAATGCAGAGGCAAGCATCCCTGAGAGACAGTCATTCGGGGAGACAGCAAGACCCTTCTTGTAAGACCCTTCTGGTTCTATGATGGAGTGAAGTTAATGAGGTGGCAGGAACAAAGACACAGCATGAGGCAGAATGTTTGTACTTGTGTAATGGACCTTTAGGAAGCAAGAGTGATTGCTTTTGGGTCAAGATTAAGAATGATGTTAAGCTTAAAGGTCCAGATTAACCCCAGGTCATTTGAATGTACATCTGAAGAAGAAACAATTGACTTCACTTGTAACTATTAAATGTTTCTGGATGGTTGTTTGCTTGCACAATGCTACATTCTTTAGCTTCTTCATAGCTGAAAGCATATACAGGGAATGAGGACAATGGAATATCCACCTAATTGGGAAAAAAATCTTAACACACAACATCTCATTTATTTCAGATGTACCTGTAAAAATTAGCAGAAGCTCTTCTCCAGAGTGACATAAGGGTTAGGTGCCTTGCTCAAGGTTACTTCTCCAACCATTAGGCCAAAACCATAATTAACCAGTGTTAATGACTTCTACAGTTTAAACATTAGATAATAATAAAAGGAGGGCCGCTTTTGGCTCCATTTCTCCTGAATAAAAAAAACCTTTTAATTGAACGAACCTGAAAAAATAATAATAAAAAATCCACAGAACTAGTGCACTTAAATGATATTGAACAGGCATTCACATGGTCCCAAGAGGGTTGGTGTCCAGCCCAGATTGGTGATTTGCCTGCTTAAACACCCCTGGTTTAACACCCCTGGCTGTTGTCAGGTTTAGTAAGTGTGGTTGAGGAGGGGAATTCCCAAATTGCGGTGGAAATCAGAATTGGACACCCAACGTTTACCTTTACATTGTTAAAAAAGGAAAAAGCATTTTTTAAAATGTTCTTTTCGCTCATAAATCTCTTTCAGTCTATTTCTCTGGGGATCCATAAGTAGTTCTTCTGTGGAATTACTCCAAGAACCTTTTGTGTTTTTCAATAAAGGTATAAAAGCCTTTCATACATGTAAAATGTTTGCATTATGTAGAGGTTCATTAACATTTTCTAGCAGTCGTCATACTTCTATATCAGTTACAAAATGGTTCTTTAGTTTGAGGTTGTGTAGGTAGTCAAAATGGGTTCTTCTAGGACATTACTTCAAAGAACCTTTTATTCTTGAAAGTGTAGTTAAGGAATCATTTGTGTTATTCAGTGAGATTAAAGACACCAAATGGGGCATCAGTTCATGACATCACTTTGTGCAACATGTGCAGATCAAACAACCTTCTGACGGTTCATTTGAAAGCTTTTCATCTTTCTTTCACGTTATCCCAATTCTGTGTTGACTCGAATTCACACTGGTCTCAGAAACATTTTTCGCCAGAAATCACTGTCATTCTTCTAAAAGTTAATACAGATGATTCTTTGTGAAGTGGAACCATGTGATGGATGATGATTATTAGCTTACTGAATGTTAGCAATTACCACCTACAGGACAAAGTAAGAACAAGCATTCACACATGTGCAGGAATCTCCAGAGGACCCCGCGATGATAAATCCTCCAGCAGTTGTGTGGAGTGCAGTGGCTAATAACTCATGAAAGGATTCTGATCAACATCTGGGGTCATGACTCAATTCTGGAGAATTCATCAGATGCCAAAACTTCCTGCTATTGCTTTGAAACGCATGCCAACTCTCATTACTGCTACAAATCGAGCAAAGTGTAGAAAATAACAATGCTGTTTTGAAAGCGCTACGACTATTATTATTGTCAAATGGTGGAGCATTGCAAGGCCATAGCCACGTGGCCTCAGTTCATAACTTGCACCATGGTTTGTTTCATCTAGTCTATTTTCTTTCAGTTTAGAAGGGTTTTTATACACTTCCTTGAGGGTCTGATTATGGTTGGACGGCACAGAAACCACGGTATTGCAGCTCAGAAAACAACAGCACAGCTGCACTCTGCAACATGGCTATCGGCTTCTCCTCAGACTAAATAAAACCTCACAACACAACAGGCCCACAGCTTTTCCCATGAATGCCAGCCCACTGTTTACCATAACTGTATTAAGAAATCCAGCTGTTGAGCCTGTGCTGTGTGGAAGTGGGTTTATAGTCAGGTTAAAGTCTCTTTTGCTTAGCATTTGTGTGACTGGAGCGAATTCATCCTGACCTCAGGGGTATTCTGAGCTCCAAGGAGAAAAACCTCAGCACTGTTGCCGTTAAACTGCTGGTATTTTCCTGTGGTGGTCAGACTTCAAAATACAGGGAAGTTTGCTTTGCAGAAGTATGATGCTTTTCAAAGGGATAGAGAGTCAAGGAAGAGCAAGAGCTTTGATGGAAGAGATAGGAAAATGAAATTAAATCCTATTTATTCAAATAACGAACACTCTCATGTAAAGACCTGACTAAAAGGGCCTGAAGGACGTTCATGGGATGTGCTCATGGGATGACCTGATTATCACCTCTGGTGACCTTTGGAGTGGGTCTCATCGTAGCAAGAACAAACAAAAATGACGTTCGTTGCCCCATATCAGACCACTAACCTTCTAAAATGTGGCCAGCAATTCCCCTTCACATCATCCACCAAGCAGAGTCACTAAGCCAAGACCATTGCCTCTGTGCAAGCTTGTGGGCGGCCATTCTTGCACCACAGTCTCAGGCTTTCAGCACTGCAATTACATCCCATTGAGAAGTTTTGGCTTGGTGTCTCCTGAGCTCTGACAGAACAGGGTTCATGGGGAAGTGCTAGTGGATGAGAGGCATTTTAGTTCTCATGTCCTCAAGTTTGCCTCAGTGTTGTATGTGCATTTGTGAAGCAGAGGATGTGGAAAACAACTGGTGATTTGATTACAGCCAATGCCTTTTTCCCGTTATTTGCATGCAAATTCTTGCCAGTGTATTTTTTTGTCCAATGAGTGGAAAGAGGCACAGCATACATAAGACCAGAATTTTATTTTAAATTTTTTAGCACTGCGAATAAAATCCCATATACATGCGCATTTATTTTGTAATACAGGAACAATTGCACTCAGATTGCCTAGGGTTTATCAAACCTAACCCTCAAATCACAGGTACTTAAAAGTTGAGGCCTGGGTGCCTCTGTTTGCATGTTTGCAAGTATACATGATATACTGCTTATACGCTGCTCATATATACTTCATCTTAATTAATACATGTCATAAATGATGAGACAGGATTTTAAGATACTTAGTATACTATTAGAGAAACATCAGAAATATATTCAGAGTAATGTTGACTCAGTACAAAGCACTTGGTTTAGCAACTTTTTAGTCAAAACCTTGGTTATATTTTGCAAGACTGTTGTTCATGTTCAATCAAATTGTCCTCTTTGGTACGATCAGCAGGTTTTACCTAAATAATCATTTGATTTTTACAACCGATTGTCACAACAAACAGATAAAAATGCTTTAGAAATATTACAAATATTGTCACATAGTAAAAAAAATAGTAGAACATGATGACAAATGATTAACCTAAAAAAATCTCTTTTTTAAATAGCAGCCCTTTGTGGCCTGTTTTCCCTCTAATGCGTGTGTAAGGGTGAACTCTGCTCCTAACTCTCCTGACTGGGACTCAGGTTGGTCAGGCGAAGGCCCAGCTCTGGCACAGGCCACCATCCTCTTCCTATGCGGCCCATTGTTCCTCAGCTCATCTGTAGGGTGAGGTCCTGCTGGCTGCACGCAAGCCACGGCACATCCTGCCTCAATCACACGGCAGGAGAAAAACAAGCTGCCCTGCATGGCTGCCATCTTGTAGTAAGGCAGAGCGAGACAGAAGATTGCCAGGCCAATTAGCAGTCCGTAAGTCAGGGAAGAACTCAGTAACCCAAAGACAATGGATGCTGGCGTTTTAAAGAAGAGGCCCTGTATTTGGTATCCATGTAACCTATGAGAGGTAAACAGAGACGACAGCCTTGGCCTAACCCAGAACGAACCCCCTCGTCCATTTGATGTGCACATACTTGGCTCGGTGGCTATATCAGCCACATGGAAGGAAACTCCTTGGGAAGTGTGATGAGAGCAGGAGACCTTTTCAAGTGAGGCTATTATTCTTTGATAACCAGTGTTTTTGCGTTTGGCCTCCCTAGTGCTTTTCATTAAGGAAGGAATCACCTTGGCCTTGCCAAGACTTAATCAGAAGCAGCCTTCTCTGATGGTTAATTGAAGCAAGCTGGACCTCCACGCTCTATACAATGCACAATATGAGGCAAATTTCACCACTGGCTGCAGTGTTTGTAAAATAAATAAATAAATAAATAAATAAATAACACAACCGCTGCAACATGGGGCGCCATGTCTGGAGATCTATAGATTGAGTGCATGATTTCTGACATGTCACCACAAGGGTGAAGATAATGGGCCTGATGACTTTATCTCTCTGAGAATTTACTGGGTGCTTTGCTTGTTAAATTGTAAAATATCTAACACAGTTCCACTTGAGACTGCACATAACTTGCGCCTGCGCTGAAGGAATATGAGGTCAAGAAGGGGTGCACATTATGTTTTTGTCTGCATTGCCGGGCAGCCACCCAGCTTGAAAAAGAATTGCATACGTTCTCATAGTGCTTCGCATTTTTTTAGCATGCTGCATGCCAAAAATAATATATTTCTGACATATTATCAGTATAATGGTGGCCTAGAGTATCTTTACCTTTTAATATACCATATGTGGTATGTGCATTCCTAATGTTAATAATTCTAATGCAAACAGAGGAAAAATATCAATTAGACTATGTTAGCCAAAAATATATTATCCAGGGTGTATCTCTGGTGCATTATGTGAATGTAACCCAGTTCTTTTGGTATTTCTCTGCATCTGCTTGTGTCTATGGGGACATAATGTTTGAAAAAGGTACAAGCGTCCTTTTATGGGTCACAGTCATAATCATACGATGACAGGGCATAAAGGGCGTAGGAGTCTTTATTCACAGTTCCTCCTCTGTGCTTCTTTGTATTATTGTCTAAAACATGGACAAATAACACACACGTTCAGTTGCTGAATGAAGTCTTGGAAAGACCTCCAGCCAGGACTATGCATATACCATCTGACTTTTGAAGGTGGGAACCTACCTAGAGAGAGAGAGAGAGAGAGAGAGAGAGAGAGAGAGAGAGAGAGAGAGAGAG
This sequence comes from Lepidarchus adonis, assembly GCA_037576955.1. Lineage (NCBI taxonomy): Eukaryota > Metazoa > Chordata > Actinopteri > Characiformes > Lepidarchidae > Lepidarchus > Lepidarchus adonis. The sequence goes on from JBBIGC010000041.1 coordinate 21,078,537, forward strand.
AGAGAGAGAGAGAGAGAGAG
>JBBIGC010000041.1:21078656-21089647 GCA_037576955.1 Lepidarchus adonis
GGGAACAGAAATTGTGCTCTGTGCTGAGAGGAAACAAAAATAAATAACTAAATAAAGTTGCGGGTCCCAAAACAAAGCCTCAGAGTGAGTCTCTGGCTGGTTTGGAATTTGAAGTTGGAGAGTTACCCTGAGTGACGCTGCCACTCAGCCACTCAGCCGAGCTAGCGGGCCTGTGAGCATGGTCATGGGGCGAGCACGGGAAAGTCAACATAATGGAGGAAGCTATGGCGCTTCACATTTTCCAGGTTTTATACTGACCAGTCACAATGCAGGTTAACAATTAATGCATTTCACAGCTTCATGGTGCACAGTATTATGCAGTCACAAAAAAAGCGTGGACACCTCATTAAATATTCAGTTCTATATTATGAAATGTTTACATATTGATGTCTTAACTTGTTTTTATTTAACTCTTGAGCAGAAAGTGATTTAATTGGAGGTTAACTATTATGATCCGAGCAGGGCAAGTAACACAAAAAGTGACGTAAGTGAGGATCTAACCCGGATCTGCCAGAAGAGAGTCAGAGTGATAACAAGGAGCGAAAGGAGATTGCTTACTTCTCTCCCAAACGCAAAAGAAAAGCTATAAAAAAAATATTAACTAAAGGCAAGAGGGGAAACCCTTTTGTACTTAAAGGGAAAATATTCGAGAAAGCCGGGAAGGCTAAAGGAGTAAGTAACTCTTTCAAGTTGCTTGAGGAAGGCTAGAAAAAAGGTGTGAGAACGTCCAAGATCAAGCAATGACTGCCAAGTGCAATGGCTCTATATAGCAGTCTGTAATGAGTGTCAGGTGGGGCACGGACGCAGGTGAGCGGGATCAGAGAAAGGGCTCCCTCCAACGGAAGGTGTAGGAAGGTGGAACTGGCTCCCTCAGGCAGTGAAACGAGGGAGAGACATCCCCGGATCCTACATTAACAACAAAGATTAACCTTGTTTTAATCTTTAAAAAAGATATCAACAAAATGTGTATTCTAACATTAATATACCATACACCCTAATAGCTAGTGTTACCCCCTTTGGCTGAAATAACTGCAGTGAGACCCTTCTTGTAGCCATCTACCAGTCTCTCACATTGGTCTGAGTGTGTCACACTCCCCAATGCAAAATTCTTAAAATTGTGAGATGTTTGTGAGGTTTCTTGCATGTGCAGCACATTTCAAGTTGCTGTACAGCAGGATTAAGATCAAGGCATTGACTTGGCCCCTCCAGGACCCTCCATCCAGTCCTCAATCAATTTACTGGTATGTTTTGGGTCATTGTCATGTTGCAGGGTCCAGTTCTGCTTGAGTTTTAAGTTCTTACAGACGGTCATGCTCAACCCCCCTTTGATACTTGATAGAAAGTCATGGTGGATTCTATCATGTTGTGCTGGCCAAGTTCTGGTGCAAAAAAGCATCCCCAAACCATGACACTTCCACCCCCATGCTTCACAGTTGATATACTGTAAGGTTCTTTCCCTGAATGTCGTATTTGGTTCACGCCAGACATCTTCTCCGTTTAGTGTCCAAATAATTCAATTGTAGACTCATCTGTCCAAAAAACACTATTCCAAAAGTCCTGGTCTTTGTCTATGTTTTCTCTTTAAAACTTCAGTCTGGTCTTGATGTTTCTTTTAGAGACCAAAGGTTTCCTCTTTGCACACCTCTGATTCAAGTTAAAGTTGTGCAGTTTCCTTTTGATTGTAGAGACATGCACTTTCACATCAACAGTAGCTAGAGCCTACTGTTGGTCCCGTGATGAGATTTTAAGGTTTTTGAAGACTTCTTTTATCATCTCGGAGTGAACTTGCTTGGACGCCCAGACCTGGGCATGTTGGCAATTTTTGGGAGTCCTCCACTTGTAGACTTTTTTCCATACAATGGAATGACTGATTGCCAGTTCTTCCTGAGATCTTTTTAAATTCTTTACCAGACTTATAAGCTGCTACAATCTTCTTTCTGAAGGCCTCAGACAGCTCTGATCTCACCATGGAGTTCACTCTCATCTCAACAATCTGGAGAACACCAAACTAATGTGCTACACGTGTGTGATATGAGCCTTTTTAATTGGGAATAAAGGTGGGGGTGTCCTAACTTATTCCTCAACAGACACCCCATTTTTGTAGAATTACGTTTACAGAAAACATTTTGAAAAGTCTTTTAATTATTTAGTTGTATGACTTGAATCTCCCTGTATTGTTCACATTGAGATTAAATTAGTGAAAGTAAGTATCTGTCATTGTGAAAACACTACAGCAGGCAGTGCAAGGCAGTGCATCACAACGAAATGCATCCTCTGCATTTAACCCAGCACACGTGGAGCATCAGGCAGGAGTCAACAGCCACACAGGGAGCAGTGAAGTGGGGACAGTACCTTGCTCAATGGTACCTCAGTGGTTTCCGGGCTGGGACTTGAACCTGCAATCTTTGGATCTCAGGGACAAAGTCCTAACCACTAGACCACATATCTAAGATAGCCATATGTCTAGATGTAGATGTCTACAGATGTTTGCTTTTGCATAGGAGAATTTGTGCTACGCTCAATTTTTTTCTTTTTCTTTTTTATTTGTCACATTTATTCATGCTGGTTAAGCAAAATTATTAATTTTGAAACATAAACTATTTTGATTATAAAGAATTTACAGTTCACAACAGACTCATACATTCATTTACTATAACATTCCTGTGCTAAACACTTATATCTAGCATGCAATATTTGTGCAAAATTGCAGTCCCTTAAGGATTTTTTGTTTTTCTACAAAGAAATGCTCTAATTCTCTCAAGACAGAACAAAACATATTTTAGCACTGCTGTCATATTCTAATACTATATAAAATATACAAAAACATTTGTATGGCATTTTTACAGTGACTTGTGTACATCAGTGACGCCACTTATTAAAAAAGGCCCATAAGTTCCTGTGCTTACCAACCAATCAGGACTCAGAAGATTAGCATCCTCACCCCCACCATTTATTTAGCACTCTCTTAAGGGCACTCTCAACCAGCTTTAGTTATTCTTTGATATGAATGTGAAGAAAGTGCCCAGGCTCTTTATAAACATGCTCTGCTTGCATTAATTAGTCTTCCTTGAAAAGGAAATCAATACTTTGCTTGATGGACAGCACTGGGATTGGATAGCTTTCATGGATACCACACATCACACCTCAGCACACCACATCACACTAGTGACATACGTAAGTGAGTAGTTAAAAAACCCAGCACTGACAGGGACCCTCTGCAATCTTCCTCATGCAGATTTTATCTCCAATTTTACCCAATGAAAATCACACAATAGTTATCATATGATTAGATAACATTTGCTCTGAAAGGAGTTGCACTTTTGCATGAATAGAGTGATGCTGGCCAAACCAGCAGAGTAGGAACATGTTCATGTCTTGCCCCTTACAGGGAGAGAAATGTGCAGATGTCAGATCAGGAGTCTATCAAGAGATCATGTGCACACCAAATGTAATTACACTGCCATGAGCCACATGCCTGTGTCCAAGTTGATTTAAGGACACATTTTTGATGGGTGTGGAGAAAGTTAATTGGGTTGAAAGAAGACGAAACAGCAGCATGTGTTTAGTCATACTGCACTTTCTGTTGATTTCCCTTTGCTTATTGAGATGGAAAGAAAAGTTGATGTAAAAGCTTGAATACATATCTGTATACCATCATATACATTGCAATGAGACACAAATACAACCGTGGGGAATAAAATAATATAATAACATTTTTTAGTTAATACATAGGAATACTAAAAATCTGAAAGCATCTTTCAATGCATAGAGGTAAAAAAGGGTAAATATCTGCTTTATATATATATATATATAAATATAAATATATATATATATATATATATATATATAAAATCTTTATTCAACCAGTTACATCTACCATTTTAAAGTTAAATATCTTTCATAAACTCTTCATTTGCAGTTTACTATTACTTTAAATAAACAAATCAATAATAGGTCCTTAGAAATCTGAATCTGAGAATGTGTATATGTGCCCACTCAGAAAGTAGAGCCATGAATCTGTACAATAAAGGCAGCATGGTGCCTCCAGGGTTTCTATTCGAGACCCAACAAGTCTTTTAAAACTTCAGCCATAAACTCGCTCTCGAATCCCTCGACCAGGCCCAAAAGTCGAATATTCTTCCACCTAGAGCATGCCTCCAGATCATCACATTTCTTGCTTAGTGTATCCACCGTAGTAGATAGCTTAGCTATATTAGCTTGTCACTGTGCTTGTTACCTGAGTGTTCAAGTTGATAAATAGTCCTATTTTCCAGCAGTTTCAGAGCAGTCGCCACTTTCTTCTCACCCTCCCGATATTATCGACTCAAACTGGGTGACAATTTCAGTCTGTAGGTCATCCATCATAACCTTGATACTGTGTAGCATCTCTTCATTAGCATCCAGCTTTCCTGGGGACTCGGGCTCTGAGGGCCGATGGTGCGGCCTTCCATTGCCAGGTTTGACAGACTCGACGTCTTGTAAACTTGATATTTATACGGTTATGGCTCGTAATATGTAGAGCACCTGGTTATTCCTGAAACGTTTATGCGTAATAAGCAGTGGACAGACTTTAAATGTTAATACATGCATTATAATCTCATTCCTGCAGCGCTACTGAAAAACACATCCTAAATCATACATGTCAGCTCCAATATTATGCCCAAGGCTCAGCGGGCAGATTTTTGTGAGGGCAGATTTTAAGGAGTTAAAGGGAGTTTTATTGAAGCTTTGCTTTAAATCTGAAAACCTCAGGCTTATTAGGTTATTACATTGTAAGGCTTGTTTGCCAGTATGGCAAGCAATACATGCTAGTTTAGTTATTCTTCATTTTTATTTATAATGCATTAAATATAATATATTTTTATCTATGAAAGAATGGAAGCTGTTTAAGGATGTTTAAGGGGTTAATAACACTTCTCCCTTACAATGTGTATCTCCATGACAAAGCAGGAAATGGTTACCACCTTTGCATCAGAACAGTACTAGAGGCTTTGTAAGGTCAGAGTTGTGGTTGGGGCTCTTTTTGGGGTTTCTCACTTTATCCCTCAAGTTCTCACTCTGCCAGCTGGCCCTGATTGTTGGGGCTGCTCTAATCTGCCTTGATCATCTCCGCCACGAGAACGCCATGGACGCCTCAGCGAGCAGAATCAAACATGCCTACCTACGTCACAGGAAGCCATTTTGGAAGTCAATTGCATCCCTGAGGAGGGCTCATTAAAATGACGTGTGCACTCTCCGCACCACTGGCCACCACATTCTGCTTAGCCTAAGCAGAACCACTGAATTTTTCAAAGGTGGAGGTTCCCCACTCAGCTTCACATTTGTTTGTTGCAATCAACTCTGCTTATGTCTCTGACAATAGCCATTTAAGTACATTCAATTAGAATTCAAAGGAAAGAGGAGGCCCCTCGTGATTAAAGTACACAATCAGAATGAGCTAAACTCCACCTTTCCTTGTTCTTGTGCATCCACGAACCATAGTTATTCCAGATTACAAGTCCTGCTGTCACATTCTGTAGACTGAAATTGAGAATGTTTCACAGTAGCCCCAATAGTCTTGTGTCAGGTCAAATGAGACAGCATGATACTTTCCCCATACCTATCATCAGCCACAAATATCATTCATCCATGAATATCAGCCAGCTGAGGTCATCCAATAGCCTGTGAGTCTTTGTACCACATTGGTTGAATTGTTTGTTCTTTCAGCTTCTCTGCACAGTGAGAATGCTTCTGTTGCAAATTTGTTTTCAGCACTTCCTCCAATCTGCCTGAAGTAGACCAAGATGTTATATTCATTAAACCGCCAACCACAACATTCTCAGACGTTTAAGACTCTCCAAACATAATCTTGAACCATTTTAAAGTGTTGCAGCTCCCACTGGGCCTCTATTTAACCTGGCCGCCTGCTTTCTGACGCGCATGTCCAATTAACCTTTGTATTTTCTTGCTCTCAGGCCCAACACTCACTCTAAGCAAGATTTTAAAGCACACATCTTGATGACAATGAAGACCCCAGTTCTTTCCATAGAGGAGCATTCTGTTGAACACCTGTAAAGGGATCTGTAATGGATATCTCAGAGCTTCAATAAATATAGCCTGTTGGTACTTGTCCGCTCAAAGAACACTTCTTCATCCTCCCCTATTACTCATGTAACATATGGAACATATAACCTTGCGGCTGGCATGCAAGTCACACCAAATATTAGTCTTTTTGATTCATGTTTTCGTCTCCTTTACTCGTGCATGCCTTCGCTACTTTCCAGCTCTGTGCCTGACTAGAATAGCATGTCTCCATTGTAGACTGCAGTGTGAAACTTTTTGGATAATGTCCTTGGTGATCTTTTGTTGACCCCACTCTCCCTCATTCGCTAGGAATGCCTCCCTACCTCACATCACCTCCTGGGGATCTATCCACCGCAAATAAACATTTTCTTCCTTTCATCCTTTCTTTCTCCTTTTTTCCCCTCCTCATGACCAGCAGACTCGATGCTTCCAAATAAGGCACTCGACATTATGCTGAATTCCATCTCTCAGCAGTTGCCTGTCGTCAAGCTGTAGAAGTTGGCCGTGTGCGTTAGTGTCCGGGTGATGGAGAGGGCTGATATTTGCACTTGCGGTACAACATGGTAATCCCCCCACATTCACTGTAAACTTTTTCTTTCTTCTTAGCACGCTAATGGAAGAAACGTCTTATCTTTTACTTCCCGGTTGTCTTAAGTCAGGCTCTAAAAAATGCAAAGCATTAATGCATGTGTTAGGCCGGCCTGACCCAGGCTGGCATTTCTCGCTCTGTGAGAAACATCAGAGGGATGAAAAAAGTGGTCTAGACGAGGGGCCAGAAAGACGGCTGAAGAGATGCGAGGGGCTGATAGGCACTGTAGGGTCTGTAGGCTGCATATCAGGGTCATTTGAGGTGAAAAACTCTCTTTACCGTTAGCCAGAGGAGGACCCAGCTGGTCCTTCTCATCATGAACCCAACCCTTAGTGCTGATGTCACCACAGACTTTTCCTGGGTTCGCAAATCTCTCTTCTCCGAAGATCTCACATCTTCTGGGAGATTTGTCCATCACGCCCCTTTCTCGGCTTGGACTCTCTGATCTGCCCACTGCTCTCTCAAACACTTTTGTGCTCCACCCAACTGAGAACTGGGTCACAGAGGGGAAACGTGGCCTTCAGAGCATATGCATGTTACAAAGGTAAGAAAAACAGGCCGCCAAGCACCTCTCTGATCATCCCGCCCATCACCTAATCTCAGGCTGTTCTTTCAGAGGAGAAAAAACATATATTATTATCTTTTGCCATGCCGCAGTTCCACAGCGGAGGTTCTTGAAAAGAAACTGGCTGGTGAGGGATGTGGGGAGATAAACGTCCTGCTGGCCGGTCGCTCTGAGGCCGATGGGCCGCCTGGTCCACGCCCTGCTGCCTGATCCTAAGCGCCCTTTCCGTACAGCAAGAGTAAGCACAGCTGCAAAAGCTGGACATGGGCCAAACTGGCGTTCAGAGACTGCATCTGTGTTTCACTGTAAGACACTTTTGCTAAGTCAGGCCAAAGGATGACATGACAGTAGAAAGACTTTGAACATTTAATTTCAAATTATTTCATTTAAAAATATATATTGTAGTATATTGTGCATTCACAGCAGGTATAGCATCACTACAAGCAAAAAAATATGATCTGACCGTGTTATTCAGTTATTAATAATAATAACAACAAAATATTTCATCCACATTACACATTAACCAGTGTTAACTATTGCATGCTGGTTAAATGCTGGTATTTGAATATGTAATGACATGAATAGTGCTACCAAAGCTTTCAGTAGGAACTGAAAAAAAACGACCATCCTTATTGGTGTTCATAGTTTATTTGATTGTATCAGGAGAATTCTTTGTGAATTTAATTCATTTCTTGTCATTTAATTGCCTAAATATTGTGGACTCTTTCTGCACTGTATTCATCTATTTTAATTATACAATATCTACATAAACATAAACAATTGCAAACAAAGATTTTCGGCATCTTTGGTCAAATGAAATTTTTAAATGTAACATTAATAAAACATGCATTTGGCAAATTAAAATGTCACACATTTATACAACTTTAAACGTATGGTGTACTTTTATACGACAATCAACCATAACATTAAGGCCACTGACATCTAAGATGAATAAAATTGACTATCTAGGGGAGGGACATATTATGCAGCAAGTGAACAGTCAGTATTTGAAGTATAGCTTAAAGTTCTGAGCATCTTTCACTTTGTGATGGCTAAAGCCAGAGCATCTCCAAAATAGTAGGCCTGTAAAGACTGTGCCAGGTATGTAGTTAGTACCTACCAAAAGAGATTCAATGAAGGACAACTGTTGGATCAGCGAAAGAGTCAAGGGCACCCAAGGCTGAACAATGCCTGTGAGGAGTGGAAGCTAGCATCTCTGTCTGGTCCCAGTAAGGAGCTTTTGTCCAAAAATTAATGCAAAGTGCACCACAGTCAGAGCTGTTACATGTGGGAGTGACATACGCAATACTAGGTAAGTGGTGTTATGGCTAATCAGTGTACAGAGGTGTGAAAAAGTGTTTGCCCCTTTCTTGATTCGTTTTTTTCCATGTTTGTCACACTGAAATTTTTCCGATCATCAAACAACTTTTAATATTACTCAAAGACAACACAAGTAAACACAAAATGTGTTTTTGAAGTGAAGGATTTTATTATTAAGGGAGAAAAAAATCCAAACAAGTAATTGCCCCCTAAACCTAACTGGTTGAGCCCGTAGCAGCAACAACTGCAATCAATTATTTGCAATAACTTGTAATGAGTCTTTTACAGCACTGTGGAGGTATTTTGGCCCAATCATATTTGCAGAATTGTTGTAGTTCAGCCACATTGGAAGGTTTTCAAGCATGAACCACCCCTTTAAGATCACACAGCATCTCAATAGGATTCAGGTCAGAACTTTGACTAGGCCACTCCAAAGTTTTTCTTCAGCCAATCAGAGGTTGACTTGCTGGTGTGTTTTGGATCATTGTCCTGCTGCAGAACCCAAGTTCATTTCAGCTCACAAACATATGGCTGGACGTTCACCTTCATGGGGTTTTTGGTAGACAGCAGAATTCATGGTTCTATTTATAACAGCAAGTCTTTCATGTCCTGAAGCAGCAAAACAGCATCACACTACCACCATCATATTTTACTGGTGGTGTGATGTTCTTTTTCTGAAATGCTGTGTTACTTCTACACCAGATGTAATGGGACACACACCTTCCAAAAAGTTTAACTTTTGCCTCATCAGTCCACAGAGTATTCCCCCAAAAGTCTTGGGGGTCATCAAAATGCTTTCTGGCAAAATTCAGATGAAGCATAATGTTCTTTTTGCTCAGCTGTGGTTTTTGTCTTGGTACTCTGCCGTGCGGGTCAATTTGCCCAGTCTCTTTCTTATGGTGGAGTCGTGAACACTGACCTTAACTGAGGCAATTGATGCCTGAAGTTCTTTGGATGTTTTTATGGGGTCTTTTGTGACCTATTGAATGAGTCATCACTGCACTCTTCTGGTAATTGCAGTCCTGGGAAGGTTTACAACTGTTACATGTTTTCGCCATTTGTGGATAATGGCTCTCACTGTGGTTTGCTGGCATCCCAAAGCTTTAGAAATGACTTTATAACTGATAGATCTCTATTTATTTATTACTCATTTATTCCTGAATTTCTTTGGATCTCTGCATGATGTCTAGCTTTTGAGGGTCTTTTGGTCTACTTCACTTTGTCAGGCAGGTCTTAAACGATTTCTAGATTGAGAACAGGTGTGGCAGGTGAAATGAACCTTAATAATAACCCCTAAATCTTAATAATGAAAGGCCGGGGGGGGGGGGGGGGGGGGATTTTCCTCACAAAACCCCCCACCCCCCCCCCCCCCCCCCCCCCCCCCCCCCCCCCCCCCCCCCCCCCCCCCCCCCCCCTCCCAATAATAAAATCCCCCACTTAAAAAACACATTTTGTATTTACTTGTGTTGCCTTTGACTAATATTTAAATTTGTTTGCTTATAGGAAACATTTAAGTGTGACAAGTCTGAAAGAAAAGAACTCAAGAAGGGGGCAAACACTTTTTCACACCACTGTATATTAAGAATACTCATTAGACTCTATAGTACAGTAAATTATGTGACAAAACTCTCTGTGTTGTGCTCACACCCAATAGCTGGTGAGAATCTGGAACAAATGACACTTCCTGCTTCAAATTTTCACTCTGAAATATTATTAAGAAATGGAACTTATGGAGAACTGTAGTCACCTCCATCTTTTGCTTTCAAGGTGTGTCAACTTACATTAGGGCCTATTTCAAAATTAGAAAAGAATTTGGAAATTAAATTAGACATTTCTAAACTTTAGCTTGCTAAGATTTACAAACATATTGTGAGATTTTTATTTATTGTTCAAAATCTATGAAAATAACTATAATCAACAACTGCTAAATATTAAACAGCTGCTAACTAGAGAACAGAAACTGGTAAGCAGTTAGCATAACCAACATGAAAACAGCTCCGCTTATAAAAAATGCATGTTACATTCTGACAAAATGAACAACTTTTTATCTATCAAGCTTATTTGATTATGACCTAAACCTGAAAGAGTGAATTAAGTAACTTAAAGGCCAAATTAAACTTGTTTTATGGTGTTTTGACATTAGATTAGCAAGCAGGCTATTTGAACAGATTATACAATCATTGGTGGCACGATTGTAGTTCCAAAAGGGGGTAGTCTTCTTCATCACCTAGAAAAACAACAAAATATAATGTATTTTGAATTAAATGTACATATTTCTGCACATGCCCGTTCTCAAAAAGGGAATTACATCACACCCACCATGCAATGCCATACTCAGAATCATGGAAGGTGAAAAAGTCAGGCAGGGAGGAGGAAGAAAAAAGGGAGAGAGAGAGAGAGAGAGAGAGAGAGAGAGAGAGAGAGAGAGAGAGAGAGAGAGAGAGAGAGAGAGAG
>JBBIGC010000041.1:21141756-21155544 GCA_037576955.1 Lepidarchus adonis
ATGTAATGCAATATAATATAGGGGCAGGGGTGGCCAAGTGGTTAGGACTTATTGCCCCTGGAATCAGAAGGTTGCAGGATCAAGTCCCAGCACCACTGAGGTACCTTGAGCAAAGTTCTGTCACCACTACCTTCTCACCGGGTGCTGTTGACAGCTGCCCACTGCTCCATGTTTGCACATGTGATGGGTTAAATGCAGAGGTCACATTTCATTGTGGTGTGTGTGATTGTCACTTTCACTACCAAATATGGAAAGTAATCTTTTAAAACAGCCTTTTGTCAAATTGTAGTTTTTTAAATGTATTAAAAAAACATTTACATAATGTGTCATACCACAATTTAGCCATGGAAGTTCTAAGAAGCTCTGTGATTGGTTAGAAGCGTATTTCCTGAGTATATGTTCTTCTGTTTGAGCATCTGCCCTGGCTGAGGTCATATGTTATGTAGGGCTGATAAATATAAAGGCATTTGGTCACAGCTATAGAATGGAATAGCTTCCAAAAGAAATAAATGAATAAAAGTAAAACCTGTGCATTAGAGGGTAGTTTCAGTTTGTGCCACTTAGACCAGATTTACACATTGAAAGTCCTGAAAAACAGACCAAATGGGATCACCCTTGCTAAAAGGGGGGGTGCAGGAGGTATAGCGTAGAATGGCTTACAGCTTAATGTTTTATAGGCCATGTTTTTGATTTGCACAGCTTCTCTTTAGGTCTCATTTCTTATATTTCTGAGTGTTTGCAGTCCTTGTGCCTGACAAACGGCCACCCCCCCCAAAGAGACCTGCATGTGGATGCTGCTCTGGTGGACAAGCCTGCTCTATTGTATTGAATGTCCAGTCAGCAAATGCTGAAGTAAGCATTTGCTGCTAGTGCACACAGCATGGCTCAGGGTCGAAAGGGGGGTACATTTCTACAAGCCTGGATGTGTGTGTGTGTGTGTGTGTTTTGGGGGGTAATAATTTTGCTTACACTAATAGTTCCTACTGAAGACAAATACTCCTAACGAATTCTTCCATAATTAAAAATGACCTAAATATGTAAAGTGGCCAACATCTGGAAAAATGTTTTTGCACATGCCCAGACGACTGGTTGATCACTTACTTTGATTTAGAAAACAAATCCACATCTTTATCCCTCATCTGATTTATTTTTGATACCTAGTAAAACAGAGATCCCAGAGACAGATGGATTTTTAATCAGTGTGTAAAAGCGGAAGCACCGAGGTCGTCTCCTCCACTTGGAGCTGAGCGTCATCCATAAATCTCAGGCCAAGCTGGTGCTGCTCTTATTGTTTAACTGCTATCATCAGCTCGGGCTTTATTCCCTGTTGTTTGGACAGTGATGGTAGTCATTCATTCCAGAGGCAAAGCTTTGACCTGCAATTCCGCTTCAGATTCATGGTTTCTGTAATGCTGTGGGAATCCGGAAAGAGTGGGGACCAGGGAAATCCAATCAGGACATTCATCAGGGATAATAGCAGGGTACAGCATGAGAGAATGTTCACACTAAAGGCATAGTGGGCCGATCGAAGGCACCTTCAACTTTGTTGACTCTACAAAGCAAAGGCCAGCGCTCGGACGAGATCGTTTGGTTGATTAAATCAGATGATGTTTAGCTCGAAGACACGAAACGACTTTGACGCTTGGTTTTCTTTGAAAGTTCCACGTTATGAAAGTTCCTTGATTGAAGATGAATTTAAGAGAATGTCTGACTGCTTTTCTAATATGGTTTTATTACACAGAAAATACATCATGTTCTGTGCCTTTTTTGATGGAGGCTACATTTGGCTTCCACCGTAGGTCTTTACAGATAATGGTTTTTCATCTTTCTGCTTTCTCCTTTCTTCTCCTCTCTCTCTGTTCTTCTTTCTTCTTCTTATTGTTGTTGTCGTCCTTCTCCCTTCTTCTTCTGTCTCCCATCTTCTCCCGCTCTCTTCTTCTTCTGTTTCTCTTCTCCTTCCTTTCCTTCTTCCTCTTCTCTATATCTCTTCTCCTCCCTCTCTCTTCTTCTTCTTCTTCTTCTTCTTCTTCTTTTTGTCTTCTCCTCTTGCTCCCTTCTTCTTTCTTATTCTTCTTGTTCTGTTTCTTCTTATCCTTCCCCCTTATACTCCTTTTGACTTCTTTTTCTTCTCTCTCCAGTCTTCTTTTTGTTGTTGTTGTTCTTCATCTTTTCCTTCTCTTTCTCCCTTCTTCTACTTATTCTTCTTCTGTCTCCCACCCCCTCTATTCTTCTCCTTCTCCTTCTTTTTCTTCTACCTCTCTCTTCTTCTTCTTTTTCTTCTTCTTCTTATTCTTCTTCTTCTTCTTCTTCTTCTTCTTCTTCTTCTTCTTCTTCTTCTTCTTCCCATTTTTTCCCTTCTCTTCCTTCTCACAGCTGCGACCATTAGGGGGGTTTCAGGATTTCTTCCTGTAATCTTTAACTTCCTCTCTCACACCAACCACCTGCATGTTCTCTCCTGCCACATCCCTAAACATCCTCGTTGGTTTCCTCTCTTCATCCTGACTGGCAGATTCATCCTCATCATTTTATTCTCAATATACTCAACCTCTCTCCTCCCCCCATAACCAAACCAATGCAATATCACTTGTTCAAAAAACTTAATTACCATCGACATCATGGGGTTTGGTCTGTAGTCAATCAGAGCTGAAATGCCAGATTTTTTAGGGAATGATAATGTTGGTGGTGTGTTTAAAGTGACCTGTGTGAAGATGGATTCTAACTGGGCAACATAGACCTTTAGACACAATGAAGATTTGCTTAGGAGAGGTCATGGTAGGGTTAGGATCAGGCTCAGACTCCCTGAGGTATTATTGCAGAGGAAATGGCAGCTAAACCCCAGACTTCACCTTCTTATCTCTTATAGAGGCTAAATCTGTGTGGGCCCATGACTCATTGGTCTGATTGCATGCTGCCTCGCTCCACTAACTGCTAATAACTTCTGGACAGCAAGCCAGGGCACAGTGGTGGCACTAATGATCTTAGCTACTGTGGCACAACATATTTCTTTCAGTTCATTGTACCAGTTAATACTTTGTGACACACTTTGCAGTAAGGCCATCTCTCCTAAATGCAGTTATTGTTCATATCTAAACCAGCGTTTAGAATAACCATGTTAATTCCCTGTTTGTTATATCTCATATCTCTAAAATGCTCTCTTTGTGTGCAGGTGAGCTTTCCCTGCCTGCCCACTTCAGTCCATATGCTGGTGGTCAGTCCCCGGGGTCAGAGAACAGAGAGGACGCCTGTGCTCAGCTGGAGCTACGGACACTGGAGCAGGCTCTACTGGCCACCTGTGTGGGCAGCATCTCAGAGCTCAGTAAGATCCACTAACACCTAACCACTCATCTTACTGTATTTTTTTGGTCATGCTCTGCTGTTTTAATAGTTTTCAAAGTCAGAAAAGATCAATAAAATGAGGGAAAATAAGGCAAATTGTTTATCGATCCACATTTACAATCAGCCTTCCCATTTCCTTATTTTAGTTATGTGCCTACGTTTTTCCCATCTGAATTTCCAGTGTCTGGCTAGACACAGAAAAGTTTTTTATGCTTTTATTTACCATGTGTATTTTGTCATTTGAAATAAAAAAAAGGCTTTATGGGCCTTATTGACACAAAAAATGAATTAAATTGCCAAATTTACATTCACATTTTATACCATTAAAAAATAAAGAAAAGACTACTATATGAATAATATAAAAGTAAATAAAACTGACCACTTATGCCTTTTTTTGCTATAGTACTAGGACCATAGAAGAGACAATACAATACAGTCCCAATATCTGGGTTACAATATTGTGATTGTTGAAAACCATCTCAGCCACTCGTGATTCCTTTCCAATTTCAGTTGTGATGCAAGAGAATAACAAGGTCTTTAGAAGCAATGTTTTAAAGTATGTGCATGACCAGTACCAAAATAAAAATGCATTTGAAAAATAAAATAATCTTAAGACAGTTCACTCTACTATTGTTCCAAAAATTTTTTTTTGCAATATTATACAGTACTGTTTTTTCCCACCCACCTCTAGTAGGTTTAAAACATGACAGAAAACTGGAAACTTCTGTGAACTGATGAAGTAGAAACGTTTACAGATTTAAATCTAACCTTAAGTGTTTTTCTGAACTTGACGAGAGTTATTTAATTGTAGAAAGCTGAGGGACATGCAGCCTATTTTTCATAATTTTTCTTTGTTTATTTCACCAGCTGTAAGGACGCTTGGTTACTTTTACTTTTAAATGAAAAGACAATACCTGTAAATCTAAAACAGCTGTGTGTTAATCCTTTGAGTACATGGCTTCATGTTCATTCACTTGTCTGTCTTGGAAACGAAGGTGTTATTGTAAATAATAAGACTTTATAATAATAAAAATGTTTAAAAACTTTAAAATATTGAAATATTTAGAAATGTTTAATGTTCGAACACCTGGTAAGTGCTGAGGTCCCAACATGGGGTGAAAAATTCATTAGCAGTTGCTTAAAGAGTATAGTAAATATGAAAAACTTGCCTGTCTAGTCTTTTAATGTGTGATGATGTTAAGCAAACCGACCTAAACTTTCTGAAACTAAAATTCTGAGTGTCCACTGACTTTCGGTGTTTTTAGTGTGCCTTGATTTTGTTGACTTTAAGCACACAGTGGACTCCTGTTCATTACCGTATTTGGTTTTCCTGATGCCTGTTTAAAAAAGGCTTTCTTTGTGTCCGTGGTGTCATTGTTGCTCTCGGCTCACTTTGCGGCCCTGTTTTAGAAGGTGTGGCTGTGTTGGTAGTTTGTTTACTCAGCAGCCCCCTGCTCAGGCTGTGAAACACTTCCCTTCTCCTTGGGGGATCACCAACACTCCAGTAGTTGTACCCCTTCTACAAGAGCATCTTCTGTTTGCTCTTGAGGTGGAAAAATCACCTCCTTTGTGCCTTGTGATTGCTACAGGGCTTCAGAATAACGCCCATATCCAGAGCTCAGAAATAAAAAGCACGTTTTTGTTGAAGGACTAATGGAGATCATTTATCCAGTTTTGTTTTGATATTCTAACTGAACCACAAGTAATCGCTCATTGGTGCACATACCCTTGAGGCAGATGGCTTCAAGATTCCAGATCAGTACTTAAAGGCCTGGCCAAAATCTGACCCACAAGTGCAATGGAACTCAATCCCTATAAAGTCAGAATCATTCCTTGTATATTATATCACTGTCACACTCTGGTGAATACTGCCTCCACATCTCTCACACACATGTGATTATTTCTCCATGTGGAGTAGGCTGTTATAACCTTAGACTAATAACAAGTATTAGGGTTACTAAGGCTTTTCATGATCACCTTATTAATATCAATTGTTTTTTGCAATAAATTAAGTAGAATGTCCATTTTACACGATTCATTACTATATGTTTGCAATGCTGTTTGTCATAAAGCATTGTTATTGGATGCACAATGATATCAGTGAGTCGTAACAGTATGTGCAGATTTTGATACTTGAAAAATATTGGCATGGGACAGATTTTTAGATTTGGCTTATATTTTCAACCAGTATATGAAGCATTTATTCTGCACAATGTTTAGGTGATGCTGGAATACCATCTTAAAATACTTTCCTTTAACTAATTTTATCTCTAAGTTTATAAAAATAAAGATTATTTTGTTTTAATAAAAGTAGATGTAGTTCGATCATCCTACAGATGCCTATCCACCACCGTTCTTTCTGTTGTAAGGGTGGCACCAGTGATGGGCTGGCAAAGGGTGTGGCCCTCATTTTTCTTTTGTGTACAAAATGGCGCTGTCGATAAGCTGTGGGTTACAGCACATGCGCCCTAGCATTTTCTCATTTGTCCCCTAGATTTCCATTTTTACCAACACCCAGAGCACCATCTCACATCACAATGAGGTAAAAAGCTTTCCCACACACGTACCTGTTGTGTTTATATTTACATTTCTTCTATAGCACAGGGCTATTATACCTGATTGTTTCAACCACCCACTCCTATTGCGCTGATGGCTCAGTGGAAAGTACTCCCCTCTCATACATAGGGTCTCAAGAGTGTAGGCTAGGAAACAGGCATCCTTTTCACCATCCCCTGCACCTGGACCTCCTTCTGAGTGGGTTCCAGTTTACCCCAACTCCCATAAATAAATGAAGAAGACACAGAGGTATGCAGGAACCCCCTAAACCCCCCAATCCCACATCGGCTATGCGCTTCTGTTACACTCTTAGTGGCCACTGCTCTTTCTCTTGGCTCTTGATTCTCTAATGATGAACACAGACCATGAGGAGTTTGTCTCCTGGCTTCATGTGCTTCTTTGTCCCCATCGTCTTCCATCCTCCTCTTCTTCCTTGAGGGAAAAAGACAAGCCTGGATTTCTACCTAAGTGGGGAATTAAAGATGGCAGTGTTGATTTAAGGTTCCACAGTGTGGCGCAGACCTCTGAGCTGTATATTTGAGCAGTCTGAAGTCCAGTCACATTTGCCTCTATTGTAGGAGTTGCATGAGGAAAGATGCGGCATTGTCAGCACCTTCTAAAATACAGAGGCACAGCTGTGAGGTATCTGCAGTTGTCATTTAATAAAATATTTTTGGATGAGCAGATGGTTTCTGTATTATATCAGCAAAGCATTTTAATCATGGGGTCTTCAGGGAGGAAGTGTTTCAGGTATCTGTTTTCTTTAAAAGTCTGTAAAAAAGGGACCATCTCATATTACATATCATATGATGGGAAAAGCTTTATCAGTTATCAATCTGTAGACTTTATATAGAATATGTTACACTGTCTAAATCTGTGCTAAATGTGTGCTGCAGCAAAGTTGTCACCAATATTGACTGTTTATCATATATATTTTTTTACAATTTAATATAGTATTTTTACTCCAACTACACTATTTACTATATAAAAGAAAGGAAGCGGCAGGTGGAATAACATGGATATTCTTTGTATTTGTCTATGTATTCAGACTTTGATTTTCAGTTGCTAAAATGTTAATCACAACTACATTAGCAGCCTTGTCACAAATTTACATTGAAATTATGCGTAGGTGAAAATCCATTCACTCTATTGAGAAGTAATGACATCATTTACGAAAATCTTTAGTTATGCTACCGAGCTCAGAGATTGTATGGTAAGCAATGACAAATGCTTACCTTAAACCTTCTGCACCCAATTCACACCATTAAATTTTTTGATGCTGAGGTTCAAAAAATGATTTTTTATTTACATTTCCTCAGGTGATTTGGTGTCCCGTGCCATGCATCATATGCAGCGCCTGGCCTATGGGGGTTGCTCTTTCAGCCCTGGACGTCCTGGCCACAAACAGCCCCTCTCCTGGTCCCCTGATGCCCTCCGCACTCTGTACTACTTCCTCCGCAATCCACAAATGGAGTCTTTGGAGAACCCCAACCTGGAGCCCCCCAGGATGACCCTCAGCAAAGAGAGGTGGGTTAGGGTTCTGCAACAACATCTGTATAATGTGCCGTCTGTATAAATAGTTTTGTTATGCACAACTGCAAAGTTTAAGCTAAAATAAATCAGTTGCAATTCATTCCTCCAGCTGCACTGATTTTAGCTTTTAATTGTAAATTGTACTGTCTGCAAAAGCTGCATTTGTTCTGTTTCTTTAAAACATTCTCCTGGTGCTTTGTTAAAGTGCATATAATGGTTTTACAAGGGTTTCTCTGTTGTAAGGCATGATGCTTTTGCTCTTTGCTTCCATATGGAATGAGCATGTGGAACATTCTGCATTTATCTTTAGTTGTGATTGCCAATAGCTTTAACAGGTGTATCCATGCAGAGCTGCATATTGTACAGTATGGACAGTAGCTACATTCCTGGCTGTCTTTAGGAGGATGGAAACTGGACATTTTATATAATCATATAATGTAAATTCAGCACAGTTCTCTGGATTCCTCAGTGGCGGAGTGTTTGGCTGATGCCACAAGTTATTGAGCAGATCTTGAGCTCTGTTTACTCTGCTCTCTTGTTTAACTTGTTCACCAGTGATGACAAAATCATGGTTTAATACAATATCAACTGTTTTTAGCTCATTGACACAAGAAAAGAAAGCCTATTGATTCCAGATTTTAGACCCAGACCATCTTTGTGTTTGGAGAAATGTAAGTTTTGGTGTCTTTCTGTGTGGAGTGCGCTCCTCCAGGTGCTCAGGTTCTCTCCCACTGTCCAAAGACTTGTGGTTTAAGTTTACTGGCTATTCTACATGACCCATAAGGGTGTTGCCCTGGTATGGATTAGCCTCCTGTCCAGCGTAAAACCTGCCTTGGGCCTATAATCGGCTCCAGCTTTCCAGCAACCTGAAATGTATGATTTTGAAAAAGAAATGTTTGAATCGGTAAATAATAATTTGATTTAAAAGTACAATTATTGGAACAATTTGTGTTTCAAAAGTAATTTGTATAAATACATTTTTATGAATTTACATGATTACTAGAATTTACTAGTTCTTCTCCTTTTCCTTGACATTACATTTGTAAGTGTGATCTCAGACTTTTGGTAAATCATTGCAATTGACTGTGATTAAACATTATTAACGTTATTTCATTTTTCTGTTCAATTTCAAAACATAAGTTGGGCATCGGAATCACAACGCGACCGAATGGGCAACAGGTGGTCAAACTCACTTCTGGGAACCAATATAATTACATCTCTTTCCACTGTTGACCCTTACAGACCTTTGCCGGACAATATGTCCACAGACGTATCGGGGGGGGGGGGACTTCCTCTTCAGGAAAACAGTGCCTTCCATTTACTTCTCAGTGGCTTTCCTGGTCATGTCTAATTTGTAACACATGTGGTGCAGAGGTTATCGAGTGAGGGAGGCAGAGCAGTATAACAGCAGTATGTTCTCTCCTGCAGGCCCTTCCCCTTGTTGCCCCCACTGATGGAGTGGATGCGGGTTGCGATGGTTCATGCTGAGCATCGGCGGAGTCTGTTGGTGGACAGTGATGATGTGAGGCAGACGGCCAGGCTGTTGCTGCCTGGACTGGACTGTGAACCGAGACAACTGAAGTAAGATCTGAGAAAACAATATATTAAGCTTTTTATCTGAGCAGCAAGAATGTATCTATTAAAGTGTGCTTACATTTATATATACATTTACATTTAACAGTACAATGATCAACCACACCACTAAAACACTGACGGGTGACGTGAATGACAATGATTTTCTTGTAATCAGTAAGAATCTGAGCAACAATGAGAAGCATGCTAATGTGATGGCTAGACGACAAGTCCAAAATGGAAACTCTTGTGGGGGTGTTCTGGTTTGCAGTAGTACATGTATCTACAATAATTGATCCAAGGAAGGACAACTGATATCACAAGCGACGACAGGGTCGTGGGCCTCCAAGGCTCACTGATGTGCTTGGGGATTGAAGGCTAGCTTGTGTGGTCCAATGCCATAGAAAAGCTACTATAGCACAGAAATGAAGGCTAACTGACAGAATGGCGTCAGAACACACTATTGGTGTAAGTGGTTGTAATGTTCTGGCTGATTAGTGTGCATTTTTGGCTGTATGTGTGTTTCTGTATTAGCATGTGTTCTAAGAAAGATTTCCTTCTTCCCAACCAGCTCAGGAAGTTTTCCATTTATACCGTAAATATCTTTTTCTTGTCCTTGTTTCTTAGGCCAGAGTGCTGTTTCAGCTCTTTTAAGCGCTTGGACTCGAAGGCTGCAACAGAGAAGTTCAACCTGGACCTAGGCTTTCGCATGCTAAACTGTGGACGCACTGATCTGATTGGTCAGGCTATCCAGCTGCTGGGTCCAGATGGGGTCAACACTATGGATGATCAGGTCAAAACTATTGCCTGTTCTTCTCTTACAAATGGAATACAGCTGCTTTCTAAATAGCCTTGTTTTTAAACATATTGGGTATAATATCTGACACTGTAAAAGACGGGACGAAGCGATGTAAGAAAAAGAACAACACACACTTTCTTTTTTAACAAAAATACCTTAAGTGTTTATACCTATACAAAGCCTGTTTTTCCCTTTTAAATAGCTTTAAAATTGGGTATTTTCATTAAGGTACTTCATTTATATCTTACATACAGTAAGTTTTTACCAACTGCAATAAAACAAATAAAAAAAATTGTCTGACTGAGAAAACATACCTGCAGTTTTATACCCATAGTAGAAACCTCCCACTGTACTGTACCACAACAAACATGCAACTATGACCATGACCTACTTACAGTATAAGGCAAAAACCCATAGTTCTAGAAGGACAGTATGAGGCTGAGTTTACAGGTCTATTTTATAGCTACACTCCTTATTTGAAAACCTTCTCCAAGTACAATTCCTCTAAGTGTAAGTAGGTCACCATAATCAATAGCAGGATTTTTTTCTAATTACTGATAGATTTCAGCTGGTTTCATGACTTTCCATACCTTTCTGCACATTTCTTCATTCCATTAGGGGTGTACATTGGGTGTTCCCCAATGATAGATTGTGGCTTATATATTGATTTTGCCCAAATTGGATTGGGCATTTTTTTAAATGGGGCAGCCTATCTACAGTAAAGGCATGAAAACACAACGCTAAAAGTTTACCGTAATTCAGTGTACAAAAAGACGACATCCCCAAATGATTAGTTGAATTTAAATGTACTGTTTACTTTAGCAATGAACAGTTCGAAAAGCAATGAAAAACAAAGATAGTTCAGTGACGGGTCAGAATAAAACGTGGCAGATTTAAAGTGCCATTGCTCATGTTACGTTTCCCGTGCTTGCCCTGCTACCTCGTCTTCAGGGTTGAGTGGCAGCCTCACTCACTTCCCAACTTTGAATTCTTCTGAACCAGCCAGCACAGAGACTCACTGTTTTCTCTCAGCACAGAGAACAATTTCTGTTCCCCTTTCCCATTTCCAAGCCGCTCCAGTGTACGCTGCTAACCTGTGTTCTCTCGCTAACAGGCTACAACTCTCTGCTAAAAACAACATTATTTCCACCCCTTTTCCACCCGCACTGCCCACCCGTTCTCCGCTGCATACACTACACAGACCATATTGCATTGCGCCACATAAAACCACCACATCCCATAACACCCCTCTGGGAAACGGAAGCAAGCTTAAATTTTCCAGCGTAGTTCTTGCATTGCGGCATGATAAGTTCCAAATTGTATTAATTAAATTGTTTATGCTCAACTACAGTATAATGTCCAGGAGCATGTCAAGTTAGATGCTTCATAGCCTAAAGGTTAGAGAAGTGTGACCAAAGGGTCACAGGTTCGATTCTCGGAACCGGACAGCAGGCTGAAGTGCCCTTGAGCAAAGCACCTAACCCCCAACCGCTCACAATGTATGTTTGCCAAATGCTGTAAATGTAAAAAAGATGTAACATTAATGGCTGTGTTATTTTGAGGGGACAGCAAATTTACACTGTTACACAAGTTACATTACACTTACATTGTATCAAAGTGTCATATCTTCAGTGTTGTCCAATGAAATTATGTAATAAAATATTTACAAAAATGCAAAGGGTGTGAGATACTTTACCTTACTATATGGACATCTATAGCTTGATTTCTTTGGATGTGTCGTTACTGACATCCAGTGAGAATTTCATGTCAATAGCACTTTTAGAAATATATTTACTTAGAAAATTGGTTACATGTTCAATACTTATTTTACCCACTGTATATCATGAAATCACATTATTCCAGAAGTCCTGGTCTTTGTCTATATTCTCTCTGGTAAATTTCAGTCTTGATGTTTCTCAAAGGTTTTCTCCTTCCTCCTTCCAAGTTGTACAGTCTCTTTCTGACTGTAGATGTAGCTGATTGGTTGCTGTAGGCCTCGTGGTGACATGTTAGGGATTTTGGAGGCTTCTTTCATCATCTTGCAGTCTACTCTCGGGTGAACTTGCTTGGACGGGCAGACATAGGCACATTGGCAGTTGTTTTGGACTTGCTCCATTTGTAGACAATTTTCCAGACAGTTGAATTTCAAATTATTTTGATATATTTTTTAATCCCTCACCATACTTACTATATGCTGCTTTTTTGAAGACCTCTGATAGTTTTTTTGATCTCACCATGGTGTTTACTCTCGCCTTTAAATAAAGCTTCAAAATGCTGACGATGAGTAATGTGTTCTAATCACCTGTGTGTGATTTTAATTGGGAATAAAGGGGGAGGTGTCCTAATTGATTATTCACCAGAAATAGTTTTGAAAAGTATTTTCTTCAGTTTTAATTTTCCAGTATTGTTTAATTGAGATTAAATCTCCAAGAAGGTCTAAGAATATTACAGGCTTTTATAGGGTTCCCCTTATTTTTTCGTGGTCGGGCCACCCTTAGCAGCAACAACTGCAATCAAGCATTTGCAATAACTTGCAATTAGTCTTTTACAGTGGAGGAATTTTGACCCAAACTCATCTTTGCAGAATTGTTGTAGTTCAGCCACATTTAGGGGTTTTTGAGCATGAACCGCTAGGACATACCACAGCATCTCAATAGGATTCCAGTCAGGACTTTGACTAGGCCACTCCAAAGTCTTGATTATGTTGTTCTTCAGCCAATCATAGGTGGAACTGCTGTTTTTTTGGATAATTGTTCTGCTGCAGAACCCAAGTTAATCTCAGCTTGAAGTCACGAAAAGATGACAGCAGAATTCATGGTAGCAAAACAGTACCAGACAATCACACTACTGCCACCATATTTTACTGTTGGTATAATGTTCTTTTTTTGAAATGCGGTGTCACTTCTACACCAGATCTAATGGGACACACACATTCTAACAAGTTAAACTTTTGTCTTGTCAGTTCACAGAGTATTTTCTCCAAAAGTCTTGGGGATGTTTTCTGGCAAAATTGAGACGAGCCTTAATGTCTTTCAATAGTAATTTTGGTCACCTGGCCACTCCTGGGAATGTTCACCACTGTTCCATGTTTTTGCCATTTGTGAAAAATGGCTTTCACTGTGGTTTGCTGGAGACTCAAAGCTTTAGAAATGGCTTTATAACCTTTTCTAGACTGATAGTGAAGGAAGGAAGGATGGAAGTAACATTGGTAGGTTAGTTGGCTTCAACAGCAAGGACATGGACATTATTTATTAGATTAAATAGTGACAGACTAACGAACTGAGGACTAAACAGGGGTCATAACTACACTTAGGACTACAGAGATCTGACCACAACTAACTCATACACGTGTGTGTGTATATATATATATATATATATATATATATATGTTGTGGTCAGATCTCTGTAGTCCTAAGTGTAGTTATCACTACTGTTTTGCACAAGTTTTGAACCCTGCGCTTTATAATCCATGATTTTTCATGATTTTTGTGATATCGTAAGAGAATTTGTTTCTGTATATCCTATTTCTGGATGTACAGAAAGACTTAAAATGACAAAGATGAACATATACAAGTGTAGTACTCACAGTAAATCGCTACTCCACAAACGTTTGGTATCAAAATAAAAGCGTTTGTCGAGGCGATATTTTCTAAGTGTAACATAGACTTACCTTCACTAAGTGCAACAGCACTACCATGGTACCACATTCAGTCGTATATTATGAGTGAATTTTAAGGTTAAAATGTTAATTTTGATGCTAGCAACCGATTCTCTGGACTGGCTGCTCAGCTCCGTCACTCTAATGAAGCCGTGTTACTGCATCATAGCCTGAAAGGTAGGGCGATTATATTTTTCTGCTGTGCTGTAGGTTATTGTTATACAGGACATTTGTTAGTCGTTTAAACAGCACAGTATATGTTTCGAACTTGTAATTACCGGTACTTGTACATATACGTAAAAAGTTATGCAAATATGTACAGAGCTCAAAATGT
>JBBIGC010000041.1:21172075-21198673 GCA_037576955.1 Lepidarchus adonis
GTGTGTGTGTGTGTGTGTGTGTGTGTGTGTGTGTGTGTGTGTGTGTGTGTGTGTGTGTGTGTGTGTGTGTGTTTATTAAATATAAGCATTTGTGGCACAAATGATTTTATGTAAAAAAAAAGTGCTTAAGGTGAAGAACTACAGCTGCAGCTACATCCTTCTCTCAAGGACACAGGGGATTAACCACCGGATGGGGAATACACACCATCACATTATCTTGTACTAGTCACCACAGTCACACACCATCACATTATCTTGTACTAGTCACCACAGTCACACACCTTTTTAACTCAAACACTATGCACATCAAGATGCAGTTCAAAAAGCTGCTATTGACACAAATGTGAATAAAGATTTTGAGGAAAAATAAGACACAGTTTATTCTTATGTTTAGATACCCTGATCAAATCATAAACTGTCTGTACATTATATATATATGTACAGAGAAACTCATATTTTAATGGCAACAAAATGATCATCATTATGAGAAAATGG
This sequence comes from Lepidarchus adonis, assembly GCA_037576955.1. Classification (NCBI taxonomy): domain Eukaryota; kingdom Metazoa; phylum Chordata; class Actinopteri; order Characiformes; family Lepidarchidae; genus Lepidarchus; species Lepidarchus adonis. Next base: position 21,172,571 of record JBBIGC010000041.1, read on the forward strand.
AATGTGTTTCATCCGACAAGAGCCCAAACAGAGTCGTCCTTCTCTGGACACCAGATGGGAAGTGAAAAAGAGGCTGAACTGAGAACACCTGGCATTGGACAGTGGAGGGAGAAATGATGAGCCTGCATCACACCTGGGGTACTATAAAGACACTGGCCCAGAACAAACAGGACCCACAATCCTTTGTTACTGCCCTAAATGCCAGATGCATAAAGCGCAGTTAGTAACTGTTGATTTGCAGAACTTACAGGGAATGATTGAACATGATGAACAGTGGCCTGGCCAAAAGCTATGGCATTTTCTTTTTGTATTTTTGTATTGTTTTTGTCATTATTAATTTTTTTAAATATCTAAACTGTGCACTAATTTAAGCAGGGCTGATTAAGTTTATGGCCTGTAAAGTAACTGGGTTACATTTCACTGCTGGTCATACTTGTATAACCTGTATGTGACAAATAAAGATCTTGAATCTTGAAATCTTGAAATGTGTTAACTTATTTATATCAATAAAGCATGTAACTTTACCCACACAGCACAAAGCTGTTCTAAAGGATGAAACAAAAAAGTTCAAGACTAAAAAGTGACCCTGGTCAGTTTTACACAGCATACAAAATATATCACCATGCAGCAATAGCCATTAATCAAGCACATACTAAATATACACTGAGACTTACTGAGAGAAAGGCATGGACGATGTCCGCTTTGATCGAGCTCAGAGGTTTGTCCTGGATCACCACGAAGATCTGCTCTTCTTTCTCCAAATTAATGAAATTACCAAACCAAGACTTTTTGGCAAGTCTGGAAAAGAAAGCAAGAGCAAGGAAGAGTGAGAAAACAAAAAAGTTAATGATCCATAAAGCCTCCAAAACAGATAAATATATGCCATCTGTAGATAACAGCTACTGGTATTAATAACAGTGTGAGGACAGTGTGTCTTGTGTACATGCAGTAACTATGAGCTACAAAAAGAAAAGCTGTCAGAGTTGTGGCTGAATTTGCACCCATCAGAAAGAAATAACATTACAGAGAAATCACAGAGGAAGTGCTCCTTGACAGGTCTTGTCCATGGTAAATAAGGCATTTCACACAAACACAGGGTCTGACATTTACACAGAACTCTGCTAAAGACAGAAGACCTAACACACTCATCCTGTAACATAAAGTATCATAGTTAAGCAATGCCACATAACCAGCAATGACATTCTACACACACACATAAAACAGGAGGAGATACACAAGGTGTAGGGCTGAATAATATTATGATATTTTAGCGTTTAGCAACATCTGACAGTAAATAAAATTGCCCTGATGAAAAATTCAATTTTTTCCAAAAAAAAAGTCTATAATTAGCAAAAGAAAAAATGCTTAAAGGAATAGTTCAGTGTGAAAACCACCCAACCATAACATATAACAAAGCTTTGAAATTAACACTGTTAGCCAAATCAATAGTCACCCACATCTCATCACGCAATACATCCCTACAACATGATTCAAACCACATCCAGCTCTTGTAAATATGAATAGAACATGTTAACTATGCTGTAGCACCTACCGTCTGTTTTAGAATTAATCATTAGCTTTTAATGAAAGTGTAGAAATGTGTCTCTCTTTCAGGTAGTAATGTTGTAGCACATATCATCTGCACTGTTGTAGCACTTACACTGTTTTCTATGACTAAGAAGATTGTATTGGACTCCCTGTAATTTACACATCAGTGTTGTCATGAATATGTCTGAATTTATGCTTGATTGTTCCTGTACCTGGAAGTCGCTTTGGACAAAAGCATCAGCCAAATGAATAAATGTATATGTAAAATGTAAAATGTCATTTATTTGGTACAGACTTGGACATTGATGTGGTTTAGGACACGGGATGACAGTAAGACCACAATATCCACAAACCACCTCAGGAGCAGGAGCAATGGTCTACAATCAGTTTGTTTAAACATAACCATTATATTGGCACTGAAGTTTTATTTTATTAATTTATTTATCATTATTATGTCCTAAATCACACCCACTGTGCAATATAATGAAGACTTTAAGGAGAAACATTTTGGCAAAGTAATTTATAAGAAACAACTATTGATTTTCATTATTTGTTAGCTACATTAGATTTGAAGCTCCAGTGTCTTGTCTGATGAACAACATCTGAGGTAAAAGGAAATATGTGTACTTTACAATACAGTGCATTAAAAACAACCTGAATAAAGCTCAGCATTATTCTGCCTAAAATAACGTTCATTTAATAAATCCTGTGAACCAAAAACAGCCACAAAACTTCATGTTTAACATTTCAGGATGGTCAGAACAGTTGCAATACTGATGAAGTAATAAGTCGTGCAGATCAATGAGGGCAATACAGCCTTTATTACTGACTATAGGAGAAATGATCACAAGTTAGGAAAGACAAATATCAAATCTAATCTAAAATCACAGATCACTGGAATAGACATTCTGCAAAGTAACTTGTGAGTCTAAAATCCACCAATTATCAAGTGCACGTCCACTGAATATGCAGCCAGTTAATGAACCATCTGTCTCTGGAGTGACAGCTGAGGACAACAGCAAAAAGGTTTGAATTAGGGCTTTTTCTGAAATGAATAAATCATAGGAATTTGACAACAGAGTTTTCTATTGTAACACAATAAAGAAATAACAGTAAACCATTCACAAACATAAAAACGAGAATTTGGAACTTAACACCAACTCCTAATGTAATTTACTCATAATTTTGTACATTTTTTGTTTGATTTGTTTGATTATTTTCTAATTCTTTACTGTTTAAATATAAAAAAAAAAGTATTTAAAAAATGTCATTATCATGGTTTATGAAGGCATAGGACATTTGGTCAGAATTGATAGCAAGATGAATGCAGTAGGTTATCAAAAAATACAAGAGGACAATTTGCACTTATCAGCCCAGAAGCTGCACATGGGACGTACTTGGACATTCCAACATGACAATGACCCAAAATACAAGGCCGACCTGTCATTGGCTACAGCAAAAGCAAAGGTTCTGGAGTGGCCATCTCAGTCTCCAACTCTGGGGAGACCTCAAACGTGCAGTTCATGCAAAACAGCCTAAGAATTTACAGGAACTGAGGTCTTTTTGCAGCAAGAATGGGCAGCTTTACTCTCTGAGAAGATAAAGAGCCTCATCCAGAACTACCACTAAGACTTTGTTGATGTTAAAGGGGGAAATACACTGTATTAAGAACTGGGGTATGTAAATTTTTGCTCAGGGTCATTTGGGTAGTTGGTTTTGTGATTATGATTTAAAAAGAGTAAACACAGTTGATTGATAATAAATGGCTTCAGCCAATGACTAACCATGAGTTAAAGAAAAATGTGTTTATTATATAATTCATAAATTCTGTAAGATTATGTAAACTTATGAGCACAACTGTAAAATGTGTATTATAACCATGGCCTATTCATTTATTGAGAAGATGAATTAGTATCAGTGCTTGAGTTTTACTGAGGAAGTGAAATGTAGGCGAGATTGAACTGCCACTGCTTTGTATTAAACAAAACCCCTTTAAAAACAGCCTTGGCAGAGGGAGGTCAGTCACAGGCCTGTGGTTTGAGGTCTGAAGGCTGATGCACGGCTCATTTCGCTGCCCCTCTTGAACTGTGAAGCATGCTGGGATTTTGCCACAGAGCGTGCTTATCTAGGCCAGTGCATGTAGCTTGTCTTTCCCAAAAGCCAGTGGAGGCACTGCAAAAGCCGCTTCCCAACAACGTGGGTTGGCTGGACCCGCTTTGGAACGCGGCTGTGAAGCTAAGCAAGTGGAACAAAAACACTGAAATATTAATGCAAAGCAGGTCCCTGACAATGTCATCGTCGATAAAACAGGGTTAACGGGAGTCAGCGATGTTTAAGCTTTTGCTTTCACTTCAGCTCACTTTCAGAAATATCCATGAGTCGGGCACGCAGAGGCTCAGCTGGTTCCGTCCAGCACCCGCTGGGCTGATGAATGTGCTCTTAGGGGTGGAGCACTTACAACTCCTTGTAATTGGTTGATAAAGGAAGAGTGCATTAAGTGTGCTATAACTTACTCGGGGGAAGACTCCGGAGTTAGGCCGGACATTTCCTCTTGCGTGGGTACTGCGAACAAATAGGATGCATGGTCAGGAACAGGGCATGGACTAAAACCTCATATATCACAACGTATACTGAAAGTGATGGCCTTCATGAACCAGTGCCTGCAGTGAATACTGATAAAGTACAGCTAATTATTCTGCACTTTAAAAGCTTTTCAGCATTCTGTGCTATCAGTGCACCTGATCTTCCCCTCCAGAGACAGAGAAGGAGAGACTGAGACAGAGAGAGAACAAAAGAGAGTCCCTCTACAGCTGGAGGTTAGGGTAAAACGCTTATGGAGGTTTCATTATCATAACTACTGATGTGATATCAGATAAAGCTGGTAATGGTATATCAACCAGCTTTTAACCTGCAGATTACAGATCACAGACCCGAGAGGCTTCTCCTGGCTAAATACGCAGATGGGAAAGGAATACAAATCTACAGAGAACAGCAAACAAGCTTGAGTGCTTTCTCTTCTTTCTTCTTAAGCTTTGATTCTTCCATTTTTTTTAATTTTACAGGAGTTATGAAGCTAATAAGCAATGACACACCAATCAGCAGCATGCACACAGCATGGCTTCATCTCGAGTGTTGTTAAGGCATCTCAAATACACTTGCTTATATGTTTTCCTGTCCATTTAACAGAATTAAGGCCTCATGACAGCTTGGATCAAACACATAACACACGTTTGACCATATGTACAGATATCAGTAGGTCATGAAGGCAAAAACCACATATGTTAATCTATTTCAGTGTACTTGGCAACTTCAATTGACTATGTGCATTAATGTAGGAGTGCAATGTGGACAGTGCTAAATGGTAAGGTATAGGCCTACAGTCCTCCAGTGTAAAATTAATGGTCAGAAATCAAAGATATTTGCAAAATAACTGCACTTTGTCCAACTCTGGACCTGGAGAGCCAGTGTCCAGCACAGTTTGCTGATTTCCCAGAACAAGCACATATGGTTTGACTCACCTGTTAATTGCCAGGCTTAGTGAGAGTGTTTGAGGAGGGGAACGACCAAACTGTGCTGGACACCGGCCCTCCAGGCTCAAGTTTGTACATCCTTTCCTTACAGCAACCTTGGTTTTGCAATTTGCATAATGGATAGACAGCATTAACATTTGTGCCAAAAGCAGATGTTTTTTATGCGTTTAATGCCTAGCACACTGCACACTGCAGAAATCGATCTGTTGATGTAAAATGTTGAATTTATGTAAGTATTCAATCATTCAAATTATTTATCTCTTCTGTTCTGTCTTTGTCAGAAATGTCCTGTTGGTGATAAAAAAAATATTATAAAAATAAATATATTCTATTTAAAATAATTCAGTTGATGGAATTTGGCTAGGGAAATTTGATTGGACCTATCAGATACTGTTTGCCGAATGTATCCCCTTTTCAGTAAAGTAACCATTTATTAATTTTTCAGAGATAGCGGAAAGAAAACTGCAAACGGTATTTTTGGCCTATCACTTCAAGATGCGTTTCTTCGCACAGACAGGCTGTCAGATGATATGACTGCTCTTTCATCTTCACTGTTACCTTGTAGTTTTCTGCGATGGAACCGCGGCGAGCCGAGGAAGCTGTTCTTGATGGAGTTGAGCCGTGTCCTCCAGGGCATGCCCCCGATGGAAGGGCTTGGGGGAGGTGTGGGGCTGGGGGTCCCGGCCGGACTTTCCTTGGGCGTGTGCACAGGTGTTCCTTTAGGGGTCGGAAGGGGGCTGCCCCGCGGGGAAGGGTGAGGGGTGACCTGTAGAGTGGGGATAGATTTGCCGTTGTGGTCAGTCCCGGCCAGCGGGTGCAGGTGGTGGTGGTGGTGGTGGTGGTGGTGGTGAAGCCGGATGGGCGAGAGAGGCGGAGCCTGAGAGAGTGGAACTGAAAGCTTGGGCGGTACAGTGAGGGGCGGCCTGCGCACCTTTGGGCTGTTGGGGATGGGCGGAGGAATGGGATGTGTGGGCATTGAGGGCGTGGAGGGCTCAGATTTGGCGGTTGAAGGCGTGGGCGTGGTGTTGGGAAGGGGGTTGGACCTGGTACTCTGTAGAGGCTTATCTGCAACTTTGGGTTTTGCTGGAAGGGTCTGAGTTTTGTTGTTGGCTTGTAGGACTCCTGTCTTTGGCTGGAAGGCATTGAGTGGGTGGGGGCCTGTGCCGTTGGCCCGGAGTGAGTGGGTGGGGCTGTGGTTGGGTGACTGAGTGAGCTCAGCGGATTGCGGAGGGACGAAGAATCGCCTCACAGGCTGGGACAGCAGCAGCAGCAGCACATGCAGTAGCGGCATCACCAGAGCCAACACATCCCACAGCCCGTGCGCGTACCCACACACACACACACACACACACACACGTGGTGCACGCACAGCCCAGAGGTTAGCACGCACCGCAGCGCAGTCACGCACACACACACACACACCAACGGCACACATGAACGGATGGTGGGCAAGGCAGCAGAGACGTTGTGTGATGGAGGGAGGGGAGAGTGCAGAAAAAGAAAGAAAGAAAGAAAGAAAAGAAAGAAACATGCCATTAGCACAACAAGCCGAAAGGCAACAAGGACTATGGAAAGAAAATGTGCAGCATTTCCAGTGTTCTTGAAGCAAAGACCAGCCACAGAAACCAGCTGCAACAATAAAAGCTCCAGGTCTTTGTTAAAAGACCAAAAAAAAAAACTGCCAGAAGTGACCAAGCAAGCAGGAAATGGGCGCGTGCCACACGTGAGCAATATTTCAATGAGTAGTAACTCTACGCTATTGTCAGAATTATTGCTTATAAATATTTGCTTAACTTCTGTAGTTTATTTTAAATAAATAGTCTCATTACAACATCAGATTAACAGTGTTAATTCACAACAATAGCGCCACACTATGGACATGGCCAGTTCAAAGTGCGTAGCTGAGCACAGTATTGTGATGCTGCTGCTAGGGAGATGACATGAAGATGTTGTGAACACTAATTGCATTCATTTCTTAAGGGACATTTAATATATTGTCACTGTCTGAACAAAATCTCCATTTCTCTCTCTTTTTTTCACATTTTAAAAAATGTCAAGGTGAATGGATCAATGAAAATGGTCCAAAATGACTAATAATTAAACATTTTGACTTTAACTTGCTTGAAATGTTTTATTCTTCTCCAGTGAAGTTACTTTTTTGGAGATGCAAGGTTTTGTTCCAACAGCTATAATATATTACTATACTGTATAACAGTAAAACCACCAAAATCATACCATACTGTGAATATTTCACAAACATTTTTGTCAACAGCATAAAACACTGCAGCTACTGCTGTTCAACAACTAGGAATTGATGATTTCAAGAAAACTATAAAACCAATATGGTGGCAGACACACGATATCTAATAATGTCAGTCTGATAATAACCGTCTTGCATACTGTGGGTGAACTAGGAAATTAATTTTTAGATGTTTCCCAAAGAATGAATGGAGCTGTGGATAATTCAAGCATAACTGACCATGTGTAACAGTGTAAGAATATTACAGTGGCCTGTTTGCACATTAGAACAATTTATCCATTGACTGTGGTCAACTTTAACAAAGGTCTTTAGCTCCTATCAACAAAAAAATGTTTATTTCAGAGATAAAACATTTTACTATATCATAAACATGAGTGATGTTGAGAAAACTGGAGAGGAGTATCAACCAGACTGCATTAAGTCTGCTGTAAAGCACAGAGCTGGAAACCCAGTAGTGTTGGTGAGCTTGTGTTCATTAACAGGATCTTGAATTCAGAAGTGTACAAAAGCATTTTGGATGCAAATCTGCAGAATATCTGCAGACAAACTGTTGCAACAATAATGATCTGAAAAATACGAGTGTGTTTAGAATAAATGCTTCTTGGTTTGATATTTAGCTTCCTAATACCATAAGCTTAATACATTTTTAGTATGGGACACATATTCGTATAATACATTTTATATCCACAATGCCTCATAGTAATGACAATATTTCTAAGCAGATAATGCAAAATGTATCACTGCTAATAGATACAAGTATAATATAATTTCTCAAAATAATTAAAAGTTTCAAATACATTTTGCTGTCTAGCATATATGATTTAAATCTTGACTGCCTGTTACTTTCTAAGTAAGTTTAATACGTTTGTTCACATTTTTATATAACATTTAAAAAAATACCTGTATATAAGAAAAGCCAATTTTTTGTATGGTAAAGTATTACTGTTATTTTTATGTCATAAATATCTGATTTATTAATTTGCATTAATGTCAATTACTGTTTTCACTCACATGTCGTGCTGCACTGGATGTTATCCTGTCCTATAATACTTTCTAAATGCATTTTGCATTCTTTTTTGTGCACTTTGTGTAATCCAGTCCTGTCTGCACTTTTCTATGTTTCTGCTGTTGTTCCACCATAGTCCTGGAGGAACGCTGAGTTGTTTCACTGTGTAAAAGGTTGAAATGACAATGAATACCCACTTGTCTTGACTTGACTGTCTTGGCTAAGTTGTACCTGCAGAGTTTGCGATTGACTAACTCAAAGGCCCCTTCTCCCTGTACGTGCTCTACAAACGCAGCCTTTTATCCGTCCCCTGGTTTGTGTGAAGCACACTACAGTAGGTATGAGACTGCAGAATATTTCAGACTTTAGAATATTTGATCAGAGTGGATTCAAAGCAGGATTTAGGCAGAATCCTGCAGGGAATTCACTCGTGTAACTCAAAGACAGCATATTGGGAAGACTTAGTGGTGGATTTGTAATCGGTTAGCCAGTTCAAACAAGTCAACTGTAAAAGCTGGATACAGCTTGAGCTCTCCTGTAAGTAAGGGAAGCAGGATTTTCAGATTTTACCAAGCCATTAGCAACCGAGGCCTTCAAATGTCTCAGGGCTACAATCCCCTGAATGAGAAATAGATTAGAGCTAATTATGCTGGGCATTGCTTTCTGATTGCACTGGCAGTAATGCGTAGTCTATTAGCAGGAACAGGCAGCAATTTTATTGCATTACTACTGTTTTAGATGAAAACCCAGACCTTGAGCATGGCTAATAATATATATTTTTGGTTTTGCTGCTTGATATTCGCTTTGAAGTCTGTGGCATGGAGCGTAGCTAATGAAAGGGCTGTACTCTGAGCTGGTTGGATGATATCATTTAGAAACGTGACCTATCTTGCATACTCGCGTGCATATCCTTCTTACAATCGCAGGACACTGATGCTAATTGGCTACATGTCTCTGTAGCTCTGCAGGCTAGGTTTGTTTTTTCTGAACAGGCAGACAAAGGTCTTGGCTCATGCAAATTAGGGAATGTGTTAACTAATGAGTGGGACCAGGTTTTTCATGTTCTAGTTAGTAATAAATCTCACCAGCAGAAAAAATGTCCAGATTGTTTTGCATTGCAGGCTTACGCATACCATTTATGTGCAAATAATAATTAGTGTTGCATTAATTATAGAAAGATTAAATATAGCCATGTTACTGACAGGCTCATTGTAGATGACATTGGACTGACTTCCTAGAGCTTAAGCCTGGACTAAAGGGATTTTCAATTAAGAAGACCTGACTTAACCCCATTAACCTCTTAAATATCCAGGTTTATGAAATCCTAAGATTTATTATGGTATTATGAAGGTTTATTATTAAGGGATTAATCCTTGAACAATCTGATTTCTGAAGTACTAAAGTACAAGGGCAACCAGCTGCATATGCTGCTGTAGAAGCTGTGATTGTAGCCTCTGGTAATTATAATAAGTTGGAAAAATTACCTTTTACCTTAATTATTCTTTTTCACCATTAGGATTGAGATAATGCTACATATGGATAATTCAAATGGGATTGAGGAAAATTGTGCTAGTGTCACCTCATGCCTCAAGACTAATAGCAGCCAAATGTGCTACAGTAAGTATCACTATACTTAGGTTATATATTTATTATTTAGTTCATACTAACTTTTTTTTAAATTAATTTTCTGGGTGATTCTAAGTACACCCACATGTGTCATTCAGGCATTTCTGCTCTTGATGTTTCATGAAAATTGGTGCAGTTTGTTGGTTCTGAGGTGACGTGATACATGCTAAACTAAACCAGCAATCATTTCATATTTTTTTATTTATTTTATTATTTAGGAATGACCAGGATCACCTTTTATATTTTCAAAGGGTTTGATCATGTGTGATAAATTGTGATTAAAAAAATCTATTTCACTCCTGTAATATTGTAAAACAGAAAAGGGAGGGCACTGTTCCTCTGCATGTCACTGACATAAACAGAGATTGTGATATTAATGAACTTTCCATTCATCCACCTTCCATAGACACCATTTCCTCAGGACAGAGCCTATCCAGAGAAAGGCGGGGTATGATTTGGAACAGGCCCAGGCAGACTGAGTTGAGTGCAGATGGATGGCTTACCCGTGGACTGCTGAGAGGGCTGGTGGACAGACCAGACGAAGCTCCACTGATGGATCGTGACCTAATACGACACAGATTTGTACAGACAGTCATAATGTTGTCACAATGTATTGAAAAATATATGAAATGTATTTCAGATGCCTTTTAAACTGTAATATGTTGAGTAAAACTGCATTAAGGCTGAATAACTGAGAAAATGCACAGAAGCTGCCAATAAAGTTTAACAATGCTTCTATAATGGGATTATACTGAAGGATAACACGCTTATATTCAGCAGGAGGAGAGAACTCTTGGCTCTTACAGTAACAGGCTTATGGTGCTTACTGACAAAAAATCTAAAACATTTGTACAGATAATAATAATAATAATAATAATAATAATAATAATAATAATAATAATAATTTTATTTCATTATTATTATTATTATTCACAACAATAATAATAATAATAACAACAACACTAATAATAAATTATTATTATTATTATTATTATTATTATTATTATTATTATTATTATTATTATTGTTATGCTGTCTGATTAAGTGATTAATAGTAGTTATAAATAAGAACATAGAGACTTTGCAATTACTGTTATGTTAATGTTTCCAATAACAATTTTTAGAGCTTTTACCATTTTAAAAGTACAAAATCTAACATACTAGCCAGCAACTAACCTATCAGTCAAAATACAATGATGTACTACAATCCAGTTTGATACAATACAATACATTGTTGCTTTTTTGAGTTAAGAACATATTTATTTACATATAAATCTGCTTAAGGAATGCTTATTGTTATAATGCAGTTGTGGTGAAAGTCATATTGGTGCACCAGTGGAATTGGTTCCTTTTTGTTCGGTATAATAGTTTGATTTTGGCCAATTGGTATAACAATTTTTTAGGTAAATAACATGAGCCAGTTTAATGCCCTCATTGTGTACAAAATCATAATGAGTCATTGAGCTAAATTGCAACTTGTATCTTGCTAACAATATGGTGGTTTATTTGATCCATATTCTTTAGGCACATGATTTTTCATTTACACATGTAACGTTTTCTGCGGTTTCAGAGCTGCCATGGGCGCATGTTTCTACATACAGTACACTACAAAATCGGACTGATATGGTAGATATGGGCTGATCATAGAGTTGAGCCCAAACAGGTTGCGTAAAACATGCTTGTTAGATATACACGATTACACAACAATATTGCAACACCTTCATGGAACATTGCACATCATCCAGGGCTATTGAGAAATGAAGGTGTATACAATTAGCCAGTTTGTATGAAAGCTAATGGAAATTTGACTTTTGTTGACATGAGATACATCTGAAGATAAATTTCGTTGACAATAAGTATGCTGTTTTTTCATGTTCTTCTCGATTTGTTATGTTTTAATGCAGGAAACACTGGACTGTCAGCGTGGATGGCTCCCATGAGCATCTTGGATTTAATTGGCCGTGGACATGGTGGGTTTTGTCACCACAGGAAATTGAAACAGTAAATCATCATTGGATGTGTCACCACATGCTCACGTGATTTTACTCTGAGCAAAGATTTGATCCATAAGCTGATCAATTACGTATGTTACTTAAATGTGCATTATCCAGCGGACAGAAAATATCTCTTAACCGTTCGAGCGGAAAATCACAACACCAAACACATTTAAGCTTGATGCCACTGAGCACTGATGCACGTTCTCTCTCAGTCTTCCGCTTCATTACTCACTAGTAGCATGTCAGAAATTCAGGCAGATTTTCGGCTGAAACGGGGCTGCTGTTAGAACAAGTCATGCAGTTTTGGAAGAGAACGAGGACAGCAGTCACAATTTGAAAAGACACCAAGAAGAAGAAAGTGACTACAAGAGCAACGACCTCTACAGCTATGAGGATGTTCTACTATATACTGGTGAAGAGATGCAGAAGCTATTCTCCTGGCTATTTGAGAAGAGAGGTTTACTGAAAGAATGAAAAAGTTAACACATCTTTGCCAAAGATGCAGGGGAGCTTTTAAACCAGTAAAGAATCATTTGCACTTTTTGAATAACTGCCCTTCAATTCTGTGTTAATGTATACTGTGTACAATAAAAAATGTCAATGACAACAAGTTATCACCATTTTTTAATTAAAGGGTCCATTTAATGCTGCATTTTTAAAATTCAACTCAGCTCCTAAGTTTAGCCATATTAGTATGAGGGACATATTTTCACCATAGACTAAAAAGCACCATGTATGCCACTGGATGAGAGCGCCTGCCATTCATTCATTTCCCAAATTCTCTTTATTCCTTAGAATAACTGACAGCATCTCCAAATGACATGTGTTGGAGATTTTCGAAGTAAAAATGTTTTATTAATAATATAATATTCAAACAGGAAACTTAATGTAGCATTTCCTATCATTTTAATGAATATATTTTATTTGCTGATATTACAGTAACATATTGGGATATTGGTGGGTACTAATCAGCTAATGTTTTATTGGTATGGTACATCCAGCAAATAAACAATAACTGTGTATTTAAAAGGTTTTCCCTGTAGAGGATCATCATTTTACCAAGGGTGTCCAAATCTGGGCTTAGACTGGACTGTATTTGTGATGATATCTGTTATGACTGATATGAGTAGTTAAAAAGAAAATAAATAAATTTATAAATAAAATGTATATTCATATTAAGTAAGAGTGGTCAGAACTGAACTGCTACCATAAATGCATTTAATGTAATTAATTATTTCATTCATTCAATTTCTCATACCAAAGTGCAATTTATCATCTCCAGTTAATGTACAGTCAAACCCTGTTAGCTCGCCAACCTTGGCTCTCACCATAAAAGGTTGCAGAACAGATTTCCTTCCATGTTATTTACCACCACAACACGCAAAGTGTCAGATGTATGCATTTCTCCATTTATAGCTTACCAAACTTAGGTTCCCGTTAGCAATGTAGCCTAGCCTAGCGCTCAGTTGTGCTAATCCTGTAGGTCGGCTGCTGGCGCTGCTGCTGCTGTTGGTGGGTGGGAGACACTAATGTATGATGGACCAATCACTGACGAAGCCTTGGTCTGATTGGTTTCTGGACCGTCAATCAACATAGGAACCCAGCTGTTGGGTTTCTATGTTGATTGGGCTGAAGGCTGGTTGGTTGTTCCTGTCCATGCTCCGCCTCTTCTAGCATGAACAGCTTTGATTCTGAGTTAGACCCAAAATGTAAACAAAAGTTGAATTATCTGACTGGTGAGTAAAAAAAAATTGGTAATGGTAATAACTGGACAAAGATGCAATAAGATATTGCTGACGCTTTTACTGCTCGATTTCATCAGCCAGTCAGCAGGTGGCAACATTCTCTCAGCCAAAAGCTAAAATGGCGGAACGTCTCAAGTGAGTTTGAGGAAGCATGCTGAGCTTAATGTAACACTGGAAATGTTGTTTTTGTCTGCTAGATTGCAAAATTTGACCATTACTGATGCTGTTTTATGTGAAAAACTAAACAGTTTGGAGTTGAACTAGGAATTTAATGATTTTCAGTGATTTTCAAATGGTTGGCTGTGTCGTTCCAAGGCCAGGCACAGCGTAGCAAGGCAAATCATTTGGTGAGATTGCAGGGGTCTTCACTTTTTAATCCGTTTAGATAGCTCCACCTCTCACCAAATTTAGAGCCCGGACCAATAGGGGCAAGCTAACAGGGTTTGATTGTAAATAACTGTTTAACCTACAGAGAAACAGGGAGAACATGGACACTCCATACAGAAAGGCCACTGACCACCATGCCTCATCAAGCTTTATTTTAAACAAAGTAATGAAAATTTAGTGGCACTCTGAAATTCTTGATGATATGGGCCCTTTAACTAAAATAAATAAATAAATAAATAAATAAATAAATAAATAAATAAATAAATAAATAAATAAATAAATAAATAAATAAATACTTAAAAAATCAGTGGAAATATTGACTCCAAACAAGAATTCAGGGTCAGTCATTTCATTCAGTTTCATTCCTAGCAGACAGCCTGCACTGCAGTCTGCTTTACTTCATTCGGCTAATTAATGCTAATGCCAAAGTAACTGTGAAGTCTTTAAACTGTGCTGCATCATGCAAGGGCAGCGAAGAAAAAAAAAGTGGGTGTGATAACCTCCGTCTCTCAGCTAAACACACATGGTGAGTCTTAGACGGAAGCAAACAAACGATGCAACGGGGCAACTGCGGGAGGAGAGAGCGGGCAAAACAACAGAGACGGGAGAAAATTAACCTCAAATTGGGATCTACCACGGGGGGAAAAATGCCAGACATCAAACGGAAACATGAAAGGCGAAAGAAGGGAGATAAGATGCTTTTGATGTGTGTGAGAAAGCCAGAGGGGCGCAGCTTTGCCAAAACTGAGGGGACGAAATAAAAATTTCCTTATTCATTCTTATTCAACTACCTCAATTTCCTTAAAGTTCAGTCCCAAGCTAATCTCCGCTTGTCGGACGAACAGTGCTATTAAAAAAGTAACACAGAAACTTCAGAGCGGAGATATGTTCTCCAATTACAACACGTCCACTCAGTGTCAGTAGATGAAGAGCACAGCTCCAAATTTGGCCCTACAGTAACTGAGCTGAGCTGAGTCCAGGACGATGAGAATTAAAACCCCACTGCATCTTCAGAGCTAAAAAGAGAGGACAGAGCTGATTTATACCTTTCTTCTTTGCTTTGCACTTTGGGGTTGGCATCTGAAATATCCAGGCTTTTACTGAAAACAGATTTACTACAGTAGGATAGAAAGAACAAAGACGGTGATTACTACACTAGGCGCTATCCAAGCTACAGTCATAATCACTGCTCTACTGCAGAACACACTGAGACTTCATATCAAGATATTTCCTTTAAACAGTAACTGTGCGACAGCATTTAGTGAAAAACAAAATTACAATGTACATCAAAGCATCAAGGGTTTGAAAATGAAGGTCAGATTCATGAAAATGGAAACAGATAATGATAAAAATAAAGATGAGTAACGGGCTGGAAAGATACAGTTAACATATACATCCTCTCCTTCATCTTTATGCCTTTCTTTTCTCTGAGTTTCTGCTCTAACCTGTCAGAGGGATCCACATAAAAGTGGAATAATCTGATGAGTTGGGTCAAATTTCACTCTCGTGCGCTATTAACAGACAAAACTGCTAACAGAGGAAGTGCTCTGCGGAGGAGAACGTGAAATGTGGCCCACACACATCCCTGTGAAGATGGCCCAATGGATGTTCACTCATAAATAATATATATTCATCTTATGAATTATGTACATTTACACATACACTGTTTAAAAGTTTGAAATCACTGTTCTTAACAGTAGAACTCAATACTAGTACTGAGGCAGGTGAAATTGAAGTTGCAATGTTATATAATCAGTTTGATATGATTTTCAGTTCTGAGATTGACATTGAACACAGATGGGTTCGTCTCCAATAGGTACAATAGGTAAAAATGCCCAAAATAAAACTAGTGCAGCTCAAAAAGTGTTCCCTAAAAGTTCCCACTGACAGCAATTTTAGTGTAGAATTCATGAAAAAAGAAGAATGGGTGAGTATGAGTGTTGCCTCTATCCATCCATTTTACTCTAATCGACAAGGCTTCTGTTCGGTGCAAATCCTGCAATTTATTATTATTCACATCTGACATTATCCACATTTTCAAAGTTCAAATTATTAGCCAATAGTTCTCCCTACTCAACCTGAATTACAATCAGAAGACTAACATATGTTTTTATGATATAATTTTTTCTTCTTTGTTTTTCCCGCTTACCCATTACGCAATGAACCAAGAATTAAAGACTGGAGAAGCAGCCTTTAGTTTTTATGCTTCAAAACTCTTTAAAAACACGTCACAAACATTTTTATTTAATAAAGCGTTTAATTAATAGATACGTAGCTCCCACTAACCATTACACATACCCAGATCTTACCAATTTCATTTTTAACTTTCATTTTCATCTCTAAATGCTCTTTTTCTGTTGTCACTTTTATTTCTCATTTGTAATTCTTGTATTTTTATTCTGTTTATAATAAAAGTTATAATTAAATATTTACATTAACCCATATTGGAAAAGCTGTGACCCAATGTCACATAATTTAATAAACTGTTGAAAATGACAAATATTCAGATGTGGAACAAGAAGAATAATTATATATTTTTACATCATTTCAACAATTAGTTATTACTGAATAAAATAGCAAATATTATTAACAGGTAACATGTATTATTAATATGAAAGGTGATTCCAAACTTCTAAACAGCTGTGAACTTGCTGATCCCAGTGAGTGAGCGGTGAAGGTTACGTATGTGTTTGAGGCTACACTGTACCTCTGTCCATGCTGGGTCAGGTCGATGGCTCGTCGGACGGGTACAGGAGAGCCTCCCTCTGTCACACTCAGCACCTCCATCGACTTGCGCTCCGGCCTCCTCTTGTTGTGCCTGGTCAGCAGTGGAGAGTCCACCCGCTTCTTGGGAGGGTCTAAGAGGACCAGCGTGAACTCATTAGTCCAGTAATTACAGGAGCTAGTACAATAATTACAGCAGATTAGGTGCTTAATAAGATGCTTTGCAATCTAAACGAGTCAAGTGGTCTTGGCAACATGCTGAAAAGAGTGAGAGAGAATAAAAGCACTCATTACCGATCTCATTACGTGGGGGCAGGTTCTGGTCCTCTTGACTGGGATACCTTTCCTTACGGTCCAGCAGCAGGAAATAGATCATCTTTTCTTGGTTGTCACTAGAATGAATAGTTCGAATGAAGGATCAGAAACCATGAAGCACTTCACAACTGGTGACTTTAAGCATCCCTGGACATTAATTAGGCGAATGTGTAATTGTCGTCAATTAAGATATGTTTGGAGGCCAAAGTTTGTTTCTTTAGCTATGTCGCTAACAAGTGATGCATTGTCATTTGAGAATGGGTGAGAATTTAGCGTAAGCATCACCTCTGCCCATTAATTTTTCTCTGATAGGATACATGGACATGGCTTGTACTGAGTGCTTTACATGAAGGGCAGTAAATTGCAGAAGAGTTTTTTGTCTCAATACGATTCCTCCTGTATTATTTAGCCGAAAGTCCACCTGAAATTTGGAAATTTGCAACAATTTTGTGAAAATATCTCCTCTTGGCCCAGGATCCACACCAGAAGACTTATTTTTAGGAAAACAAATCCCGCTATTTAGTCAAATCAAAATTTGATGTATACATATTCTCATGAAACCCAAAGTTATTATATAATATAAATTATTACTCAGTAGTTCTCCTTAATCAAGCTGGATTAGATTTAGGAGACTAGCATCTTCTTCATGTTTATTATATAATTCATTCTTCATTGATTTTTCACGCTTATATCTATCAGGTTGCTTGGAGCCAATCCCAGCTGACTATGAGCACAAAAGCCAATATTACAGAATTAATGTTATCTTTGGGAAGATAGATCAGAAAAACCACCAGTTCATACCATGACAACCTGCCACAAACTAAAGTAAGTAACATTAAAAATACTTGCTTATATGGATTCAGACGTTGCAAGACGTAAAGTTCAAAAGTACATTCATTATGAAAAGGAATCAATGTTAAACAGAAGTGCAGTAATATTTTAGCCTAAATTATTTCTGATTTGATAAAACTACATAAGACTAAACAACCCCTAACCCTTTCATGACAACTGACACAGATCTATTTATTAAGGATTATTTTAAAACGTCATTTGTCATAACACCTCACCCATCTCACCTGGCTGAGGTGCAAATACAACAAAATGAAAAAGAGCAGTTGTAGCTGGAATACACCTTCATCAAAGTTTTATGTTAGTTTAAGTGACAGATGTATATAGTTATAGTCATGTATTACAAATTCTCTTCTTTCTGGCTTTATGTAAATTAGCAATTTACATAAATTTACGCAGATGGCTCAGATACAGTAATTATATTCTTCTTGTGTGATTTTTATCAGTCAAAGTAGCTCCGATCCACACCTACAGACTAAATTTCTTAACAAGCCTCCGGCTAGCGCTGCACTCCAATGAGCTTTTCTGATGTAATAACTCAAGGGTTCACATACTTTTTCCACTAGCAATATGAGTTGTTTATGGTCGTTCTCAATAAAAAAAAAAAATTGTGTTATTATCTTAGGCACAAATAAATTTGTCAATACCCTTGGACTTAGATAAAGATCAGTTCACATTTTATTTTTTACATAACAGTATGACTTTCAGCTTCTGATGCCACATTAATGAATCTACCTGAGGTTAACATCAACTCGTTATATTTTGGGGCAAGTGTGGGATGATTTAGGATGGCGCATTAAATATATTAACCCTATGCCTAAATCTAACTTTTTTGGCAAAAGAATTTCCACAATTTTAAAACACTTTTTCATGGGAAAGTGATTCCTACAGAGAGCAGCCCAATAAGACAAAGCTAAATCCGCTGTGCTTGATTAAAAGTATGTTAACACAGATAAGAAACAGTATGAGAATGTGCAGGGAATCTCCGCCGTGAAGCGGGGGGGCAGGGGGGGTAAACGGGCTCGTCTGCGCTGCAGGCGCTGGCTAAATTGCGGCAGTCGCTCCAGGAGAGAGGCAAAGTTGAGGCCGGGATGCTTTAGGGGAGGAGGACCCAGCTATTCGTCAGCCGCATTAGGAAGGTGAGCATACACAGCAGAGCGTGCAGGTGGTAATTGCAGGGATTGGGGGATGATGAATGGGAGAAAGTGAACAGGCTTCACTAACAGCCCAGGGCCAGGCTGACGCACTGTGGGTTTAGGAGCCCTGAGAAACAGAGTCGTAAAACACTTCTAGACTTGCATATGGCGTCCCAAAGTAAACAGTGGCAGAGGGAGTCTCGTGCAGGCTTTAGGGAAGATGTGTGAGATTGTGTACTGACTACTGGATGAATTATTGTCTAAATTAACCATTATATTAAGGGTCTATAGCAAAGCCCACTACCCAATGACTTTTCAATATGTCAGAACTTCTTAGGGTCTGATTAAAGGTTATCCCGGTATATACTTGCAGTAGTGGGGATAGGAACCAGGCGTCTTATGTGTTTCATGCCTCTAAAGCAGTGGTGCCCAAATCCAGACCTGTAGTTCCCCTCTGTAGACACACTGATTTGCGATGACAGGTGAAGTGAATTGGGTGTGTTTGAGAAGGGATATCACCAAACTGGGATGACACTGCCACTTCGGATTTGGGCACCCCTGCTCTTCTGGAAAGTAAATACATAAGACATGTTAAAAAACTGTAATATTATAATATTACTGAAACAATTTATTTGGAAAAGTTTACATAAAGAAACATAAAAAACACATTATTCTACTATTCCACTATTCTAACATCACCAGCATGACATGTTAGAGCCGATGCAGAGCTTCAGTGGTGGTTCTGGAGGTTATAAATGGGTTCTTTGTGTTCTAGTCACTGTAACCCCTTGGTTCCTGCCAACATCACTGTGAGTTTCTCTGAAATCAACCACCAAACCACTTCATTTATATTCCATACACTGAGTTATGAAGATATTTTGAAATAAATAGTCAAATATCCCTTTAACTGAAAGGGAAGATCAAACACTATTTTGGTACATTTCAAAAGATCAGAAGGTGTCTTCAAATCATGAAAGAAAGTGTATCTCATGCTCTTCCTTCCTTTCCTCCCTCTGTTACTTACTCATCCGACAGCAGGTCCTTCATCAGTTTGCTTTTGTCCCGGAAGCAGCCAAGTGAGTGCATGCTCTCCAGCACGTCGGGGTCGATGTCCTCGGCTGAGGGCAACATCCGGATGGCCACTTTCCTTGGGACGGGCTGCTCTGGCTCTGGCTCATTCTTCCCCCCTCTGGACCAGGAACAGGAGGAATTGGTTTAATATCCTCATACTCACAGGACATTCTGCAGGTCATTTCTCTAGTCTCTGTGCACCCTCTGTAACCCTGTTGGATTTTTTATTTAGTTGTAGACCACTTTACTCACTCTGTGCTCAGAGCTTGCATGATATCTTCATTCATACATATTTAAAGCCACTCAGAAGGTACACTTCAGGCAAACAGTGAAGACAAATGGTGTGGTGTGAAAGTGGGGTGAATAGACTTGAGGAAGGTGAAAGGGAAACTGCAGTAGAGGAGAAGAGAGATGGTATACACAGGCTGCATCAGTTCTAATAAGTTCAGTGCTCTCTATCGTCCACAGATTGACATTTAATATCACAACAATTTGAATTTCTGGGTTTTTAAAAAGAAAAACTATTTATTTACCCCCAAAATAAAATATTTTATAATGTAATGTTATGTTTTGGGGGTAATGCACAAAATTGATTAATTTTCCAAACCACTTATTCTAGGACACAGATCCTAAGTCAAAATGCAATCAAAATTATAATAATAAATTATATATTAAAATAATAATTATAAACAGTAAAACATGTGTATTCATTATTATTATTATTATTATTATTATTATTATTATTATTATTATTAATAAAAATAATAATAATAATAATAATAATAATAATAATAATAATAATAATAATAATAATAATAATAACAACAACAACAACAACAATAATAATAATAATAATAATAATAATAATAATAATAATTTCTAAATTAAAGTAATATTCCCCCAAATAAAAGGGGTGAGGGATTTGTGTGTTTTTTCTGTATAAACACATATCTCACTCTAAAACCAGTGTAAAGTATGTAAAACAGTTTTGTTTTGCCCTCCCATTATAATGATAGATTTCAGGACACCCTGCATACAACGCCATTGTAAACATTCTTCCTACAGCCACAGTGATGACAGTCCTGCACAAAAAAGCAGCAATAATTCACAGTATTTATTTTGGCACTGCTGTCAAACACAGAGCTTAACTTAAAAATGATGTGCTGCAGTGACAGCTCCACATTCAAGATGACAGCACCGTAATGACAAGATGTGTCAACAGAACTGATTTAATTTTTAACACCAGAGACGTTTATTCATTAGTGTTCTGCCTCTTCCTTAAAGCAATTACAATCCATCCCAAAGAGGAACAGTAAGAAAAGTGTGCAGTAACCACCCCCCCGCCCCAGTCAGGACATTGTTTATGTGGGGCTGATAAACAACAAAAGACAGCAGTTCACAATCAGTTATAAGAGCTTCAGCTTCAGCGCTGCTCCCTCCCAACAAACTAGTAGCTGCACATCAGGGAGAAGTGGGACAGTGGGAACAGTGGGAACAGTGGGAACAGTGGGAACAGTGGGAACCCAAGGATGTTCCAATCCAAAGATCAGGGGTCTCATTAATACCCATCGCGTACGCGCAAAACGGGACCTGAAAGATGGGTCTTCCTATGGAAAACTTGATGGTAGAATGTGTGTATATTTACAGAAACTCTGACTCATGGTTGCAAACATTTAAGAGTAAAAACTGTGAGCGGCATCAGTACATATTGAGACATGTGCCCTCAAAGCCCACATGCCCGACCTGAGCCATTGGCGATATCTGCCAGGGAAATACTGGCAGAATAGTAAAGCCAACGGTAAAGCTTGAGCAGGATCCCAGCTGAACCCAGGGAGTGAGTGAGTGACGATGCAGAGCTGGGCTTTATCAGGGCCTGGGAGGATCAGCTCAGCAGGTAGATTTTATAAGGCTGGGGAGAGGGAGAGAGGAAGAGAGAAGGAACCCAGGTCTGATGAACGTAAGCCCATAACGAAGCCTCCTCTGTTGTCAGCTGGGGGTGTGAGAGCTGAAGGAAGATCACGATACGGGCGCGATACGGGACCCCGAGAAAAGGGGAAGTGGAGTCGCCGCTCCCATCGGCGAGCAATGATGCCAGCCTGGACGGGAGGAGCCCCGGAGGAGGGGCCAATCGCTTTACCAGCATTTTAATGGGCCCAGGGCAGCGCTCGCTCAGAGTCAAGCCAGCGGCCTGGGCCCCAACACTAACCTCTTTGTGTTTTTTCTCTTTACAGCCTGCCCCACATGGAGAGGATGCTGGCCCTTGGATGCGCCCGAGTGGAGCCCTGAAGGGGATGTGCTGGTCCCTCCACGTTATGGGGTCGATGTCGGATGTCTGACCGATGGGTGCAGGTTGCTTACACCTTCTTTGAGTAAATTTCCCAATAAAAACAATTGACTGAACTGCTGGTTCAAAAGAGTGATGGCCCAGTTCAACAGCATGATGACCTGATTAAAGAGCATGATGACCTGATTAAAGAGCATGATGACCTGGTTCAAAAGTGCAATGGCGTGGTTCAACGAATTCAGAACGACTACAGAAAGATGGAAAAAGAGAGTGATATCAGAACTACTATGGAAAGACAGCAAAAAAAAGTGATTTCAGAACTACTACAAAAATACGGTGAAAGATTGATATCAGAACTACAATGGAATTACTTCAAAAGAGAATGATTTTGGAACTACTCTGGAAAAACAGTGAAAAAGAGCGAGTTCAGAACTACTACAGGAAAACAGCAAAAGAGAACAATTTAGGAACTACTACGAAAAGTTGAGCAGATCAAACATACTTTCAAAAACAACTCAACAACAACTAAAGCTGCTAGTTTTCTGGCTCATGAGATCAGAAAGGAGGAGAAGCCGTTTACAAACTGAGAATACAGAAGATAATCGTTCATAAAAACATCACAGCATCTATTCTCTAAATTCAAAAACAGGAAATTATTGTGAAAATGAAAGAAATGCGGCTCTGCAGTAGTTAGTACCTACACTGATCCACTGGGTCATGGGCGCCCAAGACTCACTAATGCATGTTGGTCCGATCTCAAAGAGAAGCTGTACAAAAGGTTAATGCTTGTGCACCACAGTCAGAGCTGATTCAGCAGCATGAACAGAACCTTCTCCCACAATCATACGCTTTCACCAGCGCTTAGAGGTGCTTCCTCTGACTTCCATGAAGCTCTGCCTCCTCTTTTCCATGTGCTACTAATGCACCTTCAGCACCTTGAACAGCATGAGGAGCTAACGGCCCGTACTGGTTGAGTGATGGGGGAGAGGGAGGACCATTCTTCCTACTCAGTGACCCCAGAACCTTCTGAAGGTAGAGCTAAGACCACAGCGCTGCTCAAGATGCCAGTGATGCTTCAGATTAATGAAGAATGAGAACGGAGCAGAGCATCTCCTCACCCTGGATATGTGTGAACGGTACTGATGGGCATTAAAGCTTCACTTCACTGATTAGATTCAGTTGGATGTTCTTGTTTTATTGGATTAAACTTTACGGTTTGATTTGGTTCGCTGCCCGTCCCCATTAGTGCTGTTCACACACGTGCTGTAAAGAGTGAACCCTGTCAGTGCAGTGGAATAATTCATGAATTATTATATTATATATAATTAATAAAAACGACTAATTATCGTGTTAAAGTGAACTTCCCTCAGTTATTGCTTTAAATAATATAATGGTAATAAGTAACAGTATGAGAACACATAACCATTTAATACAGTATTTCATGTTTTATTTATAATCACAATTGTGAAAGCAAATTTAAACCTTTAACAATGTTGATTATGTAAAATCATAGTAAGATTTTCTTATGGCTTGATGAAGTATAATGGACTGTTTAAGAGTGTTTCTCTGGGTGAGCATGCAGACCAGAAACCACAAGAAAAGAGCAAGGCCTTCTGGGTTGGGGGGACAGAAAGTGCAAGACCTGCACTGTGGGTGAAAAATAAGTATGACCTAATCTGAGGACATTTCCAGAGGGTTGAGAAGGTTCCAAAAGCTACACGCATGTGCGAACCACACGTAGGCATCACGAGGCAAAACCCCATTAAACACTCTCAGCTCTCAGGAGATGCTTGTGGCTCTAAAGGTCTGATCCCTCGGCTGAAGCTTTGTATTCGACTGATATTTTGTCCGAATTTCATTCTAAGTGTTTGACTGGTTTTAGTTCTTTCAGGGGTAATTTCCACTACAACAATAATGGGCTAGTTTTTCTAGCTCATCAACTTCAAGAACTGACTGGTGACTTGCTGCCTTGCTAACCCCCCACATGACAACTATACCCCCCCACCCCCCACCCTCATGCAGTGTGGCCCCTGATTGAGATCAGACTGATCAGACTGGCGTGTTCTACAGTGTTTCTGATATAAGATCAGCTGTGTTTGTTTTTCCTGGTTTGGGGCAGAGATAAAGCGCATTATCCTCTAGAGTAACTGTGTCAACCACTTCACCAGGATTTTTCCTACTCAAGGACAAGCTGTCCTCTGCTGGGTGTGCGATATGAGTGTGTGTGTGTGTGATTTTGGAGTGTGTGTGATATAAGAGTCATCAACCCTGATCCTCGAGAGGAGCCCTGATAAATCGACCACATTCTCGCGCTGGACTGATGAAGTGGAGCCTAATAATTTGAGTTAATTGCTTCATTTATTATTGACTGATTTTAGGAGCTGATTAACCAAGAGAGGAATAACACAATGACACAAACACACACACGTTTGTTTTTATACAGTTTAAGGACTTGAGGACATACATATGATTTGCCTGTATTGTGTGTGTGTGTGTGTGTGTATATTAGGGGTGGGCCAAAATATCAATATGGCGATATATCGTCGTCCTTGCTCATGTGATATGATAATCAATATTTATTGATATTTATTGCAATATTGATATTTAAATTAATAAACATTCGCCATTAATTTGATTAACTGGCATGGCTACTTCTCTCCTCTGGGTGGCAATGATCGACTGAGTGCAGATTGAGACTTGGGTGAAAACCTGAAGATAAATAACAGGTAGACGCAGAGATAGCTCGTCTGAGATGCTCCACCCACATTGATGGAACAGAGTGTGGATTATTTAGTGATGGTTGTATCTCTGAGTCTCTTTCCTGCACTTATATTTACACTAGAAAACTGGGTCAGACATTCAGGTAAAGTCCTCAAATGGCTAATGATTTATCTTGAAGGCAGAAGTTATTTTGTATCTATTGACACATACAAATCTGTACAAACTGACATGTGTTACAGAGTCCCTGAAGGATCCATCCTCTGTGTCGGGACCGGGGCCGGCAGTTCCCATGTCTGCCAGTCCCTCTGACATCAGGCATTAGCTGTCTCACTGCTGATTCACCTTAGCGCCTCATCAGGGGGATCTACAGGAAGCCTGGTCACCCGCCCTCCATGCTGAGTCTGGGTCGAGGGACCATCCTGGACCAAGTCCTTCGTTAAGGTAGTAAAGGAATTTGTAGCTGTAGAGTCGTAACTCTTTGCTGGTGTAGTCAACTCTGTTGGTCATCTTTAGCATTTTCTGTTTTCCCTAGAGTTTCCGCCTCTAGTTTCTCCCTCAGTTGGTTAAGCATAGGTTTCTTTCTGTTGTGATCCGGAAGGAGAAACGACAGCCAAAACACAGTTGTCGTAGATGAGGATCAAACCCTGGGTATCCACAGTAAAGGCCGAGAGCTTACTAGGTGAAGGATAGAAGGAGGAATGTCTACTTCTATCCAAAGGTAGTAAAGAAAAGAAATTTTAAAAAAATAAAGAAAAGACTAGAGGAGAAGCCTCTAGTGATGCAAAGAGCATTTAACCAAGGGGAAGCCAAAAGGTTAAAGGAAGTACAACTATGGAAAGTTTACTTCTGAGGATGGCTAGAGTAAGGAGCATGAACGTCCAAGATCAAGCAACCAACACTTCAG
>JBBIGC010000041.1:21239533-21250633 GCA_037576955.1 Lepidarchus adonis
ACACACACACACACACACACACACACACACACACACACACACACACACACACACACACACACACACACACACATCATATGTTTCATTGTTCTTGCTGGTACTTATCATCCATCTGCCCACCTGCATCATTTAACTCTGGTGAGGTCCCCTGATCTCTTCCATGCAGGGGGTCTAAGAGAACCTCCCATTCTGCATGGAAATCGATGGTTAAACAGCTTTGTGCTGCTCTGGCACTCGCAGAGCATTGCGTTGCTTGATCAATAGCAAATCTACTGCACTCTGAGCCATTGCCACCTGCTCAATTCTGACACATTTAAGTCATTAAGGAATATGCAGTGCTGCAACTGTACATATTACTGCATGAAATGGTAGTTTAACACTGGTCTCTCAATCTGCAATCTCATAAATGATGCACATCACATTCTGTGTTTGAATTTGGGAAGCTTTCTTTGTGGTCAAGTTAATTTTTCCTTCCGTAACAGCTGCACTATTACTTTATTATCTCCTCTTGTGCTTCCCACTAGGGCAGAGGTGCTCAACTCCAGGCCTGGAGCTCTACCACTCTGGAGAGTTCAGAAGAAAAGCAACTTGACAAAATGTTTTAACTATTATAAAAATGTAAAAATAAATAAGCTGTATATATTTTATTTCTAAATAATCATTTACACAAACAAATTTTGCTGATAAGTTAAGAAAGCTCATATGCATAATTTCTTGGCCAAAAATGCTAAATCTATGTGTTTACAGTCATCAAATCATTCACATTACCATTCAAACATTTTCACACAACAATTTATCAAATTATTTTATGATAAGGATATTTCTTCTGACTTTTTAAAAAGTCCCATAACATTTCTAGAAAATAATTTGATGTACGTAGTATAATGTTAGTTTGCCTCCCGCTATATGTGCATTTCTTTATATATAGCTATATAGAACTCTGCCAACCCAGTACCAAACCGTACATTACTGGAGGAGTAAACAACAAGGAAAAAACTGATGACAGAGTAGGAGAGAGATTGGGGAGAATCACACACCTGCAATGTTGATATACGGAGCAGAGGGGGAGCACATACGGAACCAGGCTAGCGGGCAGAGGCAGAGATTAGCAACACAGGTCAGGGGAAGATCTTGGACAGGAAAGTGTCCATAGCTTCCAGAAAAATGCCCTTCAGTGTCTGTAAGCAGCCTGAATAAGTGGCAATGTGAGGGTACTACTGCTACTGAGCATACACAGGCTCTCCAGAGCAATACAAGCTAGCTGAGAAGAGGGTAATCCAGTCCAAAATTAAGGAAATAATGGCACCATATGTCCATAAAGTCCAAACAGAGAAAAGCTGCATTCTCTGGCTGGAGAACAAAAAAAGGAAATTTGCATGTATCAAGACAAAAAATTGACAAATACGCAGCATGATAATGCTGACATTTTTACTGCTCGAATTGCACACAACATTAACATATATACATCATAAATCTTTGAGCTTTATTTTTTTTTTTATTTAAAAGCTTTACTTTTATTGTAAAAATCTATCAAAGAAACGAGTTGTCAAAGAAACTGGTTGTAAAATAAATTCATTACGAGAGCTAATTTAGGGCCCGGACCAATAGGGGTGAGCTAACGGGGTTTAACTGTATATAAAAATTCACAGTTCACGCTGTCCACATAGTACACACAAGAAAACTATTCCCCCTTTGAATGAAAACTTTCACTAAAACAGTGGTGGCCTAGTGGTTAGGACTTTGCCCCTGAAATCTAAAGGTTGCAGGTTCAAGTCCCAGCCCGGGCACCACTGAGGTACCCTTGAGCAAGGTACCGTCCCCACTTCACTGTTCCCCGGGTGCTGTTGATAGCTGCCCGCTGCTCCACGTGTGCACGTGTGATGGGTGAAATGCAGAGCACAAATTTTGTTGTGGTGCACAGTGTGCAGTGGTATTCACAATGATCGGAAAACATGAATCACAATCACAATCACATTTTAAAAAGCCAACTGTCTTCTTAAGCTGAAGTTATAAGCAGTGTTTCAGATTGAACTGCTTTTTGAGGTGAGCAACCAATCTGAACAAAGCCTTTACATACATTTACATATATCACTTCTAAATCAGTCTTTTATATCAGGACAAAAGTAACATGGGTTCTTTAGATTCTTAACTTGTCTCCTTCCTATGTTCCTCCTGTCCATAACCTTCTCCTAGTCATTAGTGGGTGGTCTTAAGGTAAGGACACAGGGGCAACTTTCGCATCTTTCACCTTCAGTCTGTCAGGACCTCTGCGCAATCATAATCACGTCACCCACACGTCCACATAAATCGATCGGACTGTCACAGGCAGTCTTCGGCAGACATGCACTACAGTTATAAATCTCCACTAATGGACCTTTTCTGGACTGGTCTCGTCTCGACTCAGGCATAACGACTGGCAGCTGAGGCAGGAAGGTCAAGGGTGACTCCAGGGACCAAATGAAAAGGTAACACAGTGACTTTATCTCAGCTTTCCGGACTCCTCGGGGCCTGTTCCTGCTGATAAATTGATCCATCAAAGTGAGCAGAACCAACATCTACCAAGGGAGGGTCAGTTACAAGCAACTGTACTGACCCAAACAATAAACTTAACTGTCCATTAAAGTGACATATTTAAAATACTCAATTTTTCTAAGGTGAGGTAAATGTTTATGCCTGTAATTTCCTTCCGTGATGATGCTCTGGTGGTAGTATCAGGACCAGAAAAAAGACCAGTAGATGTTTTTTGTAAGATAACACACAAGAGCTTAATAGAAAGGAGGAGGAAACCAGGGATCGGTGCTGAAGAAGGAAAAATGTATTGTCAAAATGTATGTAAATATTTTTATATTATTTAAAATAAAGATCCAACATATCCCTTTAAAAACATTGAATTGTTCTTGAGTTTTATTTGACTTGATATCTATGTAGTTTTACTGACCCAAAAATGGATTTAAATGTAAAATACTGTGCTTTTAAGAGTGGCATATGTTAATTATCTTTATTCTGATTGGCTTCTCTGTGTTGGGGTTTATTCACACTGTAACTATAACACTGCCACAAATAATTGGAGGTAAAGTGCTGCAGTTGAAAGTTGAAAACATGGATATATGTAAATGTATTGGTCTCTACATTACAAGAACTGAATCATAAGTGTTTTTATAGCTAAATTTGCACTTATGAAACACATTTCCTAGACTTTTGACTGTGTTTATGTACTACTTATCAATGCTATGAGCACTTTCAAGCAGATGTGTTCCATACTTTCCATTTCTCTGGCCATTTCTCATTTTGCTGGGTGGTTGGGAATCCAAACAGACTGAATATGCACCAAACGTAGTCCTGTTTAGTTCCAGATATAGCACAAGTGCATATCTAATCCTTAATGACTTGTTTCCTACAGCAAACCACCCAGGAATGAGATCAGTTTTCCAAAAAAAGATAAATGGTTTGAACTAAACAAATAATTGAGCTAATCAAACTGTTAATAAGCTAATAATCTTCAATATATTCTGAAGTATTTGGAGAAACAAATAAACAAATCCAAGATACAAAAAAGACATGCATTACTTTAAAGATCCAAAGTATACACTGCCATAAGAAGCTTTAAACCATCAGAAACACAAACAGCACTGGAAGCTTAGTGCTAACAAATACAGGGAAAAGAAAATTAGCATTATGCTAGCAGGGTTACAATGTCTAAACTACAGCTATTGATAAACTGAGGTGTTTTCTTCTAGAACCCATGACCATGATTAAATGATTAAATGACAAACAGCAAAGAGAGGGAGCAGCGGGAACCTGTGTTTGAAAACTCTACTTTACCCTGTTGATGTGGGAATACTGAAGTGTGAGGGCAAGTTAACTTCACAGTTCATGAATGTGTAATGTAGAGTAGACTCTGATTCAATACACTTAAGGAGTGATACCTATGATATCAAGATAACTAGGCTTTATTGTATCCTCTGGTTATATTTTAAAGGTAATTTATATGTACTTACAGTATAAAAGTGATTACACCCCTCACATTTTGGTAAATGTTTTATTTACCTTTTTTTATCTTTTCATGGGACAACACTGAAGATATGACACTTTGATACAATGTAAAGTAGTCAGTGTAAAGTTTGTATAACAGTGTAAATTTGCTGTCCCCTCAAAATAACTAAACAAACAGCCATTAATGTCTAAACCGCTCGCAAAAACGTGAGTACACTCCTAACTGAAAATGTCCAAATTATGCCCAAAGTGTCAATATTTTGTGTGGCCTCCATTATTTTCCAGCACTGCCTTAATTCTCTTGGGCATGGAGCTCACTAGAGCTCCACAGGTTGCCACTGGAATCATTTTCTACTTCTCCATGATGACATCACAGAACTGGTGGATGTTAGAGACCTTGTATTCCTCCACCTTTCATTTGAGAATGTCATACAAATGCTTTATAGACTTTAGTTCTGCAGACATGCTTGACCGGTCCAGCACAGTCCAAAAACTGTCCTCCTCACCTGATTGCTGCCGCTTGATACCATTTGAACCAAATAAGTTTATCTTGGTCTCATCAGACCACCAGACATGGTTCCAGTAATCCATGTCCTTAGTCTGCTTGTCTTCAGCAAACTGTTTGTGGGCTTTCTTGTGCATCATCTTTAGAAGAGACTTCCTAATAGGACGATAGCCATGCAGACCAATGTGATGCAGTGTGTGGTGTATGATCTGAGCACTGACAGGTTGACCCTCCACCCCTACAACCTCTGCAGTAATGCTGGCAGCATTCATACGTCTATTTTCAAAAGACAACCTGTAGATATTACATTGAGCATGGGGTGCTCAATGCACTTAACATTTTCAGGGGTGTACTCACTTTGTTGCCAGCGGTTTAGACATTAATGGCTGTTTGTTGAATTATTTTGAGGGGACAACAAATTTACACTGTTATAACTGCCCTGACACTAAAGGCAACCAGAATTCCCATACTGTTAGCCAAAACTGTCAGGACAAGACAGGTAAAGAAAATTGTGCCCAGTTAGCCATTTTCTCTCCCTCCCTTATCGCTCTCACACACTCTCATACTGGTCACTGGAAGTTCAAAATGGTATCTCATGGCTAAGAACTCTCTGAGGATCTGAAAAAAGAATTGTATCACACAATGTTATAATAACAAAATCTTAAACTTTCCTGCATGTAGCCATTTCTTTGCAATGGATAAATTCCTCAATATTCAAAACATGCATAGACGTAAATATGTAAAAATATGTAACTAAGTAACAACAGTCAAGCAACAGTCAAGCATTTTGCTAGTCAATCTTAACCTAAATATGGTGCCACCCAGGGATTAAAATTAGTTATTTTAATACATTTACACAAAAACAACTTCAGTAATCTTTGACTAGTAATCATCACCATCATGCCATTTCATAATTTTCTGCAAAGTTAAAATGAGAAGTTGGGAAAAGAATGTGCTCCAGCAGCAATAAATCTACAATATACATGATGAAGGACTGTATAAAAGAAAAGATAATAGAGTCGAAGCCACAATGAGAAAGACAAGTATTCTATTAAGCTTGCTTGTGTGCTGACTAAATCAAATAATCCACTGTCTTTGCTTCCTAATCAATTAGGCCTGATGGGGGAACTGTTATTTCAATAAATTATCTCCATTGATTGAGGCAGTGCACCGCACCCAAATCCCATCTTAATTGAAACATGATGTGAGTCCATGTTAAGGGGGCAAGGTAATTAAATGCAGAGTCCCAAGTGTAAATCAAGCCGCCATCTGTTGCTGTAGCAACTGACCAATCCGCTAATAACTCCATTACTCTCCATCAGTAGAGAGCTTGACTACTTTCACAGAAGACAAATCCAGCACAAAGCAAAAAGCAAACCTAGCCATCATGCCAGACCACTTTTGAACCACCACTGTGAGGCCTACATTTAATAGTACACCATGTGAAGAGATATGAGATCATATTTAAGCCATAAACACAAGCAGCATTTGTGAGGATCAATGAGGACCAAAAAGCTGTCTGCAGCAATAGTGTCAATTGCAATTGCAGCTTAAATCTTAATTAACCTTGTAAAATGTATGATCTCCTTTGCCAGTACTTTGGGATACGGTACTGTTTTTGTCCCATTGAACTCATTTAAACCTGCCCCAGAGTAGTCTGTGCATGCATATCTATGTATTGCAGTAAATTCGATCAGCATGTAGAATCAGTGCTTTCTGTGTGCTACCAGCTGTGTTAAAGGAGTTCCATGCTGCCTTTATTGTTGGTTGTACCACTCAAACACATATTTATAAACAACGCCTAAGGAAAAGCTTATTGCTGATTTGTTTAATCTGAGTAACAATACAGAGTGAAGTTTTCTAAATCACTAGATACGTAAACAACGAAATTTTTTCAACTAGCATGTTGAATTTTTCCACCGTGGCTCCATATTTTTTGCAGGAAAAAAATCAATGTATGCTTCCATCTCAATACCTTTACACTGTAACGTACAGACAGAGCAATGCTGTGGGCAGACCGCCTCCTCCACAGCTAGGTCAAGCCGTAACATCTCTGAAACTGTCCATCTGATGTGCGACTGTGTTGCAGATGAGCTAGCCACATGGGGTCTCTACCAGGGCAGGCCAGATAAGCCCACCACTGTGAGAGCAGATAGTCCTGCCATCCGGCTGCCAAACGCACCAAACGTTACATGCGCTGCCAAATGTGCTTCTGGTCCTGGCTGGCACTCATGAGAAAGGCAAAGCATAACCTGGGGTGACGTGATCGTACACCTGCAGGGTAAATGCACATGCTAAACAACATGCCTGGCTCATTAATCACATCCAGTATCTCTCAGATGTTAAGTGGATCAAACTTCAAGTAGATCAGCCCTATCTCAAATGGCACAAGGGAGATAACACAGCCACAAACGTAATAAAGAAAAGATAACACAATGTCATGTAGTAATGTGTAATGTAGTAGACCAGCCAAGACATATTTGATGCTTATTCATGTTTGCTTCCTTCGTTTTGCATTGGCACAAGTGTAGGCAGCATGTAGATGTGCACTAATATGGGTGTGAATATTGTGTGACGATTGCCTATTCAATATTTTATAATGTAATATTTGACAATGTCACTGCAGAAGTCAATTCACAGAAACTAAATACTATGTTGAAATTTAGACTGAAACTACATGGCATAATGTTATTAAGAAATTTACATTTATTTCTGTTTATTTTCCTTTCCGTCCTTGTCCCTGCTCTCCCCTGCTCATTACCAATTGGTCCATTCTTCAATTGTGCCGGTCCCCAGCCCCACCTGTGTCCCATTGGTCCTGTCTTCCTGTCTTTCTCCCTCTGTGCCCTTCTTCATGTTTCATTGGTTGTTCCCCAGTTTGCCCTGCCCTAATGTTCACCTGCGTCTTGTCACCCTCGTCTGTGTGTCCCTTTATAAGTTCCTTTGTTCCCTGTGCCTTAAGCATTTGCCTCATGTTCCATGTGTCATGGCGGCTGCTATTTTGTTTATTCTGGTTTCCCCAAGTGAGTACTCTGGTTTTCCCCCAGTGGATTTTGCCTCCTGTTTTTTGTTCCAGCCCTTTTGTTCTATTGTTTTTGAATAAAGACTTTACCATGCAACCATGTTCACCTAATACTTAATAAAGCTTTTAGTCACTGGTGTACCGGTTAGCATTGTACGCACTGCGCTAATGGGGTAGACAGGCATGTCCATGTTGATGTGTGTATCGTGTTGCCTGTAAAAGTTGATGCCTGAACTTGGGCTCTATTTAGGTTCATAATTTTACCATTAGTTTCCATTACTTTCTATATTACTAGCCTTGTACAATGCAAAACTAAAAAAAAGTCTTGGCTGATCAATGATGTTTAGGCTAATAAGTTTCCTTGCTAATCCTTACCAAACTCTCACTTTAGACTGACTTAATGCGACTGACAGATGATGCGGCAAAGCAGGCCAGGAGTCCATCCTGGCTGTGCGGGAACGCCATGCAATGCTAATCAGCCCAATGCCCCAGGCTGTAGGGAGCAACCCGAAGCCATTTCTTTTTGTTTCGAGTCTCCTTGGGAGCGCGGGGAGAGAAAGCTCTTCTCTGAGAGACAACAGCCTGCCCGCTGAGCAGAGGAGGAGATGCGTGATCTGTAATCATTTAACGGAGAGCAGAGAAATGGAGGGGAGAGAATGATAACAGTGTCATCACAGAGTGGAGATAACACGATTAACTTCAGCTGTGATTCATCAGCCACTCCGTAACTGTTCTCCCGACTGTGGTGAAGTGTAAGCTCCTTCCTTTGTTTTCGTCCTCCAAAGCCCTCAGTTCCCATTCTTTTGCTGATATCTTTTCATTACTCATGCTAGCAGGTCAGCAAGGGGAGATTAAAGCCTCAAACAGAAGAAAAACATGCTTATTCCTCAGACCTATAACACAGATTCTGATTTTTGGCAACATCAGGATGCACCACAGAGAGCAGGAAAATATCAACCAATAATATGTTTCAAATAAAAATACTTAACTAGCACAAAGACCCACCTTTACTCAAAAATACATTACAGTATAGATGGAGCAGCTGCACATGAGCAAGATCACTAAGCCCAATGCCATGCAGATGTGGAACAGTATTGTCTGGATGTGATGGAGCTCTGTCAAATACCTTGTGATCACGAACTAATCAACCAACATCATTGCCTGTCCTCACTTAGGTCCCATCCACATTATTTTTGAAAATGCACATTTAATATTTAGTTTTAAAAACATAATACCAAGCACAAATATCTCCATCCACATGTAAATGCAAAACTGCTGTGAAAAGCATGATAAGGAGCATAACATCAAAGTGTGCAGCAACTTTTTTTCCCCAACACTGACTGGCAACCTCATTTCGGTTGGTTGGCCGTTGGCCGTTGACCTGCGGTCGAAGCCCGTCACAGAGGGACAGCAGTGTAGTGCAAAAATTCTCTCACCATTCTAGTGGAAGCTCAAGCTTATTTTCAAAGTTGTCCCACCAACCACTGTTCTCGTCCAAAACCGATGACGACTTCTGCAACGGGCCCTTGGGTGTAACCGTGTCTGTGTTGAATATAGTAGCGAAGTCCGAATCTCACTCTGATGCCTGTGTTCCTCATAACAGAGGGAAAGTGACTGCGTGTATGTGTAAGCAGGTAAAAAGTGCTAATAGCAGAGTTATGAGTGAAAGTATTTTGTCTGTGTCTGTCATCGCAGAAAATGACCTCACACATGGAAACAAACATGGTGCACAGCGTGACGTCCAAGGGGAAGACGTTGCACAGTTTTGATGAAAATCCCTGTTTTCCTCTTCCACACGTTTCCTCTTTTCCCTATTATTATGCCATAGCATTTGGACATTCAGCTGTGTTAGATCTTCTTTTCAGAAGAACCAGCAATGTACTGCCGCTAGCAAAAAAAACGGTTCTTTGTTAAGAATATTTTTTCAGTACTTAGCAATTACAATCTCACAGTCTTGCATGTTTACCCTCTACAACATCCACAAGATCAGGCCATACCTCCCAGAATATGACATACAACTCCTAGTACAGGTACTAATATTTTCCTGTTTGGACTACTGCAACTTCCTGTTGACTGGTCTACCTTCAAAAACAATCAAGCCCCTGATCTACAACCGACCGGGACATGCACTGCTTGTCTCCCTGCATTGGCTTCCCAAGGTGCCACACATTAAGTTCTTGATGCTCGCTTACAGGAGCATCAACGGATCAGCTACATGGAAATAGTGATCCAGGCTTTTTCACGTTTTCACTGGGGAAACAGCAACATTAGAACGGCTTAGTCTCTCAGTGTATTCAAGAAGCGCTTAAAGACTCAGCTACTCCGCGTCAATCTCCGCTCTTAAAACTGTCAGACATACTCATTAGTTCAGCCTGTAACTGCTTAGACATAGATGTTTCATTCATGCTTCATGTTGTAGCATTGCCCTCTGTATTTACTGAGTGAGAGGAAATGCAGTTGCAATTATAGTAGCACTCACTTCAGTGTTGTCCTGTGCAGACAAATTGCTAATTGTTCCAGTACATTGAAAGTCCCTTTGGATAAAAGCATCAGCTAAATGAATAAATGTAAATGTAAATAATAAATGTGAATGCTGATCAGTTAACACAGACAAAATCATTCATGCTGTTGGTATAGAAATCGCTTACATACTGTAAGTCAGGGATAATGGTATACGGCCCAAGCTTTGGTATTACCTTAGTAAAGGAAGGCACCATTAATACCCTTGACTGGATGAGGAGGAACCTACAAACCTTTGGAAATATATGTCTTATAAAATATAAAAAGTCTTATAAAAAGTCAAAACCACATTTCTGTTCTTCCCTCTGTCTTTCAGAAAAAAATACAAAAACACACACGCACACATACACCCACACATGTGCGCAAACACACTTGTATAAACAAACTCCCCATTAAACAAACAACCACTTCATTTGCATTTGAGCTCCACTCTGCATCCTCCGCTGCCTCGGCGATGGTGCTCCTTCATTAAACCCCGCCTCCTCCTTCCATTAGCCCAAGCACAGTGTTGAGTAAACAAACATCATCTCACATCACTTCCACATGCCCATATCATTAACAAAGCTGGGCGGCTGACGGAGGCGTCCAAGCAAGCAGGGATCATGTGTGAGGCATCCAGAGGAGGGAAGGAGGGGTAGAGGGGGATGCATTATACCAAGACAGAACGTCCCGTCTGTGGATGAGGCATCATGGGTAATCATCTCTGCTGGAGCCTCGGTGCAGAGGACAGGAAAGCGGAGGATGGGCTGAGGATGCAAGGCCAAGGCACCGTGGAGCTGACTGACCACATCACTCAGCACAGCGTCAGCAATGCGCACAGGAAAGCGCACCAATGCACCACGTGCCAACTCTAGACATGATTAGTGAGTTGCTGACTTTGTTTGGTTGCTGTGTGCAATAGCTGCAGCACAGCAGATGTGAGTGTAGTTAATGCTTATTAGAGCTGCATGATATGGAGAAAAAAAGGGTAATGTGATTACATTGCAAGGCATTTGGGCTGCCCAGATATATGCATACACACACACACACACACGCACACACACACACACACACATATATA
>JBBIGC010000041.1:21311187-21323913 GCA_037576955.1 Lepidarchus adonis
TGTGAGGAGAATAATAGTCTGTCTCCAACAAACGCCTGTCTCTATTAAACGCCTGGTCGTCCGAATAATTTTTTAAATAGTACTAGTAATACGGCTACTATTAGAAGATATACAGTACATATTTTCCCAATATTTTAGACCAGAGTTGGATGATGTTTTCACTGTTTTCCAGAAGAGCAGATCTAGAAGGTGCTGATTGAATACTGTGTTAAAATCTCTACATCTTGTCAATTTTACTGCATTCGTAGAAATACATAAATCAACAACAGATTTCACAAGAGCGGCACAGTGGTGCAGTGATTGGCGCCTCACAGCAAGAAGGTCCTGGTTTCAATCTCCGGGATCCCCTGTGTGGAGTTGGCAAGCTCTCCCCAAATTTGTGTCCTCCCACTGTCCAAAAAGCAGGGGTGTCCAGCTCTGGTCCTGCAGGCTGGTTTCCAGCACAGTTTGGTGATTTCCCTGATCAAGCACACTGGGTAAGACTCACCTGTTAGTTGCCAGGTTCAGGATGTGTGTTTGAGGAAGGGAACTAGCAAACTGTGCAGGACACCGGCCTCCAGGACTGACTTTGGACACCCCTGGTTCCTGTTGACTGGCTACTCTAAATTGCCTATGGGTGTGAGTGTGTTGTCTAGTGATGGGTTGGCCTCCTGTCCAGGGTGAACCCTGCTTGTACCCATAGTCAGCTGGGATTGGTTCCCACAACCCAAATTGAAAAAGTGTTTGGAACGTGAATAAATTAATTCACAAAGCTCTAAATGTGCATCAACTTTGATATTATCATCAGCAGAATTGAGGAATTTTGAGTCTGAGCACTGGCCCACAAATCTGATACTGGAAAACCCCTACTTGGGTAAATGCCTGGCTTTCAGAGAGTAACTTGACTCTTCATTGGAACGGTATCTTCCTTTATATGAAGAGCAGGTTTTTGCTCTTCCACGCTGTTGTTAAAAGCAGATAGTATTTTGGCCCAAAGGTGGTTTAAACACCTGAAAGGTTTGACGGAATCACAAGGGGATAAAATATGTGGGTCTATTCTCAGGGGAGGGCTTTTTTAGCTGTCAAGATCTAAGAGCATTTTATTATGTTACATTGTGGAAAATCTGCTTGTTTACTAAAAACCATGTAGAAAAGCTAAGGTCTCAGGTGGGTACTTCTCTCTCTCGTCCTCTTTCTGTTTTCAGAGAATTTGTCACCAGCTGCAACCAAAACAAACCCTTAATCGAAGCAGACACACCAAAAGGGTTGGAGAACTATTCACGAACATCAACACACAACATCAACGTTCTGCCCATGAATATTTCGTAGGTTTGCGAGTTTGAAATAAAAATGCCAAACGTCTGCAGTGAACAACTCATTAGTCTACACAGCAGAAAGAAAACGTGACTGTGGATTTCACTTTCCACTTCAACAGGATGTAAACACAGTGTGTCTATGTTGGTCTGGCAGAAAATACCTCTCCTGGGCTTCCAGTGTTTGTCAAAAGTTCTGGTGTAAGAAGATAATAAATTGAGAAAGTAGAAGTACACTGACGTCTCTCTTAAAAAGACATGTAGTATGGCTGCAGAAATTTGTCAAATGTTTGTAAACTGCAATATTATTTTTTATAAAAACGTTTGATGACACAATATATTTTTGAGCACGTCATGATAACTATTGTACTAGATGATGGAAAATTTTGTATTGTGACATATTGTGAATCTGGAACATTTCATGATATGATATTTTGGTGTATCGCTCACCCCTAGATAACAGTGGGGTTTTATTTACAATTACTCTATTATAGCTTCAGCAAACCCTTACTAATTATTTACTTTGAACACAAAAATAGAATATAATAAGAATGATTTGCTCAATTTGACTAAAGTTAGTAATAGAATTGCCTTAAAATACTTAGTTAAGTAAACTTTTAAATGTAATAACATTGTCTTACATTCTTTTAACTTATTATTTAAGTCCACCGAATTCTACGTCTGAAAGCAGCGTGGTTACACATTTCTAAACAATTTGCAATCCCCTTGGAATAGATTCTGAAGAAGAGTATGGCAACAGGCCTACATCTGATTCTTGAATAACGGCAGAGAAACTGGTGTTCGCCAGAAAAAAAAAAAACACAGTTCAGCAAACAAAATGGGCTAGATGATGCTTTACAGACTGTCTGGAACAAAACCACATTCAGGTTATATGTACTGTAGTTTTACATGTATAGAAAGCTGAGCTGAACCTGTCTCTGCTTCGAAAAGATTTTTATGAAATGTTGGGACTTTATTTTTCTCTGGGCCTGGGTTGGCCTCCTGACCAGGGTGTACCCTGCCTCGACCCGTAGTCCGCTGGGATCAGCTTCAGCTTCCCCACAACCCAATATAGATAAATTGGTTTGGAATTAATGTAGTATAAACACACTTGCTTGTAATTCATACAAATAAATTATTGTCTACATTGAAACAGTACTACTATTGTATATATAGTACTATTATATTGTGCAGCCCTGCAAGCTGGTCATTAAAACCTTAAAGCTCAAGTGGGTCACATGGAAATGAGATGGTCAATTGATGTCATTAAAGATAAGGTGTATGTATATCCAGGATAGTCAATACCGCAGCAGGACCATTATGCGGAAATCGTAATTATCAAACCCTTCCTCCACGGCCCATGTGAGTCAATTAAATCTCTCACCAGTCCATTATAAATGTAATTGACCCAAATGCAAAGAATGTTTATAGCCTTCATTAGAAGGAGAAAATGGCCAACTTCAAAGGCTTTGATCTACTAGTTCTCCTAGTAAGCCTACACTGGACAAAGCAGGTAAAAATGCTTTGTATTTGTAGCTCAAAACACAGCAGCTCATTTCTTGGAGATGTTCCAGATGTAGCCTGTCTCCTCATTCATGTGACTCAACACTGGTTAACACAGCTGGGTCTTCTGGATGATTCACTTGAAGGAGAACAAAGCTTGCAGTTGACTCCTTTAACCTGTTGAGAACCTGAGGAGGTGCTTCTAAACAATTAAGCTGTAATTGCTCTCCTTTGTTATGCTTACATGGGTGTTACAAACAACATGTGAGGGCTTTTCAGGGTGCGTTGCCTGAGGGCTATAATTTGGGCCTCGTCTAGAGCAGAGCTGCACACAATTTGGGGCTGAACAACCAACGCCAGTGCTGATGGTTCTACACCAATTTGGTTGTTCCTAATGTCATCACTGCATAATAGCAAGCTAGATGGATGGACCAGCAGCACTAGCCACAATATCTGATGGAGTTTTAAAGGGCAGACACATCTGATTGATCCCTCTGGAGCACAGAAGCAACAAGCCTTAAAAGTTCTCGTTGCCTCAATGGCTGAATTTTTCATTATGGGCCATATTAGTACTGGTTGATGGAGGGCAGAAAATTAATGAGCGAGTGCCACAGCAAACGAGCGAGAAAACTCAAAAATAACAGCCCTCCTTTTGTTCAAAGAGGGCTCTCTGTGAATACAAAACTGGAGGAAAACTGAACCAAACCATGCACTGCACAACACTAATCAATGTGTGTGTTTTTTTAGAGCAACAATAAACAGGCTTTGTTCTATTTTTCCCCTGATATCAAAAAAATTTTCCTTAAATAACTCTACCACACTGTTAATTTCAGCGCTTGTGAAATGATCTTAATAGAAGCATTTGATTCTTTTAGTTGGAAAACTGGCCCAACAAAAAGCCCACACATGTAAAACTCATTCATTGATTAAATTGGCTTGACTGAGCTGTCAGCGCACTACCTCCACTTGACAGACATGCCTAGAATAATTTTGTCAATCAAGAGCTTATTGTTCACCCTTGCTCCAAACACTATTTCAAAGAGTATCACTGCATGTGGTGAGGGCTGTGACTTTGACATCTTTACTAAAGGGTCCAGGGGTCCCCATTCAAAATGTGCAACAACCAAAAGGCCTTCAAATCCACTGCTGTCTAGAGTGGAAGGGTTGAAACGTTGTCATGAGCTTTGATGGGATGTTACTGTGATGTCTCTGTGGTCTTTGTGAAGAGAAAAGGTGATAATCAAGATGACTTCATTCAGTGCAGCACTTTTGGTCATTCAGACAGCTAGCATGCTACTAGTCCTACTGTGCCCGTCTAAAATCACCACCTTACTGTACATATCAGTCAACAATAAGAGTCCCGTCTGTAATTTGGCCTTGAGAGACACAACTCAGCCAGCATCAAGAAAGGAGGGGCTTCCTCATTCACATTCTAATAGGTCGGGCAGCGAGGCTACAGACCGATCAATAGTGCCGACCCTCCAGGCTAGGCTGAGGAGCGGCGTGCCACGATCATCCACGTATTTATAAAAGTGGGTGGTTGCCATAGAAACCCCCAACTTGCCTTTGACTAAGGGTGAGGGATGATGTGTATAGCACATCCTCTATTGTTAGCCAGCCGCATGGTGACATTACATCCGTCCATCTGTCCGTCCATCCATCTCTCAGTCCAACTATCACCCATCCCTCAGTCTTTCTGTCTATATATCTATCCATTCATCCATCCGTTTGTCTATCTATGTATCTAGGGGCAGTGTTTGGCCTAGATGTTAGAGACTTTGCCCCTGGGATCAGAAGGTCACAGGTTCAAGTCCCAGCCTGGGCACCACTGACCTTGAGCAAGGTACCGCTCCCTGGGCGCTGTTGATAGCTGCCTGCTGCTCCATGTGTGATGGGTTAAATGCAGAGGACACATTTCGCTGTGATGTGTTCACAATGACAATCACTTTTTTATTAATAGGTTTACAGTTTATACAAGGGGTCATCGACTTATGTTGTACTCAACCTATGAAAATTCAGAGTTACGTCACTGGCTTTTAAAAACAATTCTGTGCATATTTACTGTCATACACAGTAGCAGAATGCAATTGAACTCCTATTAAATGCTTTACAGTAATAGGCGAGCGCCACGAGGTAAGCACATGTGGTAAGTGATTGAGAAAGTGCATGTTTGCAGAGATGGGGAGAAAGAAGTTGCATTTATGCTGTTTTTTGCTGTTTTTGCTGTATTTTTAATGTTTTATTCCCATTAGTGTTGAATAAGAGTCCATGTGTATTGGTGGGTTAATTGTGCACTGTGCTAAGGCACCATCAGTGTGGTCTTTCCATAAGTGCCCTCTCTAATGCGTTTACTGCTGTGGTGAATATTGAATTAATAAAACCTAATGATGTAGCATTATTACATGCATTACGTCACACTCCAAACCCTGACATAACTCGAGGACCCCCTGTATTAATGTATAAATGTATTTATCTAGTGATCACTGCATCCCATTTTCAAGTCATAACATCTCTGAATAGAGGTTGAAGTAGCAGACATCGGTGACCACCTGACTAACGACCAGCCATCGTGATCCAACCAAGCCCATCCCAGCCTGGCCATCTGGACAGGATACACCCCCTCTGGCTCTTTTACCAATCAATCATGCATGCAAAATGACACGGCACGTCATTCCATTCATACAGTACCAGCAGCCACTAAATGAATGAGTAAATAAATAAAAAATCACTTTTCAAGTGGAGGCTCGGGACGCTCCCGGCCATTGTGTTGCGGCCTGCCAGAAAACTGTAGGACCTGCACTTGAATGGAGCAAAACAGACAGACAAACAAAGAGAGGATGAGTGTGTGTGTGTGTGTGTGTGTGTGTGTGTGTGTGTGTGTGTGTGTGTGTGTGTGTGTGTGTGTGTCTTTCGTTATCTTTCTTTCTGCAGTGTCAGTGTCTTGTCCCTCAGTCCTTACTCTGCACTTTCACCCATGCGATGGCCTGCTGCCCTCAGATCAAACACACAAACACCACAGCACTTTCCCCAGGCCAAGTGCTTCTTCTAATTAAACCCCGAATAAGCCCATCTGTTGAGTTATTGACCAACGCCTGCTCTCCGGATAGATTAGAAACCTGGTATTTAGCTTTGAGGGGGTTTTGTGATGAGTGTTTAAAGCTCAGTAAAAAGCAAAATGATTAATAAGCTATTTTTTGGTCAATTTAAATACTTTAAACATGTTCATACACTTCAAAAGACAACAGTGAAGAGTATTTTCTTTGAAGTAGTATCATATAGGTGCTGATTTTGACTGGCTGTCTTAGGATAAAGGGTTTTGACATTTCTGTGATACTGGAGAGCGTAATGATGACTGCACACATTCATTTTTTTTAAGATTTGGGAGCATGAGGGGAACCTACACAATATCAAACAGGTGGTATTAATGTTATGGCTAATTACATGACCATTTACATGGTTGTGTATTACATTTACATTGTGTACAGTCTGCATTTCTGGCATTTCTGACTGAAAGTTTGGTACCAGAACATCTTGCTTCAGTGAAACATAAATAATTAATTCCAAATAACACAATGTTTTAACTCAACATCAGCAACAAATATAACTTGATTAAAAAATACATTTGCCCAAAAAAAAATCAATTGACAGCCGTCCTGATGGGCTCTTTACGCTTAACCTCTAGGGGGCAGTTTACGGAAAGGAAGTCCTGAGAAGAAATAAGGGGCGGTGTGTGGACAGGGATGGAGAGATGGAGATAGAGAGAACAACAGCATGGAGGACAGAATGGAGGAGTTGCAGGGCTCTGCTGGGCTTCTCTGATAAAAACCTCCACAGAGACAGCAGACGGCCGTGGAAAGGAGCTCCGCAATGAAAAGGGGGGATGGGGGTTAGGAGGACTTGCAGCTGACTACAGCACAGACAATACAAACACCAAGAAGCAGGACAAATATAAGGAACTGAGGTTCAACTCAACAGCACATACGTCAATGAAATTATCACTTTTCCCTCTTAAAGCAACGGCCAAAACCAAAAATATTAGATTTTTATAGCTGATATAAGGTTAAACGGAATCAGAAACCTCAACTCAGCAAGGTTGAAGTAAGTGTGTGATGATTTATGCCTGATGCTGATATTTTATATGATCTGATAGCTAATTATTATAGGTTTCTGTTTGTCTCAAACTCGGCCTTAAGTTCCTTTTTACAATGAAGATAATTACACCGCTGACGTGTCAGATGGCTGCCCCACCTGTTCAGCCCAGGAGACACTGTCTTTATCTCTGATTCAGCTTCTGAACCACAGCTATCAACACCAATAATGAGTGGTCACTCTGTTTTGTTTCTGTCCCCAGAGCTTCATTAAAGGGACAAAACTAATGACACATATTGTCATCATCATCATTTGATCAGTGCAGAACAAAGCACTCAGCTACATCACATTCTGAGATTTCACTTGCATTTTGTATGCGAAACAGTTTAAGCCAAAAAAGTGCGTTTCGTTATAATCCTGCTCGTTATAAGTGAGGATTCCGAGTTCCTCATGAATTCAGCCGTATGCCGTGTTAACGGGGGGCTGAGTGTAGGCTGCTCGCCTTTGCCGAATGAGGGTGGGTGAAGGGGGT
Organism: Lepidarchus adonis; assembly: GCA_037576955.1. Classification (NCBI taxonomy): domain Eukaryota; kingdom Metazoa; phylum Chordata; class Actinopteri; order Characiformes; family Lepidarchidae; genus Lepidarchus; species Lepidarchus adonis. Next base: position 21,318,604 of record JBBIGC010000041.1, read on the forward strand.
TTCAAAGACGGTCTGTTGCTGTCTGCTTGTGATCTCCAAGATGGAAAGCATGGCCATTGTGAGAGGAGCCTTGTGGGAAGGGGTGCAACCATGACAACCAGCCACTGTTACCCAGCACTCTGCAAATGAGAGCCAATTGAATACTGGGATGTGTCTGGGATAAAAAAAAGACTTCAACCCCCTCAGATAGAAACACACAGACAAATTGTTCAGAAAGTCATCCCAGCAAGAGAGTCGGCTGCTGACACTTCAGACAAGCTTTTCAGCCTCAAAGACAGACCCTTCTTTATGGTCATTTAGAAAACCAACCCCAACTTTAGTATTTTTCGTTTATTTCCAAAATAGAAATATATATTTAAAAAATGACATCAATGCAAGCTCATTTCAACACTACTGAACTGGAATTTCATTTGTTTTGTGATACTTTTACAAAATAATTCAGTATTTAACAACATGGTGAGCTATGCAATTACAAAATTTGCCACATTTTTTGATCTAAGTACACAATATGATTAATGACATGGGTATTTAAGGAATAACACTGACATTTGATTTATATTCAAGTCTTTGGGCCTTTACATCATGTTTTGTGCCAAAAAAAGCAACAAAAACCTGTAGAAGATGCTTCTCTCAAGACTGCACATACAATAACATTTTAATTAAACTTTTGACAGAGTGCACCAGTGTGTCAGCCAATAGGAGATGATGGGGTGGAGCTTCAGTGACTTGCATCACAAAGGAATAGAGAATAATCGTTTCTGTCAGTTCCCATTCAGAGCTGAGACCTTTAGAGGGGCAGGTGCTCAAATGAAGGCCAGAGTGTGGGGGTGTTTGGAGGGACAGTGGTCAGAAAATGTTTTGAGCAGGGGCAAGGGGGGCAAACTGAAAATTCTGTTGATTGGAACTGGGGGGAGTGGGAATGACAACCAAATGAAACCATGTTTTTGTAAATCAGTCCATAAACCTGGCCAAAAAAAGAACTATGGCCAAAATGGGAGGTGCTTAAACACCTCCCAAAGCATACTTAGGTTGAGTGAGTTTTTCCAAACACTAATCTCCTCCAACATTCAAAATAGCAATGCATTTTTTCAACGCTTCTTTATTCATGCATTTTCTTTACTAAAATGTCTTCTGGAAGAACCCATAGAATCTTTTGATAGAATTTCTACTCTTTCTTCAACCAGAAAAATTAACAACATCAAATTGTTGCAGGCTTTTGTATACATGTAACATCTAAAGGTTAAACTTAATAAAAATATATATAAAGTAATAAAATTGGTGTAAGAGCGAATGGCTGGATCTTGATCCCTTCAATGTGCAAACGTTCAGGAAAGTTGAGGAAATCTCTTTCTAATCCTGAGTGCTTCCTTTGCAAAGATAAGGCTTGGGAGACAGGAGAATTGGACCAAGCCATGCGTGGATGCTCTCCTTATTGGATGAAGATAACTCAAAACCATGCACTGCAGCAAAAGTCTCTTTACAGGCCTCTGCCAGTGGCTCTTTGCAGGCGCTCTGCATCAGTGCCTCTCCACAGCCACACATTCACCAGCCCTGGAGTAGAATGTACATTGCTTGATTATCTCCCATATTTTGCCCACAAGTGCTGTGGAAGCCTGTGGCGTTAGCACCACGCTGCGTGGAGCTTGGCCTACAAGCTGCTGCCTCTGACCCAGTGCTCAGGCTCTGTCTGCAGGCCTGACAGGCTGCGTGGTTCAGGTACTTCCTTGCTTCATTAGAGAGCCACCCTTGGGACACCTTAGCTGAGTGAGTGGAGTAGAAGAGAGTTGAGAAAAGAGACAGAGACTAAGAAGAGAGAAGATGAGCAAGACAATCAGAAGGAACCAAAGCACAAAGCTACAGTGCACAATAATGGTACCACAGTTAAAATGATCCAGAAAAAAAGTACATCAACATAAAAAGTATATCAATCAAGCCAGTAGTAGCATAGTTCAAAGGTATAGTTCAACAATTTAGAATTTACACAATTGTCCTACCTAGCAGTGGTCAATCAGCTGCTTCTTGGGTTTAGCACTAGAGCTATGATGCTACTGATGCTAACAAGCACTAGCTACCAATAACCTTTCTGTAAATACTGTATATCTTCCAATAGTAGCCCTGGCATTTATTTTTAAAAAATTATTCAGACGCCCCGGCGTTTAATAGAGACAAGTATTTGTTGGAGACGAGCTATTATTCGCCTCACAGGCGGAATGGTGATGTATTTACAGCCACAAAATGTCATGCAGCTTCTTCTCATTTATTTTGACAGAAGATCACGACTAAAATCATCCCTCTGTCTGTTCAGCAGTGGCACTTGTCTGTGATTGGCTGTTATTGTGGGAGTGGTTTAGCACCGAATACAGCAATAAGTTTAAACAGAGCCGCTTAATGTCAATGACACATAATCACTTTCACTTCACTAAACACAGAGGTACAAAGTGAAAGCTAGGAAATGCCCATGAGTTGGGTTGGGTTGGGGCCACTATCTGAGACTGGCATCTGATTGTCGTGACATTTCTTCATTGTTTATTGGAAAAGGGCATCATTAAGAGGCTGTTATTAAAATATATACGGTACATTCTAAAAGCTTATCTCAACAGCTTCATTACTTCCATAAGGTGCTGCATACTTGTAAATACAGTTTATGGCACCACATGACTTACTTTGAGCTATAAAAATTAATCAAAGCATTAAGGTATAGCACTGAAATTGATTCCTATAAAAAGTTTCATTCATTTTTAGAGCTCACAATGGACCATACTGTGCCCTAAACCATGTCCACAAGTCTGTAACACCTTAATGTAGTTTAAGTAGGAGGGGGGTGTTTTTTGGAGATTTGACTGTTGATATCTAGCACTTGTTAGCAACATTAGCCTCAAAGATGCTAAATTTAGACTACAAATATGTCTTGGTTGATCAAATACATGTGGGTTGAGTAGAAATTTTTTAAAACTTTTTTATTATACAGTATTATTCCAAAGGGGGAATTATTCTCTGCATTTTACCCATCCAAGGCTGTGAGCACACACACCTGGATCAGTGGACAGTCACAGTAGCGGCGCCCAGGGAGCAGTAGGGGGTAAGGTGCCTTGCTCAAGGGCACTTTAGCCTGCTGGCTGGTTCTGGGAATCAAATCCACAACCCTTTGGTCACAACCTTAGTTCTCTAACTGTAAAGACAGCTCCCCAAATGTGCAATATATAAGCCTATTTGTCTAAAATCACTAAACAGCTCTACAGGTTTGACACAATGAACAATTTTACAAAGCTATTATTAGCTGATATTAGATTTGTAGTTTCTTTGAAATACTAAAGAATCAAACTTTTTACACCAAACACATCTCATCAACTAAGGACCAGGAAAAGCGAAAAATTTTGTAAATCTCATGCTGGTCCAAACCACTGCTATACCACAGCCTGCCTGTTTGAACAGGTCATGTAGATGGGCCCAATCTGTCTCACAGCATGAGCCCCACTAATCTTCACCTCTGTGTTCCTTCTGCGGCTTGTGGCGGTGAATGCAGCGCATGTGGTGGTAAAATACAGTGTGTGGCACAAAGAAATAAGGAGGAGAAAACACAGACTTGCACATTCAATTTGATTCGGGGGGAGGGGGGTAAATTAAACAGGAGCGTCCCTTTTTAGGCTTCCCACAGGGGTCCCGCTTTAGCACTGGGAACTCTCCCTCGAACTCCCCCTCCCCATCCATCTCCTCCCTTCCCCCATCACCAGCTTTCTCTGTACGAGCCTCTCTCTTGACATATGGGCAATCCTCTGCGGCGGCGGCAGAGACGAGCTCCATTTATTGTGCAGCATTCTCTCAGCAGCTATGCCAACGGCAGCAGAAAGCACTAAAATCCCAGCTACTAACCAGTCAGAAGCAGGCCCAGCCTCAGGCTATGAGCTACAGTAAGATTAATTTAGAGACGAGGGGACAGCGTTTCAATCAGCGCAAAACTACTGAATCCACTTGGGGTCTTTCTTTTGTTGAGCAGGCCGACATAAAGTTTAATAGCATGTCTCATATACTGTTACATGCAACATGGATTTTAATACAGGTTGTATGTAATACAGATTTTTATGGTTAAATTCATTCTTTTCTTCAGGTTGGTAATATGTGCATGCATGCCTGAGGCCACAGGATCTAAAAGCTTCAAACGCCCAAGCAACACCAACAAAAGGATTCAATGTATGATCATATAGTCTCCAAAAAAATAATATTATTTTACAATCAGCATTACATGTAAAAAAACAGAAGATGTGTAGGTTCACCACTCATTTTGTACACTGAATTAAATGGATATATTTGTATTTGTACAATGGCTCCAATCACCACCATTGGGAAGACATTGGTACATTTTCCTTTCTTGCATCAACTCTAAAGGAAAATGACTGTATTTACATCTTAATGATTAAATTATGCAAAAAAGTCTTAAATTTGGTTGAAAAAAAAAAGTATGGCTTATATTTTGTATTCTAGTGTAATGCAGTAAGAGTGGAATACATTATTCTTCTTATTAAGTCAAAAGACATTCAGTGTGTTGTTTTAAGGTCAAACGTTCAGTTAAAGCTACTGTAACAGTCTATGGTGCCCTCATAGAAGCAACCCGAGTCTGATTTGAGGATTAGACATGGGCACTGGTCTGAACCTCCATGTACGCAGCCCAAATCCATGCTTCAACACAAGACCGCATAGGCCAAGCCAGACCACTCAACTTTGACCGCACTCAATCAACGCCGCTCGCAAGAAGGCCACCGGCCGCTCCGGGCTTCATAACACACTGAGCACCAAATGAATTGCAGCAGCCGGATCAATAATGACAACACGTTCTCAACGAATATGGCAAAAGACTGAAAATAATCATCAGGATTACTGTGAGGATATAAACCCAAATAGTTTTTGATTATAGGATATAACCGTAAATCGTCTTTTATTACAGGATATAGGCTAAACCCAAAATAGCAATAGCCTCTATCCCACATGGATTCCTACTGGCACTGTTTGGATATGGAAGCCATTACTCCATAACCTATATAGCGCTCTGCACAGGGAATAAGAAGCCATTTGAGATTCAGCCTTAGTCATGATTCATGCTCTCCAACTCTCCAGTCTACAACCTTGCACTGTACCGACTGCCCGAACTAGCAGAGGCTTTCCCAGGTCTGCGTCCACCCTCGCTTCATTACACGGCCCACACCTGACTTCACAATTACAAACCCATTTTAGGCAGGACAATTATGGAGATAGTTTAGTGTCAATATTCACAAATATAATTACACGATTCACAAATATAATTACACGATTCACAAA
>JBBIGC010000041.1:21364124-21381162 GCA_037576955.1 Lepidarchus adonis
AAATTCGTGGGTACGGTTTATTCATCCGTGGGCACGATTTGTAAAACCGAGGGAACAGTTTAAGAATTCGTGGGTACAGTTTATAAACTGAGGGAACGGATTGCAAATCCGTCGCCACAGGTTGTTTTTTTTTTTCTCCTGCAGGTGATGCTGCGGGCTCCGTAGCAAATCATGCTGGAACATGGCTGAATTTATCTGCCTTTAATGATTATCTGCCTAAGTCAAAGCCGTTTAGACATGACAGTAATCTTTTCAGTTTACCAAACAACCAGTGGTCATGGACATCAGGTTTCCTGAAATTGATTTGTTCCTGGTTTTGATGCCACGGTAACACACAACGCAAATCGTGAAGGCAAACTAATAATAAATATCAGTTCCTGGCCACATCTGTGTCCAAGCATAGTAAGTTGTTATGACCTCTATTGAGTCCAACAGTGTTTAATTTCATCAGATAATTGTTTTGACACTTGTTTTCACATTCCCCCCCCAACCACTAAAGAATGTTGTTTTTGTGAATTGTGCCGATTTGCTTCTTTTTTCTTTGACTGTGATTACTTGTTAAATCTGTTTGTACAACTCTTTCTTGTTTTACTTGTGTTTATTTTTTTTGTGGCATTCAAGCGGAAACTAAAATGTGTGTTTTTCAGGTCCTTGATCTTATACCCATCGATTGCACAAAGCCTGAGGACATTAACTGCTTACAAGATTACATCAAGGATGTGATTTCAGATACAAAAACCTTTCCTTTCATGGAGCAGATGCTGCCTCGGTGCTACCAGGAAGTAGAAACTGCTATTCGGAACCTTTTAGATGTTGGTGACATTCCTCAACATGGTTAGTATCTTTCTCTAGTTGTAGTGTTTAATCACTAAAACACAAAATTGTTTAATTGATTCTAAAACGATGCTTCTTTCAATAGGAATGTTGACTCAAGAAGACCTCTTATATTTCCTTAAGGACAGGCATAGTGAATTAGATGATGATAAGATGCGGTTTATTCTTCAGTATCTACACAGAATCGGGATCATTATGTGGTACGCGGAAATATCAGACTTAAAGGACAAGGTGTTTGTGAAACCATCATTCCTTATCTCCTTGTTCAAGGTTTGTTAATGAAAGCAACAAAGATTCTTTCTAGAAAACACCAGGCACTTTTTTTTTGCAAAGTAACTCCTACAAAACATTGTGTCATTTTTCCACAGGCTATTGTAAGACACGATATGGTCAGTGTGCTTACAGCTATCCCCAGCAAAGATCTGAAGTCAGAGAATGTGCTTCAGATACATAGAAACCGGTGGATTAGTGACTTCATGTGCAGAGCTACTCTGAGCAACGTGGCCATACGGATCCTGGTACGTAAAGAACTCCAGAAATCAGGAATCAATGATGAAGAACTGATTGAGGACATAGTTGGGACCAAGAAGAAGCCTGGGAATCTTCTCTCCCTGTTGCAACACTTTGACGTTTGTCTACCCACCAAGCAAAGTTTTCCCCTCAACCCTGCTGCCAAGGAGTTTTGTCCAAACAAAAAATGGGAGCCCTCAAATTCCTTTGTGTATGACGCAGATGGAGCATGTCTGTTCCCAAGCTACCTGACCAGCAATGTTCAGGTTAAGGAGATGTGGGGAGAGGACAATTTGGAAGACATCAATGTCCAGATTTATTTCCTCCCTGAGATACCTCACGGCTTCTTCCACAGGTAAATTCTGAAACTTATGACTTACTGTGCCAAATGTAGTTTTGGTTGCAATCTTTTACCAATTGACCATAAACTTCACAAAGTATAAAGACATTAAAGGCTACAAGCCCAGGATTTTTGGAAACGCTTCACTGAAGGCAGTTAATTGTACTACACTGTAAAGCCTTAATTTAATTTAGGCCAAAATCAACCATTCATGACATTTGACCTAAGCTTACATAACCATTTTAAAAGCCTTCAGTGAAGTTTTACCAGATCTTTTAATAAAGATATGATATAGACCTCATCTGGCTTAATGTCTGTGGTGGAAAATGCTTTTTATTCTACTTCACTCTTTTATTAATATCAATTGCAAAGAAAATAAAAGCATGCATCTAATTTCTCATGAACAGCAGAGACCAATGTTCTGGTATCTCATTTATAACTCATGTGTACGCACAAAATAGGACCTAAAAGATGCATATGCCTCTTTCTACACACACGTTGTGAACTATAGAAACAAACTGGATGGTAGAATGACTGTAACCCATGCGTACAAACCTTTTGGAGCAAAAAATGCAAAGACAGAGAGCAATTCCTTGTGCTAGTGAGTCATACATCGTGCATTTAATTTTATCTATTCAGTCACAGTGAGTATAGTGAATAAATATATCAGTAAAATATATAATCTGACTCAAATCCTAACTTAATCTACACTGTTTATCTAAGCACTGGAGCGATGTGCTGAACTGGGTCTAATGTTAGAGAGACCAACCCGACAGAATCGTGCAACAGGTACAAATACAGGTACTGACGACCCTGGGGTTCCTCGCAACTAAATATTGTTTAATTAACAATAAAATTTAAATAAATGCTTATTTGCAATTTGTGATTCGTTTACCATGCTTGGTTGAACGAGGGTGTGTGGGGGGCGGCGTGTGTGGCGAATCGAAAATGTGCACAATCCGAGATAGGACGCGATTGGGTGTGAAATAAAGTTTATACTGCATGCAGGTGTGCATATGCATGTTTTTATGAATCAGATTTTTTTCTGTGCATATACCATTTTTGTCTTTTGAGCATATGTACACTTTTAGTGGGAATTTTTATACAACGTTTTATAAATGAGACCCCAGTGCTTTTTATTTAGTGAAAGTTCATCATTTTACTTATTTAAAGACAATAATTTTTTTCCAAGAAATAATGTTTTAAAAAATCAAAATGGTGAAATTATTCATTCTTAAATTGACTAAAAGGAAAACATTTAAAGAAGCATAGCTTTAAGTATTCTTACAGTAATATCAAAATGAGAAGCATGTTTTGGGTAGATTTAAGGTGTCAATAGACTAGACAATGTTTATATAGACCTTGTTAAGGAGGCTAACCAATTTATCCTGTTCTGTCTAAAGCTAAAATGATGGCTCTTAGGTCTTTTTGTATGTCAATATCTATATGAATAATAAACCTGAATCCACATATGGATGGGACAAAAGATGTGGAAATCAACCTTAATGATCTTATTTATTTTAACAGGCTTGTCATCAAGATATGCTCCCTGTACCACACGTACTGGACTGGGAAAGATCAGTGTCTCTTCTCCTGCAGTAACAGGCGCATCCTGCTCAGAGAGCACGCTAAAGACGGTGATCAGTTTATTGAGATAAGAGGCAAAGACAGTGACGGTAAAACAGGGTTAATGTCAGTGTATTTTGTTTGTATTTGTTTGTTTTTAAATATTTTTTTTCTGTGTATGTAAACTCTGTTAAGTACTGTTAATACTGTTTACTCCACACTCCAAATATAAAAGTTGAGTGGAAAAGTAATCCCGTTTTAGATTTGCTATTCTTCTGTTGTCATAAAAGACTTTTCCATTATATACCTCTTCAACCTACAGATGTTGCTGTTCAAACCCACATTCCAGTCACCTTTTCCAATGTGACTTGCATAACAAAGCGAGCTAATTGACCTGAACTTGTGGGTTAGCAAAGAGGAGGGAGCTCCTTGCAAGAATTTCCATTGCTTTCAGGAAATGTAGTGTTAATGACAATGTAATTAATTTAATATAAACCAGTTGAAATATCTTACAAGCAACTAAAAAATCTTCTGGAACAGCTGGGATAAATTTAATATGAATGCTAAAAAAAACAAGCAATTCAGTCTTAGAAAGAAAGAGCAATAAAGATTTTCTTTTTTCTTGCAAATACAGAATATGAAAGTGACTGTGGATGGGACAGTGTCTTGCTTAAGGGTTCCTCAGTGGGTTCCTCAGGGGTGGGAACCTGTGACCTTTCAAACCCAAATGCGGTCTGAGTATTCAACCTGTTGGACCATGATCCTTCCAGGCCATCAGCAATTTGCTAAAAAAAGAAAAAGAAAATTTTATTAAATTACGTTTTTTAGTTACAAATCATGAAATCTAAATAATTATCAGTGCATTTGAATGTGTATTATTGTTTTGTTACAATGTAGAATACATTTAAGAAACACGCTGAATGTACAAATGTAACTGGATGAACTATTCACATAATCCATTAAAAAAAAAAGATTTTCCACCAGGATTGATTGTCATAAAGTGCACATATTATAACGATCTGTACTTTTGATAAGTTCATTCATAAAAATGAGTATTTTTGCACTTCTAGTTATCTCTTATGTCTCTCTTAGTGCAAAACTCATCAGATATCCAGAAGGCCTGGGACATGATAAAGGTGATAATGATGCGTCTGGCTCAGCTCACTGAGCAGTGGAGGGGATTGTTGCAGTTTGTGCACAGCCCTTGTAGAGAACGTGGCTGTGTAGACTACTTTGAGTGGGTGGACTGGCAAGACTGGCTCGATTCTTCAGGACCCGCAAAATTTAACATGTAAGTGAAGGCCAATTTTATGAACTTGTTATTAAGTGCAGTTGTAAATTCTGTTCTATCGACACCAACACTGACTACATTATGTTAACCTCTGTGTTACATATGATGTTGATTTGTTCAGGGTTTCAGAAGCAAAGCTGACCTGTCGCAATGGACACACGCGCAGGACTGAACTGCTGTTTCCTGTTAGGTATTGTATTTTTTTTTTTTTATCAGATTATTACAGTAATATCATTAATTTCCACTTGTTTAAAATTCTTTTTGTATTTTTTTCCAGCAGCACCATTGGTATGAAAAACTGACACCAGGAGATTTTTTTCAAACAAACTATGGACACAGTATTTATGAAGAAAAAACATTAGCCATGCAGAAAAAATTACACCTGCTTATTTATATGTTTATGAACAATAGATTAATAGTGTTCATGTTCTTCTGTTGACTTTTATGGTGTAAAATTAGAAATTGGATGTCTCTACTACAGTAACTATAAAAATTCACAACCAGTAGAGGGAGCTGTTTGTCAGGCAGTGTAAAAATAAAGAAAGACGAGCAACTTGATGACAAAATATTTTGACTTGAATTTCTCAATTTTTGTTTATTTATTCATTTATTATTTCATACAAAAATACAATTCCACACATTTCCTTCCTTTCCTAGTAAGTGTTACCATCCTCAATAATCCCAGTGGAACTGACTTTACAGAAGAGAAGTGTATTGGCCATTTTATCAGAAACACATCCCTGTATTTGCAGTTTGTAGTTGTACAATATTTAATAGTAATAATTATTAATAGAATATTTTTATTTGTATAGCACCTTACTTAAACACAAGGCTTTTGTGTGTATATATACAGTGGGGCAAAAAAGTATATAGTCAGCGACCAATTGTGCAAGTTCGCCCTCTTAAAAAGATGAGAGAGGCCTGGAATTTTCATCATAGCTTTACCTCAACTATTAGAGACAAAATGAGAAAAGAAAAATTAGAAAATCACACTGTCTGATTTTTACAGAATTTATTTGCAAATTATTGTGGAAAATAAGTATTTGGTCAATAACCAAAGGTATTTGGTTAATATTTTGTTTTATACCCTTTGTTGGCAATGACAGAAGTCAAACATTTTCTGCAAGTCTTCACAAGGTTTTCACACACTGTTGCTGGTATTTTGGCCCATTCTTCCATGCAGATCTCCTCTAGAGCAGTGATGTTTTGGGGCTGTCGCTGGGCAACACAGACTTTCAACTCCCTGCAAAGATTTTCTTCGGGTTTGAGATCTGGAGACTGGCTAGGCCACTCCAGGACCTTGAAATGTTTCTTACGAAACCACTCATTCGTTACACGGGCAGTGTGTTTGGGATCATTGTCATGCTGAAAGACCCACGTTTCATCTTTAATGCCCTTGCTGATGGAAGGAGGTTTTCACTCAAAATCTCATGATACATGGCCGCATTCATTCTTTCATCATTTACACGGATCAGTTCATCCTGGTCCCTTTACAGAAAAACTGCCCCAAAGCTTGATGTTTCCACCCCCATGCTTCACAGTAGGTATGGTGTTCTTTGGATGCAACTCAGCATTCTTTCTTCACCAAACATGACAAGTAGAGTTTTGACCAAAACATTCTCCCAATCCTCTTCTGGATCATCCAAATGCTCTCGAGCAAACTTCAGACGGGCCTGGACATGTACTGGCTTAAGCAGGGGGACACGTCTGACACTGCAGGATTTGAGTCCCTGGCAGCGTAGTGTGTTACTGATGGTCGCCTTTGTTACTTTGGTCCCAGCTCTCTGCAGTCCCCCTGTGTGGTTCTGGGATTTTGGCTCACCGTTCTTGTGATCATTTTGACCACACGGGGTGAGATCTAGCGTGGAGCCCCAGATCGAGGGAGATTACCAGTGGTCTTGTATGTCTTCCATTTTCTAATAATTGCTCCCACAGTTGATTTCTTCACACCAAGCTGCTTACCTATTGTAGAGTCAGTCTTCCCAGCCTGGTACAGGTCTACAATTTTGTTTCTGGTGTCCTTTGACAGTGCTTTGGTCTTGGCCATAGTGGAGTTTGGAGTGTGACTGTTTGAGGTTGTGGACAGGGGTCTTTTATACTGATAACGAGTTCAAACAGGTGCCATTAATACAGGTGATGAGTGGAGGATAGAAAAGCTTCTTAAAGAAGTTACAGGTCTGTGAGAGCCAGAAATCTTGCTTGTTTGCAGGTGACCAAATACTTATTTTCCACCATAATTTGCAAATAAATTCTCTACAAATCAGACAATGTGATTTTCTGGATTTTTTTTTCTCATTTTGTCTTTCATAGTTGAGGTAAAGCTGTGATGAAAATTACAGGCCTCTCTCATCTTTTTAAGTGGGAGAACTTGCACAATTGGTCGCTGACTATATACTTTTATATATATAAACCTTAGTTTTCAGTAAGGCAAATATTTTACCACATTCATGAAAATTCCCTTAATTACTTTTAGTGCAATATTTACATATAGAACAACCAAAGCTGTGGTGAACCTGTCTATAAGATGACTGTTTAATCCCCCAGCACACACACACCGTGAAGGGGATAGTCAGAGAGAGAACATTTGGATCATGGCTGGAAATTTGCTGAAGAGGGAAACATTTGAGGCCACCAAGTCTTGAAAAATGCAATTAGGTGACTCTTCAGTGCCAACAAACTAGAAGCCTTTTCAGCCACAGATGTAAAGTGTCTAGGGTTTGGTAGATGCTCTTGAAACCATAACTAAAACCAAGTTCTGTGGTCAGATGAGACAAAAATAGAGAAGCAACACACTTTCAAAGTAGCTTTGGCATAAAAAGAAAGATAATTATTCATAAAATAAGATGTTTTCCTCTGCAAAGGCCTAAAAAACTTGCAAGACATGGACTCCATGAAATAGAAGAAAAATGATAATTAAAATAACTTAAGGATTTTAAACTGAAATTCTCAGGTTGGTTTCAGGTTGCTGGCTCCATAAACCCCTGTGTCATCAAGCAGTGTAGAAGAAGTCTGATCCACTATTGGGAAACAAAAGCTGCAGAATATATATAATACAGATTTTTTTATTTTTAGGTTAAATCTACTTCAAATTAAGTTTTTTTTAATCTCATAAGAAGCCAATTAATTACAGTTATGTTTCCATGCATCTTCAATACAACCAGCCTTACTGAGACTTTGCATTACTTGGAACCGCTATTGGCACCATAGGCTATAAAAAGTAATTAAGTAAGTAAACCTTTATTTATACTGCATTTTTCAAGATATAGATCATAAAGTGATGTACAGAGACAATAAAAGAAATAAATTAAACAGTAAAACTAAAGTAGAAAATTAAAAAGCCATATTAAAATTACTTTTTAAAAAAATGCCCACTGAATTAGCAGCCCTCAGACTCAAGGAAAGAGAATTCCAGAGACCTGGAGCACAAAAACATGTGGGAAAACATATAATTAATATACCGATCATGATTCATAAGTCAATCTGCCATAACATTAAAACCACTTGCGTTGTTCTGCCAATACAACTCAGCACAACTTTCTATCAGAGCTAGCATTCAGTTTCTTCTGTAGGATTGAAGAAGATGGGCTGGCCTTCCATACTCATGCTCATCAATGAGCCAGAGTCCATGACTCTGTTGCTGGTTCACCAGTTGTCTTTCCATAAACCACTTTTGGCAAATTCTAACCAATGCATGCAGGGAACACCACAAGACCTGCAGTTTTGGAGATGCTCTGACCGAGTCATAGCCATTACAGTTTGGCATGTCAGAACTGTTTAGATCAGTGGTTTTTAACCTTGTTGGAGGAACCGAACCCCACCAGTTTCATATCCGCATTCACAGAACCCCTCTTTAGTGAAACATAAAATATGATTTTTTTTCAAATTCAAGACATAGATATGTTTTTTACTGCTGCAGAAAATGAGTCGTGCATGAACATCACCTTGATCAAAGAACAAAACCACAATTCTGCCGGTGCGAGACTAGAGATACATGTGAATCCATGTTGTACATATTCGTCTTTTCCCAAAATATTTAGTATGGATTAAAATATTAACAAAAAAATCACACAAAGTACTACCACGACAGTCACACGTTGACCACTGAGCACTAAATTCCCCACGGCACGTGTCATCACGAATTTACATTATAATTCGAGTGTGTCCGGACCTCTGTGGCGGAGGCTCTGCCGAACCCCTGAGACCGACTCACCGGTTCGAACCCAGGTTAAGAACCACTGGTTTAGATCTTTCTGCTCGTCCATTCTCCTGCTTCCAACACTGGTACTTAATACTAACTGTTCACTTGCTGCCCTTTATTGACATGTCTGTGGTTTTAATGTCTGTAGTAATACTGTAACAAGGAGCAACCTTCCCTGACAGGTTCTTTGACCATTTCTGTACTTAATAGAACCACTTACTGGAGGTTTTCAATTTAAGAGAACAACCATTTCAACACGGATGGTTCCCTAGTGGTATCTCTACAGCATCATTGGCTTTGTTGAAGAACGCCTGAAGAAACATTTGTAGGCTGCATGTTTTCTTGGCTGTGATGGACACGGAGGTGCAGCACAGTGTTCAGATGGCATGTCCCTATGTGCTGCCCCCATACTGGGGTAGGTACAAAGCACTGGACAAGTGCTTTGCCTAAATTCCAGAGATTGTAAAGCAGCATTGCCTCTAGGAGGTTCAGGACCAACGGTCATTACAACGGTCATTTCTATTAATGTAAATATCTGCTGCTTCACTAGCTGATATCTTGTGACGTAAAGGATCGAACTTCCCCGAACTTGTCATGCTGCATCAATTCCACTTTCAGTCAAAGCCCACCAAATGTCATGGAATTTTGTCCATGACACATTATAACGTCTCAAACAGCACTTAAGCTGTTCTTGTGCATCGCAATGCTGTAGGACTAGTTTAGGCATTGGGATTACTCAGGATTTAGGCTTGAGCTGTTCTAAAGGTACGTTTATCCTGCTTGTGTTGAGGTGTTAAGTAGGTGGCAGGAGATCCAGTTTAACTAAAATGTTTTAAGGAGCCTCTGGTTAAAACCTCCAGCCACAAAATCTGACCAGAAACCCCCGTGATCCTCTGAAATCCATCAGTCTGTCAGTCCCTCTAGCGCATTTCCCATTCACGCGATTTTCGCACTTTGTTTTTCTTTCTGAGGCTTTCTCTTCGACTTCGTAACCACGCGCCCAAATGTAAATTTGTGTTCGGCTCGTGCGCGTGGCGCGTGGGCTGGGGACAGGTCGTCAGGGGGTTGGGGCGGGGCAATCTCAGGGAGCGTGCAGCTCCAAATGTGTGTGTGTGTGTGTGTGTGTGTGTGTGTGTGTGTGTGTGTGTGTGTGTGTGTAGGGGAGGGGGTTGTGGGTGGCGCGCGCGTGTTGAAAAGGCACCGCGTGCCGCCCGTCATCCCAAAGTCGCTCGTTGAACAAGCGCCACCAGAAACAAGCAACCGACAACACACACGCGGTCCTGTTGCGAGGCCACGCGAAAGGCACGAGCGCCGTGCGTGACCACCACAGATTGTCTGCTGCACCGCGCGCCACGCTGATGCATTTCATGGAGATGGACGCGACTGTCCTCGCGCCAGTGCGCATGACTCCGTGCCCGGGGCGCGTGCACCTCTCGCCGGTGAACAGCCGACCCAGAGCGGTCAGCAGCGGCAGCAGCAGTCCAGAGCGCCTCCGGTGCACGCGCAGACTACGCTTCGTCTCCGTATGCCCCCTCCAGACGCCCGTGGCGGTGGCGCGGCGCAACGAGCGCGAGCGCAACCGCGTCAAGCAGGTGAATCTGGGCTTCCAGACGCTGCGCCAGCACGTGCCGAGCGGAGCGGCGAGCAAGAAGATGAGCAAAGTGGAGACGCTGCGGTCGGCAGTCGAGTACATCCGCGCGCTCCAGAGCCTCGTGGACGAGCACGACGCGGCGGCGCGACCCGCCTCGTCGCCGGCCGCCTCCAGCGCGTGCTCGGCTGGAGCTGAGTCGCCGCGCTCGGCGTGCTCTTCCTCCGACGAGTGCAGCGGATTCTACGAGAGATACGAGCCGCTGAGCTCCGAGGAGCACGAGCTGCTGGACTTCAGCACGTGGTTCGACGGCTATTGAGGCAAAGGCAACGTCACGTGAAGTGTTTCTGACGCAGGTGCTGCGAGAGAGGAAGACGGGCTGAGAGGGAGCGAGCAGTGCGCATTAACCAAAGCGCACAGAGCGCACAGGACACAGCTTTTCCACCCGAGCTCACAAATCAAAACGACACTAAACTTGCCCTGCGACTCGCACACGTCATCCGGGGACAATTCCGTGGCTTCTCCTGAGCGTCTGCACGGACGACTGACTCGGAGAAGAGGTGCTCGAGGCCATAGACTCTCATACAGTAAAGCTGTGAATTGTGCACTCGTGCTTATCTCCACTGTAGGGTGTTTTTCATTCAAACACACCTGACTGGACTTGCTCATGTATCCCAGGTGTAGGGAAACAATGCTACTGTGCAGGTGCTGCACTAGAGCTGAAAACCACTGGTACATTAGATAAACACTGACTGTTTTTTTGTATTGGATGAACGGTTTTTATATCAAAGTGTGCACTTGTGTCTTTTCATACCGTGTCTAATTGTTTTATAAAGAGATTGCTTATTTTAATGTAAAATAAAGACAGTTTTATTTATTCAGAATCCTTGTGGTGGTCATGGTGTTGAGAAGTGTAGGACTCATAATCCACTGAAATAGGTGTTGGGTTTTATTACAAATCAATGAGAAATTCAAAGGAAACGTTTGTGATCTCTTTAGGCCAAGACCAGACCATTCTCACAATAACTTGGTCGTCAATGATGATCCAAACTGTTGGCAAGAAATTCCTTTATAGAGGAGAGCTGAAATCAGCGGTGCTATACATTTTGGGCCCCAATATAATACTGGGCCCCAGTAATGTTATGTTCTTTTCTACACAGTGTCTTCTGAGGGTCAGTGCTGGGGCCCTCGGGTCATCCAAATCCCCATGACACGCAAAGCTGTCGACAAGGCATAACTAGGACCCTCAGTGTCAAAAAAGGTCTTGGACCATAAGGCAACATATATGTGCGTTTTTTCAGTTTCTCTTTGTGTTATGTCTCGCACAAGTTCTCTCAAGGCGCCGGCCCACTCTAACATTAGCCTACATGTTCATGCTGTCCCACCAGCCTCAGAGAAACTATTCAGGTAGCAGCTTGTGAAAGGTTGCTATGGATGCGATTATGAATAGAGAAATGAATTGACATCAGGGTCTTTCTGTGAGTTGCTGGTGGACAATTGTGTCAGTATTTGTATAAGGGGCCCAAAAAACATTTCATGGAGCTGGCTCGCTGCAGATTCCCCCTACGCCATGGTCTCCAGTGTGACCGCTCTCCCCCGCCCCAACCAGAAGTTACACCACAACATTAGCATTAGCATTAGCATCATTTCAAACATTGGTGAAACTTTGAATTGGGATAACTTGCCCCGGGGGTGAGACTACCCACTCTGCAAATCATTTTTAGAGATCATTTGTAAAAACCATTAATCTTAGTCTTGCGTTGTGTGACATTTCAATAGAAGTAACTCTGAATTGTGTCAACAGGGCTTAATTGATGGCACCTATTTATTACCACAGGGGAAAGTGACACCCGATAAAGGCCAGGACCTGGGCGACCTTGGGATCCAGTGGCTGGCCAGTTAATATTTAAGCCTCAACAAAGGGTTGAAGTTCAAAGCAATTTATAACACATGAATACCTTTATAGTGTGACCAATTTGTTTGGAAAAGCCAATACAGACAGCGAGAAAAAATCGCTAGAAGAGTGATGGTGATAAACTGGCCTGGATGGCATCCAAGTGTGCTTTCCCTTTTATAGACTGCACCCCTGTCTATGTTTTTCACTCACGTGTATACAGTATGTCTTATTTTGGTCATGGTAGCTTGCATCCAATGGTAGCTTACCTTAATGAAAGAATCAAGACATCGACAATATGTCTTCCTTAAAAATCTCTAATGGCTAGGCCACTTCATGTGTGTAGACGCCTCCAGATATACTTCTCCTGAAAGCTGGGGATCCTTTATGTAATCATTTGCATTTCCTATTGTGCCCGGAAAGTTTAGATGCACAACTAGGCCCTGTTGTCATCGTCCAATCAGACGGTCTCATTCTGATGTTGAATGGCCCTTGCCGTAAGTGACACAAAAGCACTTTTGTGCGAAAGGGCCACACCATATTCATCATGTAGTGCCTTCCAAGGAAAATCTGATTGGTTGTTTCAGGCACTTTGATGTCGCTCCAATGTGCAAGTGGCACAGCGATGGCTAACTTCAGCCTCTATTGCCTATTTGCAGCACTTGGAGCAGGGGGTCCCTTTAATCTGTGAAAGAGTAAATTCATAATAACGTGCCGGCTCCTGCAAAAACAATCAGGCTGATTGACACTACTTTACAGAGCAGCAAACAAAGGCCTGATTTATGTCCAAAGCCAAATGAATGGGCCAGAGCGTGGGCTTCATTCAGACAAATTTTAATCTCCCGCTCCCTCCATCCCTTCCATATAGACTCCCTCCAGCACCTCTATTTGGATTGCCCCCTCCCTCCACTCTCCACTGCTTTATTCGAGTGCGTGTGGATATACAAGGCCATTCTGCTCCGGCAGAACAGCTAATTGTGGCGTGTCATACTGGGGGCTGGTTTTTCTGTCATACCGCATTTCTGTACGGATGAGATGCTCAAAAGCAGGGTACGTTTTAATAAATTAGCTAATGAGGTGGGAAAAGAGAGAGAAAGAGAGGTTAAAAACATCTTAGACTGAAAGAGCTCTCCAAAAGAAGTAATATTCTCTAAACTTTAAAAAAGTAGCCGTAATTCAACATAAAATGGCATCGTGTAGGCACCGAGTCATGGCATTTCCAATGTTTTGCCGTAGCGCAGGGCTAAGAAGCTAATGTGGCTAATATGACATGGAAGCATATTCCCCATTGATCAGCACTGGGCATGGCTTCCTGTCTTGGTAAATCATCTCATAGTTGCTTCACATTAAGTGAGGATGTTATTTAATGTTATACACATGCTTTTGTGGATTCTGATACTAAATGATTTATAAAAATTAAGCAAGCCATGTTGCGCAGCTAAAAACACAGCTAGCAGCCTAATATAGGCCTGAACGTGGCCTATACTTTTTAGATTAGATTAGATTAGATTCAATTACAAGTACAAACCCAATGAAATGCAGTTAGTATCTAACCAGAAGTGCAAAATGTATAAATTAGAGGAAAGGACATTATAAGTAATCCTTAATTACAGTATGTAATGTTAATGACTATGTAGAGCAGTAGCCAGATTATGGGTGCATTCAGTGAATTATATACAGTTTGCATTAAACAGGAAATAAGTTGGCAGAGTTGAAGAGAGTTATGCTGTATATGTGCGTTTGTGCATTTTAATAGAAAAGTCATGGGGAAGCAATGTTTTTTATATGACATGTTGTGTGATTCTTCATGTATGCACCTGTTCCCCACTGCACAACTAAAGAGGCAAACATTGGACATTAAGACACCTTTGCTAATCAATGTCTGCTGGAACAGGGGGAAACAGTGCAAACATGTATTTTCTTTCATAGAATTAATTCTTACTCTGCAGCAGGCATCTAATTTTTGGCTTTAATTTAAACCTTTCAGATACTTCTGACACTTCATCTCTCAGTGGCACTATCTCCTAATGCTCACCTGGCAGAGAGAAGAGTACTCCGGTATTTGCTCATTGTTGTTTGCAGAACGTTTGCCTCCATTTGTCCATTGCAGTACAGCCGTATTGTGCACAAACACCGAGGTATGAAAGCTTCTTGATCTTGTGATTTCATGCATCACATCACAATCAATATTTGCCTTGAGCCAGCTCTTTTTCATTCCTTCTTCTCTCTCTCTCTCTTGCTCTCTCTCTCTCTCTCTTTTTTGTGTGATTGTGTGCAGAGGGGATGATTTATCCTGTCTGGCTCTGCATACTAAAAGCGGTCTTAAATTACCCTGCACCCGCCTCACACGCTCCTTTCGCCACACAATGGTCCACCGTCTCGGCGCAGGGCCAAGACCCCCCGCCTCAAACTTTCGCAGACGCTCAAAACTAATCCTACCCATCGCACACTGTCCGTCATGCTTCAGCAGAAAGTCCACAGGAGAAGAGAAGAATGACAACGTACCTGCTAAAATCTGCAGCAAAACTACATCATAATAGTTTGTTTTTACATTTATAACAAGAGAATATATGCAATATGATGCACCATATATACATCTGCCAAATGCTTTGGGAAAATACAAAGAAAACAGACATTTTCTAGTTCAGGACTGTGAACAGTGGTTCTCAAACAGGTCCTCAGGGACCCCCAGATGGTCCACATTTTTGGTCTGTTTTTATGCATTTATGCATGGGTTGTAGACTGCCTGCTCTCTGATGTCCAGTTTAGAAACACTTTTCAGATGATGCCCATGACATACGCAGATGAGTAGATAATTACAGAAGGAAGTAAAGCAAAAAAACCAACTGAACATCTGTATGTTTAGACTGCAGAATGGCTGAAGTAAAATATCTGTAAAAGTACATAATGAACATGTATACTAGGGGTGTAACAATGAATTGATTCGTATCAATGCATTGACCAAACAAGTGTATTGATCTGAATTGTGTGTTCATTCCATCATTAGTTTTTCTTCATTTTACTGTTTGCAATCTTTTGTTTTACTGAGAAGCTACATTAGCACTATATTTGACCTTTACTATAAAAATATATAAATGTTCAACTAATAATTAGTTTGTATGTGTGTTTGATGAAAATGTTGTGATATTGTAAAATTGTGTGAAAGTTAATAATTTTTCATACTGACTTAGATGGCAACATAGAACCGAATCACATTCCTGCAAATTTAAAGGCATTGACAATAGTGATTTACGCCCTTAATGATAGGAACCTGGCGTTATGATATATTAAACACAAATATATATAAATTTAATGAGTGAAAAACATGTGCTTTGGTGATTTCTTCTTTGACCTTGCACGTACATTTCCTCCATGAGTGACTGAAAAATATGTTTAAAACTTTCAACACTTTTGTAAAACAATGTCTAGGGCATGAGGCAGAATATTAATAATCACTTTTTAGTTTTTCGAGGCTTTGAATACATCATGTACCTATTCTAGCTGAGAACATGCCCGATTTGGCAAAGACAGTGTTTAGATCACCACTAATGTTGTTGTTTGGCATCATTGTAGTTTCTTTTAATATAGTTGTATGACCACAGAGGAGTAATAAGACTAAAACACTTTTAGAGGTATAACCAAGACTTATTTAGTAGGTATAGAAAGAATTTAGTCAGAATACATTCTGAAGCTTCTGTAAGCCTGTGTGTGGCGGGTGCAGTCTGCATGTGGGCTGGTCAGGGGCCACATAAGCAAATACGCTTCTCCTCTTCCTATCTCTCAGCCACACTTCCATTGTTGGGGGGCATCTAATATCTCCATGGCTTCTGCTTGTTTGAAGAGCTGCACTGATTAGAGGCCTTCTTTGTGGGTGGCTCCCTGAATTTATTCAGCCGCCCAAAATAATCTCAACAATCAACTTGAGTTCCCCATTTGGGATAGAGGCTGCTGTGTAATGGATGATTAGAAATTCTCTTCTCTTAGCTACCTAATTACACAGCAGTCAGCTGTGTTGGCCGACTGCCTTTTAATGATAACGTTCAAAGTGACCAAAACGTGACCGACACCTTTACCTCTTGGCTTGTCCTGTCCAGTATCTCACTGAATTCCACTTGGGTGTATTCTTTTGGACATTTCTGCCAGAAACATTGTGTAATGGTATGTGTAATGTAATGGGTAAATACTAGAGTTGGACAGTAACAAAGAACATTTGCTTGAGTACTGTACTTAAGTACAGTTTTTGAGTATCTGTACTTTACTTGAGAAGTCTTTTTTTGGGGAAAACTTTACACTACATTTGAAAGACTAAACCGTACTTTTTACTTCACTACATTTATGTCAAGGTTCTCGTTACTTGTTACTTTCAGAGTAACTTCAGAGAGCAAGTTGATTGCGGAGCCCTGCCTTTCAAGATAAACGGTACTGTGCACGTGAGACAGGCAACGTTAACAAACCGCGAGCCACTGAATACACTACAGTACAGGAAGTGTGGGGTAGATCACATATCATTACAAAAAAGGATGTTAGCCAATCATCTATGCCCACTGTGCCATTTGGCAGTTGATTGACATATAGTGCAGCCAGTCTGAGATGTTTTGTAACAAGCGTCACCGCGCTACTGCGAAACTCCAACAAATCACATAGCAATTTTCAATTTATTTCTCCTAAAGAAAGGGTCTGAAAATGAGTGAGGGAACTGGACCAAGTATGAAACCAAAATGAGACTGTTCATTAAAAAGTGCAATACTCAAAAAGCTAAGAGACAAGAAAGAGATGGGTAAGGACCTATATGCAGATTATGTAATTCCATTTAGTTT
>JBBIGC010000041.1:21403166-21414825 GCA_037576955.1 Lepidarchus adonis
TCATCTCGTTCATTTTAGCAAAATATAATTAAAATATTACCTGTTACCTCAATAACACATCTACTGCTCACACACACGCTGATCATACTACAAACCAGACTAAACTATAATGCTATAAGAAACAGAAAAGATTAATTCATTGTTTATCTGCATCTTTAATCTATGAATCGCTCACCTCGCCTCTTATCTGATAAGCTTTCAGGTTCAAGTCGTTCATTCATCACGTGACCGCCCCATAAGCTTAACATATGCAGCCTGAGCCAGAAACAGAATTGAATAATCTTCGGTTCGAACTTCCAGTCGTTCGTTAATCACACGACAACCCCGTAATGTTAACTGGGGCTGTGACGTGATGAACGAACGACTTGAAAAACCCGAAGACTCGAAACAGGTGAATCAGTCCCAATACAGAAACTATAGGATGTTGAATCACTCCCACGAGGCGACTCGTTATTCCCGAGTCACATTAAAGGTTTGTTTAAAAAGGAACGAATCATTCAAGAACGACCCATCACTAGAAGTACGACCACGATAGTCACACGTTGACTACTGAGCGCTAAGCAGTGTAGCATGATCATCTGCAGCCAGTGATGGCCAAGTGGGGCGTGTCATCACGAATTTACACGCTGATTCGGGTGTGTCCAGACCTCCGCGGCGGAGGCTCTGCCGAACCCCTGAGACCGTCTCACCGAACCCCTAGGGTTCGATCGAACCCAGGTTAAGAACCACTGGTCTATGGACAAGGAATAGTATCTACACTATCATAGCCATCATTAATGTTTTCAGCAGTTTATGATACAGCAGCTGTTCTTTGGGATCCAATTACACAGGAAAGTCTGCATGTCTGGAGCATTTCTAGAAGACCAGTCTATCTGGAGAAGAATGTCCTGTGTTCATAACCAAACAAAAGTAGGTTTTAAAGACAGTTAATGCTTCAGATGTATGATATCACAGCTCTGAAGATTCATTTCACATCAAACCACTCAGATTTTTTGTACAATTCAACAATTTAATCATGCAGACATTTTGGAAATGCTTCAGAATTCTTTTTAATGCAGCTGAAATATTTCTGTTGTTTCAGAAAGAGTCCACTGCACAGGCTTTACTCAGTCTCCCAGACGATGCCTGCCCAAGAAGATAGCACTGATAAGATGGCAGAATTACCTGTAGACTTTCACCACCTTTACACCAGAATTGAGTATGAATGTGCGTCTCCTCTTTATCAGTACTCTGGAAGTACACGCCGGACCTGTCTGAAGACCGGCAAGTGGAGTGGACGCCATGTGTCCTGTTCACCAGGCGAGGGCAGCATACATATTTTGAGGGCCAGGAGGGAAAAACACATTGTGGAGTAAAACAGTTGTCCCAGGGCACTAACAGTAGTCTAACTAATGCACGTTTTGCTCTTTTGAGTCTGGGAGTACAGTATTATTAGGCTGTATAATTCATATACTGTTAACCTAACCTTTGGTTCCTTTTTGTAGTTTGTGGAAGGCTCTCATCCAGAACCCAGACCCTGGCTGCAACCCCCTGGCCATGGCATGCAGCCATATACCACCACCTCTCTGACCACAATGATACTCTCTTAGGGCGGTCCAAAAGACGGGGGGACACATTTTCTATACTCGACTATGACGATTCACAGGAGAAGACTGTGTATGAGCAGACATGGCAGCTGGTGTGCAGTGGAGCTCTTGTGAGCCAACATACGGTGCTGCTGCCTGCACACTGTGTAACAGAGCCTGGACAGACACTGTCTCTGAGCACAGCTGAGATAAGAGTGGCGCTAGGAAAACATTACCTCAGTGACCTGAGAGACAGAAAGCAGCTTCAGCACATGCAGGTAAGATACTACACTCTATTCCCTACTCAAATATATGCACCAGACTGTTCTATACATACACTCCCACAAGTGTTTTTCATAATTCTCATACATTTTTTATATTAAGTAAACAATTCTCAAGTGTGTCACAAGTGGTTTAATGAAAGAAAACAATAATTATTACATTGTTTGACATGAATGACTTGGATTTGCGACCAAAAAACAGTCGTGATCTTAATCATGATTTTATCATTAATCAGGATAGTAACACCTCTGCATAGTAAAAAATACAAGTATGGTAACGAAGCCTTGAATGCTATATTTAAAGTCCTTTAATATGGGCAATACCCATATTATATAAATTAAATTAAAATAATAAATTAAATTAAATTAAATTAAATTAAATTAAATTAAATGAATACACAAATAAGTAAGTAACTAATTAATGAATAAATAAATAGTTGTCTTTTGAGTTGAGCCTTGCAACGGTCATAAATTCAAGTCTCGCACAGATGTTTTAGCATTTACCAGAAGAACCTGAATGTGTATAAAGTCCATCTTGTTTGCAGAATCATTTAATCCTGGCTAACTCCAGCTCAAACATTATCTTAGATATCCTATGCTTTTTACATTTTTGCTATAATACACCCACTTAAACTCAGGAATGGCTTGTTATAATTAACTGATAATTATTAGACTCATGCCAGTGGTTAGACTGCCCCTGCTTTATTTTCCTCTGAACCCATTCACATCATCTCTTTTATTCCATGTAGGTGTCAGAAGTCCTGGTTCATCCCAACTATGATCCTAATGGGTTTGATTCAGATGTGGCTATACTGAAGCTAGCAGACAAGGTGAAGATCAGTGAGATCATTTCCCCTTTGTGTTTGCCCCAAATGCAGGGAGGAGAGGTGACTGCCCAGCAAGCCTACATTACTGGCTGGTCTATTGCAGGTCAGCACGAACTAACTCCAGACACCGACACTGAAGTAGCTCAGACTGGTCTGGTTGAACTTGCTGATGTGGTACAATGTGAAAGACAATATGCTAAAGAAGATATTCCCATTACCATTACTGATAACATGTTATGTGGGAGGCAACATCCCATTAGTTCTGCCACAGTTTGTCCTGCCAGAACGGGGGGCATAGTCCTTTTACCCACCAACACCCGGACAACTTCAGGGTCTATGACCTCTAATCAGGGGACAGTAGAGGACAGTGTCTCTGACCCAAGGTGGGAACTGCTGGGCCTGGTGAGCTTTGGCTATAACTTGCAGAACTGTAATCCAGGCTTATATACAGTCTACACAAAGGTGGGCAACTTTAAAAACTGGATTGAGAAGAATATTAAATAAAATTCTTGGTTAAAAGTACAGATTTCCTACATTTTGCTGTGAGTGTGTGTATGCGTGTGTGTTAGCATGCTAATTTTTAATGTTTTTTATAAATTGTAAATTTGAGTCAGGAAGTATCTGTACCTGCTTCCATCCATGTGTGAGTCTTGATCATCAAAGATTTTCATGTGACCTTTTTCTTAACTCACTATATCCCTTAGAAATGAACAGGCTTTTTATGCCTTGTTCACACTATAAGATTTTAGCCACGATTTTCAGGTTGCAGCACCTTGGAAATCACAGTCAAATTGGAAGTTATTCTGCAACAACGAGCCATGGCCCAATGGTTAGAGAAGTGGGTTTGTGACCAAAGGGTCCCAGGTTTGATTCTTGGAACCGGACAGCAGGCTGAAGTGCCCTTGAGTAAGGCACCTAACCCCCAACCGTTCACCATGTACGTCGCTCTGGATAAGAGCGTCTGCCAAATGTTGTAAATGTAAATGACAACAAGTTGTTATGTGCAAACTATCCTGAGACATGATGAAAGGCAATTGCAGCCTTGTTGGCAACTAGGACTGAATATCTGACATATCTGAAGAAACAGTACACAACCAGAGCAACAGCTAATTAGAAGTGGAATACATCATTCATGGGTCCTGTCGGTATATCGTTGGACGAAACAGAACAATTATCAGCATATGTCTTGGGCCAATTTTATCCCTGTGTTATTAAATCAATAACGCAACTATATATTACATATTCCCTGTGATAACGTTTATTTGGTTTTGCAAAACTCCTGCCAAAGTACACTGCCAGTCGGTAATATAAAATAGCTTCTCAGAAGGACCCTTGGCATTGACTGTGGGGTTGCACTTTCACCACTGCCATTCTGACTGTTTCTCCTGCACCAGAAATGTACAAATAGGCCAAAAATCACACTTACAGTAACAAAGTGCATCACTACATATTGCTTTCATACAGCTTAAAAAACACACCTGTAACCAAAAACCTCAGAGTCAAAGTCCAACTCTCTCCGAGCAATATTTCCCTCTTTTCTTGTCTCCTCACGGTGCAGATCAGTGCATTAAAAAACTTGCAGATCTTGTTGCTGTCAGACATCCATTAACGTTTCACTTGGGGGAATTGAATATTAGGTTGCAGATCAGTCATATGTGTGTGTGCAAGACTCCTGATCACAGAAACACAAGTTGGCTAGTATGGCTAAAATGTCAAATGTGAGATCTTGGCTATAATGTGTAGTGTGAACAAGGCTTTAGATACTTTGACTTTAACACTGATTTATACAGATTATCTCTAATAAAAGCATTCTGGATTAAACACATAACTTTGGCATGCATTTGGTGGAGCTAAACTGCTGTAGGATAAGTTAATATCACAAAAAGACATTCAAAACAGGTATTTTTGCAGCAAAGGTTCCATATACAGTATAGACTATATTGGGGTGTGAATGCTGTATATAAAAACAATGTTTACACACTATAACAAACTATTTAATTTCAAAATATTATTGGTTAATCTGTAATGTGCCATGCACATTTGTATAATATTTCTTGTATAAACACTGCACTTTCTAGGATTAATAATTAATAAACTCATTTTAAAAGGTATTGCTGAAATACTAGTATAGGTCATGGTTCTCAAACCATAGAGGGCCGATGTCCAGCGCAGTTTGGTGATCTCCCTCATCAAGCACACCTGGCTCAGCTCACCTGTACATTGCCGGATGTAGTGAATGTGTTTTAGGAGGGAAACTACCAAATTGTGCTGGACACCAGCATTCCAGGACTGAAACCCATGTTACAGGTAGTAAGAGATTTTAAAGGGTGTGAAAAAAGATGCCACCACTAGTCAATGCTGCCTGAGAAGTATCACAAGCATCACATCTAGGTTCTAGTGGCTGACCTGAGGTGCCAGTGAAAAGGCTATAGTGGTGCTACTCAGAAATCATTTGCTCCTTGAAAGAAGCTACACTGGGCTAACTAGTGATGACAGACTTTATTCCAGTTCTTCAGGGCCATCCAATGTAAGCAAGAGCTATTACCTGCCAAAATTAAAGGCTCTTACTGTACATCATGAATATGGACTTTCTATCGCTGCTGTGGGATCTGGTTTGCCTTTGGGGAGCATTTAGCCTGCCTGGGGAACGGGTCAGTTTCCTGTTGAGTGTGGAGTGTAGGAGGATTCAGCAGTGGGCAAGTCTCTGACACAGGTAAGCAGCCATTATATTATTATGATATAATATTTTCCAATAACACTCAAAGAATGTGGGCACTTAACTGCCATTAATATGAGGTTATTATTATTTTTTTTGCTTCTCCAGAGGTTTAGAATGGATTCTGATAGCAAGGAAGAAAGTCTTGGTCCTAGGGTCGTTTGCTGCACTTTATTTGAACATTTTCTTTCTTCCCAATATTCAGTACCTGACTCAACTCAGCTCCTAAGAAACAAATGAGCAGAGGTGGACAAAGTTCACAACTCCTATACTTAAGTCAATGGATAAATTCATCAGGTCAATTTTTACTTCACCACAAGTTGAAGTACTGAAGTACTTGCTTTTAAAAATACTTAAATAAAAAACAGACTATTTTTTATGTTTAATGCATCATTGCATTGTGCACTTATAGAACCTAATGACTCTGGACTGTAGTCTTGATTGTAGAGTCTGTAGAATAAAAAGCTTGTGAAATATGCTACAAAGCCTATAGAAATACAACTGAAAGAACAAAAGAATACTCATTGTACCTCAACAATAGAATTGCAGTGTTACTACAGCTTAGGCTGTGTGTGTAGAACTGCTGTAGATGCAGCTTCCTCAGAAAAAACAACTGATCAGAACAGTTTTAAAGACAAAAACATAAAAAGCCCTTTCATCAACTACTTTATACAAATAATTATTTACCTCAATGTGCTTCCTCAGGTCGGATGGAAAAGTTTGGGTGGGGGGAAAAAGCAAACAATATAAATCTTTTTTTTAAATATCAAAAATCTCAGACATGGATGGCCATGGGCCATGGGTGGTCTGGTAAGGAAGCTTTCTTTATATTTTCTACTACTAATGGCACCAGTTCAGAAATCGCAGCAGTGCTCTGAACCAGACTGAGAGTGCAGGAGCAGTTTACTGTGATTGGCTGAAACACACACATAAACCTATTAGAAAAGATACAGAAATTGGACAAATAGGTAACGAGTAATGAGAAACTTTGTAGAAATGTAGTAATGTAAAAGTCCTAAGCTTCCAAAAAAAATACAGGGTGTCCCAGAAGTCACTATACACTTTAAATAAAATCCTAAAAATGTGTTCAAATAGCATCAACAAAGAAGTCATTACAGTTTTACCTGCTAGCCTTGCCACCATGTTTCAAAGCCTTAAAGACTAGTTGTATACCTGCGTATGATGGAAGCATACGACAACATTCAGCCACCTTCGGACACAGACTTCACCGACCTCACTGCAGGCTGTGCAGTTTCTTTACTCAAGCTGTAACAGGTTACTGGGCTTAGTGGCATACATGTTGCTTTTGATACAGCCCCACAAAATGTCAAATGACACAGATGCTGCAAAATGTCTGAGAGTTGGCTGAAATTTTTTGAATAACGAGGTGCTTCTGTGGAGGTATACAACTATCGGTGGCAATCATAGCAAGCAAACCTGCAATGATGCCTTTATTGATTCTAAAAATATGAATAAACTCAGTTTCTTTTGTAATTTTTAGTAATTTATCAAACGTGTATAGACATTTGGGACATGAATATACTCAATATATACTTATATACTCAAGTAAAGGACAGATACTCTGTACTTAACTACAGTTCTCAAGTAAACCTACTTTGTTTCTGTCCAATCATGAGTTTTCAGTGCGTGTGTTAGAGCGTTGCACCTGCTAAAACACTGAGAGAGGGAGTCTATGGTCAGCAATAGAAACCATGCACTAAATACTGTAGAATGGCACTTTGGGCTTTTCTCAATGGTCTCTGTCTCTGTCTTAAGTAAATCCCACGTGAGTTACTGTATCATGTGCGTTCGTTATGCAATCAAGACTGTTGACTCCTGGGAAATGTAGTGCCTTATTACAAAATAACAAACTCCAGTTTCCTCACTGTTTAAGGTGAAACTAACAGTAACGGTATAATTTAAAAGTCTATTAAAAGAAATGTCAGCAGTGTTCATTAACTCTTTGCACACATCATTACCCTGAGAATTGCTTTAGTGCGAGATTTTAACATGAGAACATTTCATTTCAGATTCGTGTTGAAGAACTCACACATTGCTGAAATTCTTTTTTTAATCATTGTCCATGCAAGGATTTCCCTGCAGTGCACTCTTGTATATATGTATGTATGTATGTGTGCTGGATTAGGAAAGCTTAGGATGGATTAGTTAATTATAGACACCTGTCTGCTAAGCATGGAGGCTTCAGTCAGGTGGATGTGCGCGAGGAGTGTCGGTTGAAAAGGGAACAGCTTGGCGCAATGCAGTGGGGGAGGGGGCAGTGGGCAGACGTGAGCCCATGTGCCTTAGCATCGTCCCACACTCCCAGCATGCGACTACCCTCATCTCACCAAAGAGCTCTTTCAGAAACATAGGTCTTGTGTTGCGTGGGGGTGCAAACTCAGTGGCTTCAATGAGGACAGGCTTACGGAGTAAGCGTCACTATCAGGTTATCCAGGTGTGAAGTTTAAGACATGCGAAGGGCAGTTCAGTATTGGTTTATATCACAATGTGTGTTATTGTCATATAGTAAACGTACTGCACACGTGCTGTAAACTGTACTGTAAAACTGAAAAAGTTTTCCATCTCAGACACTTGTTTTAATGCATGCGAAGCTATTTGGGGCGTGGCTCTAAAGAGAGCTGCACAGTATACTTTAATGCGACAGTGAAGATTACAGGGGTTGGAAGATAATTATAATCTTATATGTTATCCTCTGATAACCAAATGTCAAATGGGCGGAAAAGGTTAGAGAATCTGGTGCATCTTTTATGGCCACATTAGTCTGTAGTAACTTATCTTGCATGCATTTGAATTCTAGGACAGATAAGTTAAAATAACTAAAGCTAATAAACAATAGTTTAAAATTCTCTTCTTGTGAACCAATACTCTATACTATTGCTTTTTTTCAACAGTTCACCTTAAGTGTAATTATGGGCAAAGAGGCCTATGGTCTGGGGCCAGATGTACTGACCATTGGCATCTAAATACATCTTTTAAAAGGTTTTCCTATTTCACATTGCAGAGATACCCCAGAGATCTTATCAAGCAAGCAACAAGTAAGACAAGAGAGATGGGAAGAAACAGGGATGGACTGAGGTACAGAGAGCAGTATGAAGGACTTTACTTGCTACTTACTCTTAATCTGGGTGCTTGACTCCGCCCTACCCCTCCCGCTTCCCCCTGGGGGAACTCTAAGCAGTAGCTGTCTGGACATTTTGCCCGCACCTATGTTTGGATCAGACTGCTTGACTGACAGTGGATGGAGATTTGAGTCTTTCCGTAAATGTGACTTTTTGCATATTGATCCTTGCAGGTTCTGACTTCAGCTGCAGGGCTAGATCACCATTCACCGAGTGTCTGGATATCACATTCGGGTTTCTGATGATCTGGTTTGGATCTCCCGATGGATAACCTGTGATCTTGTCATCCTTTCTTCTATAGTCTCTGTTACAGCCTATGGCTGCATAGTTGTCAGCTGAAGAGATTCATCACCCTGAAGAACGACTGCACTACAGCAGGTAATGTGCAAAACAGAACAGTGCAACTCTTGCATTTGCAGTTTTGATCTTTGTGTTATAAACTAATTGTTAACTATCATACAGTTTTACTAAGGTACACAATTGCTGTCTATATACCTTACAATTTTACAATCAAATACACTTTGAGTTTTTAAAAAATATATGGATTCTCTAGATTTTCACCCAGTAGTGTAAACAAATCTAGTTGTTTGCAGTGATTGCACATTGAATTTAGATTCAGGTTTAATTAAACACAAATTCTAAGGTATTAAATCCTGTTTGAAATGTCCGCAAATTAATTTTGACCTTTTCATAGAGGGACAGGTTGTCTTAGGTTAAAAATAGGCTGCAGATAAGCTCAAACATGAGCTTTGCATCCTGACTTTTGATTTTTTTAATAAATGCAACCAAAAATAAATTTACATTTAAAATAAAATTAGCATAAAAACTGTCCTTCCTGCACACCCATCACTTGTAGCCACAATATTCAGCAAAAATTTCAATTTATTCAACACTGAACTAAGGATGATATGACCTGTTATTGTGCAAAATGTACAATCCTGCAAGCACTTGAAACATTGCATTTTTGCACGTTGCCTGTACTATCAATTGCATATTTAAATCACAAAACTGCCATTCAGCAGCTCCTGCTTAGCATAAGATGACACCTTGACTTTCTAGGGCCATGCATACTGTTGTGCAACACAATTACTGTTGTACTTGACTGGCTAAAATTAACCTCTTAACAGGCTTATATCTCATTAGGGCTGGAGCAGCATGTATCAGACAGCCTCTGGTTTCCTTGGCACTGCTCAACCTTTGCAAATCCTTAGGCTAAGTGCTAACTACATCTAGCTCACAGCAGGTTCAGAGAATATGGAAAAAATGACAAGTGAATATGATCAAGTGTGGACTGTTCCTTCAATTGGTTCAAGAGGCCATTTTCAACCACCTGGTTAATCGGTTCCATATAACTGCTCACAGGTTTTTAAATAATAAACAATTAAGAACTATTATTAAACTATTATTAATATGTCAATATCTAATGTTTAGGCTAATGACGTTATTAACACTTGTTCCAAACTAGCCTGATAGTCAAACCTTCCTATAAGTTGTCCTGCTTAATTAGTGCATGCCCTGATGTTACATAACCAAGCAAGGTTATACTCTATTAGGGAGGGAGGAGTGACTTCTAAGTTTAAGAGCTTTAAAGCCAGACCACAACAAAGCCAAATGACTGTTGTGTCATGTGACATGATTGCTGTTAGCAATCAGCTGGCAGTTTGCAGAGGCATGACCTGAAAGTTCAGGGCACCAGGGAGTTAGCATGGCATGTCTTGTCACTTGCTTAGAGGGCAAGGGATCACAGAGGATAATCCCCAGGTCATCACATTCAAAAACATACAGTGATAAAGTCTTACTGTAAAAAGAACATTTTCACTTATAACAGAAATATTAATATATAGATACTGTATATATGCCTTATAAGTACTGTATCTTCACCAGAGCAGTAATATCTGTCTTTGGTTTCTCCATCGTCCCTGCCAGTGCCAACATCATGCAGAAACAAGTGGAGGTCCGAATGCATGAAAGTGACCTTGAACCCCCGGTTCCTTCACCCGAGCCAGCATGTGGAGGCATCTGCGACAAACTCATGAAGAACTTGCTTCTAACACTCACAGTTCTTGGTGAGTTCTCTTTATTTTTGAATGTTTTAGTTTTAAAGGTGTTTTTAAGTAGAACAAGAGCAAAATTGATTAATGTTACTTAATACGCACCATTAAGCAAATAGCTACAACTTTAGGTAAAGGAAGCGTCTGCTTGGTTATGATGCATGCAAAAGAATGCACCTACACTGTTATGCACTGATAATTTGCTTATATTGCAGTTGGAGCTGCGGGTTTAGTGTATCATGTTTCAGAACAGAAGCTGCTGTTGAAGCGCTTATCAGTATAGTAGCACCCGTCAGTGTTTACAAAGAGCTACAGTTTATTTCAGGAACTGCAATAGTTTGTACAGGATTGAATTCTCCCTCTACCGCTTACCTGAAACTGTCATGCAAATATAGATATGAACAGATTAATACAGCACTGTCAGGGTTTACATATGAAAAGCATATTTATGTACATGCAGGAATACAAAGGCTGGTGTTATGGCATCGGCCTGCAGGTGTTTTACTAGAAACAGTAAAGAAATGTAAGATAAATGTTTATGAAAATTACTTTTGTTATTACAGAAATTATACTGCTAGCCTCTCATCTGGGTGACGCTGGGTGGTTAGAAGAGTGGGAGTTAGATCAGAAGAGTGGAGTGAGAGTAAGTTCAGAAGAGCAGAAGTTAGATCAGAAGAACAGGAGTTAGATCAGAAGAGTAGGAGTTAGATCAGAAGAGCAGGAATTAGATCAGAAGAGCAGGAGTTAGATCAGAAGAGCAGGAATTAGATCAGAAGCGCAGGAGTTAGATCAGAAGAGCAGGAGTTAGATCAGAAGAGCAGGAGTTAGATCAGAAGAGCAGGAGTTAGATCAGAAGAGTAGGAGTTAGATCAGAAGAGCAGAAGTTAGATCAGAAGAACAGGAGTTAGATCAGAAGAGTAGGAGTTAGATCAGAAGAGCAGGAATTAGATCAGAAGAGCAGGAGTTAGATCAGAAGAGCAGGAATTAGATCAGAAGAGCAGGAGTTAGATCAGAAGAACAGGAGTTAGACCAGAAGCGCAGGAGTTAGATCAGAAGAGCAGGAGTTAGATCAGAAGAGC
>JBBIGC010000041.1:21422823-21435533 GCA_037576955.1 Lepidarchus adonis
AATAATAATAATAATAATAATAATAATAATAATTATTATTATTATTATTATTATTATTATTATTATTATTATTATTGGTTGTTGTTTTCTTCCTACAGATACAGACAGTTACAAACAAAGTAGAAGTTGCTCCACCTCCTCATCCAAATCGCTTTGGACGGAATGCCACGAAGAGTGCGGCTAAATATGTTATAAAGAAATCTCTTCAGTTCAAGAGTGGCATGAATGTGTTAGGTGCATATATATTTTCATTACTGCACATCCAGTATGTTGTACAGTTAATTCCTCTAAATACATTTTGTTATAGTGGTGTTTGAAGGTTTGTGAAGCCTTTAGAATATATTCCTACATAAATATGACATTTTTATGCTAAAAGTTGATAAACAGTAGATAAACAACCCTAAAAGTAGAACCACAGAACCCAGTTAAACAAATGAGCCAAAAATATTATACTTGGACACTGATCAGGAAAATGATCCAATACTGCCTGAGTGGTATGTGAGTGGCAAAAGTATGTGAAACCTTTAGCAGGTAAGTTAAAATTGCATCAGGTGTTACCAACCTATGGGATGACAATCAGGCATGAGTGGGCGCCCTGTTCTATTAAATTTCAAAGTCTGATTTTCAGAACATGTTTGTGGCAGTGTATCATGGCATGAATAAAGGAGATTTCTGAGAACCTCAAAAAATACTGAAGGATTGGAAAGGGTTAATGTACCACTCCAATCCCCGAACAGTCTCAAAGGTACTCAAGGTAACTCCTAAGCAACTGAAGGTACACAGAAAGCAAAGGTTCACATACTTTTGCAACTTATAGATAAGTAACGTTTTTGTCAAATTTCTTTAATTAGATTCTCTTCACATGATGATTTGATGTTTTAGGTCAATTTAAGCAAATTTAAAAAGATTCTGTGTCATTATTTTATTAATAAATACTGATCAATGGTTACAGATCACCTGATCATTTTTATTGATTTTTGTATGAAAGGAATTGCTGATGGGTATAATTATTCGTCTGTGTTTTTGGTTTGCAGAAAGCTCTTATATATTCTACAGGAATGACATAAGAACCTCTCTCTCTTTTGCTAGGTCTCATTGGTTTCTTTGTGGCATTTGGGATTTGCATGGGGAAGATGGGCGAGAAAGCCAGGTTGATGGTGGACTTCTTCAACGTCCTTAATGAAATCGTGATGAGGCTGGTTGGCATGATCATGTGGTCAGCATTTAAGTGCTAAGTTTTGATCTTTGATGTCATACAAAGAAAACCTAAAGTATTATTTTAATGGTCCAACATCACAAAAATCCATCACAAAAAGCACTGTGTTTCCCAACTGAATCTGGGTGAGCTGAAGTAGAGGAGTGTTCTATAAGGATAGTGCAAAACTTCTCTACCCTTTGAACTTTGAAGAACCACTCCTGGCTGGTTCACCATATTGTTAAACCACATTATTTCATATAGGTTTTCTTTGGAACTTCAGTAAAAGTCTGACCAACCACCAATGTTGGAAGTTTTACTGTAATTACAATATTTTTTTCAAATCAAGCAACACAATTACAGTTACTGAAATTGAAATGTATGTGTTTTTCATTTATTTTTTCATGCATGAATATTAACTGCCAAAAGCACTGTACAAATTGGGCAAAAATTGTGTCTACCAACCAAATTCCACAGTATTTCCAAACTGGGCTTAGATAGCTCAGAGCAAATCCTTTTCTATGAGGCCAAGTTTCATGTTGGTTCAAAGTAAAAGTGTATTTTTTAGTCTGGCAATGAAATCTGAAACGCAAATGTAACTTTCATCAGTAATAAATAACTTCATATATGCAGTATTTGGTAATTTAGTTCCTTTTGAAAGAAATAACTAATAACAGTAACTACTTTTCAGTGTAATACACAATACTGTTAATATTTCATTAACACTTTATTTAACATTTAAGCACTATATAGTGTTGTCATTTCTTTTAATTCCAATATTTAATAAATAACTGTGCTCTAGATGTCAATCCTTGTCTTTCCTGTCTCAGGTATTCACCTGTGGGCATTGCATGTCTGATCTGTGGAAAGATTATTTCTATTAATGACCTGGAGATGGTGGCACGGCAACTGGGGATGTACATGGTCACTGTCATTGTGGGCCTCATCATCCATGGAGGAATTTTTCTGCCCTTGATATATTTTGTCATTGTCCGGAAAAACCCTTTTAAGTTTTTTATGGGAGTGTTTCAGGCTTGGGTCACTGCATTAGGAACAGCTTCCAGGTAAACTATTTTTTAAAAACTTTTATTAATATTTTGGCATTAAAAACTCTATTTTATGAATTGACTTGAAGATATATTTAACATATTTGCATGTCTTTGTCATAGTGCTGGTACATTGCCTGTTACCTTTCGTTGCCTGGAAGAAAATCTGGGCATTGATAAGAGAGTTACCCGATTTGTGCTTCCTGTTGGTGCAACCATCAATATGGATGGTACAGCCCTGTATGAGGCAGTAGCAGCCATCTTCATTGCACAGATGAATGGAGTACAGCTTGATCCTGGTCAGATTGTGACAGTCAGGTAGGCCAATGTCTATCATAGTGGAATAAAATCACTTATATTACACATATTATACACATTATACAGATTTTACACTTACTTTTTACTCTTTCACAACATTAGCTTTGGTGCAAACCTACAGAATAAAAAAGTCAATCAAATCCTGGACCGATTCTTTACGCACACTTAGAAAATCATGCAAATTGTATTCTAATCCATCAAGTTAATGGTTTATATTTTATATAAAATATGATTTTATTTTTTAGTATAATTATTTCTATTGTTTATTGTTCTATTAGCCAAAATGGCTCTGAATTTCAGAGATTAATGGGTTTTTCATTGAAAAGTGCCATTGATTATAAATTTTGTCTATTTATTTTCTGTAATTTCTACAATAGTGTACCGAAATGAGAAATTAATTGTGCATTTCCTACCATAGCCTGACAGCCACTCTAGCTAGCGTAGGAGCAGCCAGTATTCCCAGTGCTGGTCTGGTCACCATGCTCCTGATCTTGACTGCTGTTGGACTGCCAACCCAAGACATCAGTTTACTGGTGGCAGTTGACTGGCTATTGTGAGTAAATCTAAAGCATTCTCTCTATAGGGCCAGTCAGTTCTTCTGTTTAATGCTGTAGTCAATTAGCAGTGCATTTTGCCCTTGCCTTCACAAGGGGTAATGGTCCATACAAGAGTAAAACATCTGAAGAATTTAGCCAAAATATTAATGTTACTGCCTCAAGAGATGTGGCACGTGTGTGTGTTTCTCCACTCTGCCCAACAGGGATCGTTTCCGAACATCTGTCAATGTTGTTGGAGACTCGTACGGCGCAGGCATCGTGTACCACCTCTCTAAAGATGAGCTTGACATGTTTGATGCCCAGCAGATGAGGGCAGATGAATTTGTGATGACCAAATCACAATCCTTCTATGAGAATAACACTAACCATGGCGTATTTGCTTCACGCAACTCCTGTCCACAAGTCCTGATAGATGACTGCAAGGTACATATTACTCTCACAGATATAGAGACGTGTATGTAGAAACCTTATTCTTACAGAGCAACACTGCATGTATGATTTTCCTTTTCTTACTTTTTGTACTTTGATCATTTCTGCCAGAAATGTTTGGAGGTATATTTTGGAGACAAAACGGAGATGGAAAAATAAATAAATATGGTTTTATTTATTTATTTGTTCGTGTATGGAGTGAAATAGCAGTCTTGCCTGAAAAGTCTGGGTACTGATATGTGGGCATTTATGTTTGATAATAGGGTGGATGTTCTTAAAGGTCTATGATGCATGGACTTGGCTGCTGTATTGTCCAGATTTACCCTGACAGGCCAAGCTGGCTTTGGCTTTTTATCACAGCCTG
Source organism: Lepidarchus adonis (assembly GCA_037576955.1). Classification (NCBI taxonomy): domain Eukaryota; kingdom Metazoa; phylum Chordata; class Actinopteri; order Characiformes; family Lepidarchidae; genus Lepidarchus; species Lepidarchus adonis. Next base: position 21,426,733 of record JBBIGC010000041.1, read on the forward strand.
AAACATTAAAGACTGACATTTCCTGTAAATGGAGTTTGGGGAGGATAAAAGAAGGTGTATGTAGCAGTTAATCTGAATCTTTTGCAATTTGTTTTTGACTTTTTTTGTGACAAAGGCTGCTATTTCATCTCATTATGTGATATTTTGTTGAATTCTTGGCAACGACATAGATCTTGATTTTTTTGGCAGTTAAAGGAATTTTTTTTTCTTTTTTTTCTTTTTCATTTGTACTGTTTTTCTTGGTTTTTTTCTCAGTCTCTCTTCTGTTGCAGTTGAGCAGATACCAGTGACTCTTGTCCTAAGTTTAGGCCAATGCTCTCTTCAGTGCACCATACAGTAGCGAGCATGGCACTTTTCCTCAGCATCTGTAGATCACTTGCTTTGGGCAGAGATTCCATATAATATGAACAGAAGCAGTAATGTTTACAGTCAGTTTACCTTTTCTGAGCTCAACTTGCATTTTCGTTAGGAACCCAGTATTTGAAAATATCATGGAGTTGTCTATTGAGTTTTATACATTGTTTAGAAATTTGCAGAATGAATGACGTTGCTTACAGCCATGTAAGCAACGAAGTAGTAATAGCAAACCTCAATGCTGATATTCCAGTAGTATGGACTGTAAATGGTTTCTCTGCTTCAAATCGTAGACCGTGTGATGTTATCAGCAGCGCTCAATGCATTTTGACTGTGCCTTGGTCCAACAGTTAGATGTCCCTGATAATTGCTTTCAGGTAACCTTGGCCCCAAATGGTTCCCCTGCGGATTTCTCGCTTGTTGCGGAGGAACCTTGGATACAAGAGTAACACAGCACACAGATCCAGCTCCGCCTTATCCCGAGTCCCGCAAGCTTATTCATCCTGGTGAAAACAAACGAACGAATGCAAACCTTTACACATACAGTACTTACCAAAGACATCAATAAACCATTCTCGTGCACAACAACGGACCACTGTGTGACAATCGCAATCATCTCCACATGGCAGAGAATGTAGCTTGGAGCCCTTGACGCTATCAGTGGCTTAGCTGGGTAAGGGATGGGCTAATGTTTGGGCTACTTTTTGAGCCTTACCTGTGGGTGAAAGCCCTCTCAGAGCGAAAGCACACACCCTTCCAATTCGAGGTTTAACAGCTTCTTATTACTGTAATGGACAGGTGAGCGTAGCAGTGAATGTGTGCTGTGGCCTTTCATGTTCTTTTCTTCATTTCTTCATTCAATCCTGCAACATAGCTCCACATATCGCTCACGCTACTTGCAATGGCAAACATTTGATTGTGATTTGTTGCTCTGAAATCAGTCAAAGAGCTTCTCCAAGGTTTCATCTGTAGAATTGCTACCACAGTAACCATACACGTTGCACCCACCACCAGCACATTGCATTAGCAAGGCAGCTGTAGATTGGCTTGATCAATGCAACACACTCACCAACCCCACATCATTTCTAGTGGCAGGTAAAGGCAAGTGCAGCTGGCTTGCAGGAGCTCCCTTTGACTGGCTTGGCTTGGGTGGATTAACCCTTGGTGGCAGCACTCAGGATAAGTGTCTTACCTTAAGAGCTTCCCAACATGCTTAGTGGATCTTAAACAGCATTTCGCCTCCAACCACTGGCACTTATTTTCAGATGCTGGTCGATGCAAATGCGATTAAAGAGTGAACATGAAGGCTGACATTGACATAAGCAATGTCTTGTCACACAAGGACTGGTTTGTGGTTATTTGGAGCTGCCTGAAGCTCTGAAACATGAGTGCAGTCAAACAAAACGAAACAAAACAGGATTTTTTACATTCTTTAACGTCAATGAATTGTGGGTGATTGACCGAGGGAAAGGGTTGTCCATGCTCACCTGAGTCTACAGTACATGAGTGTATTCTGTATGCTTTGTTCATTGTTTATTTTATTTGATAAATAACAACCTTGCCTTGAAAACATCTATTGCAGACTGTACAGAAAATTGAGAATTGTGACAACACTGGTTCCCAAACCCCTTTTGTACTAGAAAATCAATTCGGAAGTCTTCTTATATATTCAGAATGTAATTTATAGGAACAATCAATGTAGAAAGTCCAAGCAAACAGTTTTTGTCCATGTGGTGAAGTTCAGTTGAATGGATTTCGCATTATTGCCACAATGGGGTTAAATAAGGCGCTCACGTTTTCAAGTGCTGCTGCTGTCGAATTAAAATGAACAAAACGAGGAGGAAAGAAACTCATTCACAAAAGCAGTACAATAGCTGTCATACCAACAAAAATGACTTCTCTTTTGCACCATAATCTTACTTTTCATATTAAAGTGCCTCCTAGCACTTTGTGTGTATATATTATTTGCTAGATTGATCTGGGTTTTCTGTGAGCTAGATGATACTACACTGTCTGTTTTTGTTACCTGCTAGTCATTTTTTTTGCTTATGGTTTTATAAAACATAAGCAAAGTTATGTATTCAAGAGGTTTTTGAATAGGTCATTTGATTGGGTTAGATTATTGAGTAACATTTTGCTTGAACACTCTTATACACATTAACATAACCATACCATAATCATGCCATATGCTGTCACAGACTAATGCAGTGTGCAAGTAATTAAATGTGCATTAACAGTAACTGTCATGACAAATGCTACAGTGTTTGATTTCATGACCGTTTTGTCACATGCTATTTTAATGACATAACAGAAGTTTAGCTCAAAAATAGAAGATATGGGAGGAGACTGGTGTTACAAATTCATTTTGCATCATTGGTGGGGAAGTGAATGTGGGTCTTGTTTAAAAGGGCATCATCAAGCATTTCTCATGACAACTTCTGGTGATGGTAATATGTCTATATTATTAATGAACAGAGATAGTCATGACAACTCATGACAGCCAATGACATGGTCTGGTTGTGTGAATGTCATGTGGTAGAGTTCAAATAAAATGTTACCAATTATTGCAGGTTTTCATGTGTAGCTGCACACCTATATTCTATATGCATCCAGAAATGTTGTTCATTTCAGAACAACCTATATCGTTCGCAGTATTAATGCAGACCACTCAGGTGAACTTGGCTGGGAAGAAAAAAAGTACTATATATAAGTATTATAATATTTTTCACTTGTTTCTTCCAATCATGATGGTAAATGATTGTGTTCGAACCATGATGTTGGAAAATTGTGTTTCATTTCTTGTGAATTGTAAATTATTTTTGTTAGGGATAATGGCATTAGGGGAAAAAGTCAAATTTATATATATTACAAACCAGCATAAATCTGTCCTTTACTGTTAAATCTGTTACTACAGTTAAAAAACAGAGAGATGAACATGTAGACTTCGATAAATGTGTGTATTATTGGGGCTATAAGTGTTCAGGCAGGGCCTGGCACAATAACTTTTATGTTTGTTGAGAATTTTATTCAGATGTTTATGAATGTATGTATGTTGTGTGTTTTTAATTTGACCACCATGGTCTCCTTTTGTGCTACCCGATTTTATTGCAAAGTCATGATAATACTTGCGTACCAGCATTCACTTTTTGAATTTGTCTTTTTCCTCTATTTTTCTATGAATGCTTATGATAAATTGTAAATAAAGGTGACACATTGTCTCTACTTTCTTACTTTTTTGATTCATAAATGATGAAAGAGGCTGAAAAAGAGACTGACCCATAACATTTGTATGTGAGAATATGCATGTATGTGAATGGGATTGACATTCCAAATATGACAATCATTTTTACCAGTTATGCCTATTTTCAGTTCCCAAAAGCAAACAAGCATTAGAAAACCATTATATTATTAACAAGTATAAAACAATATTTAGTCATTCTGGTGTGGCATCATGTATCAGTACATAGTACTTACAGGTAGATAATTACATAAACTTATATATTTTTTGGAACGTAAGAAATTACATTACATTAAAGTTTCTTCGAAAAGTTTGACCAAATACGGTAATTAAAGAAAAAAAAGTGCACTTTTAAGGTTGTGATTAAAACAAAGACTGAACATGCAAATGTGAACTGTGGAACGATTAAAGTGACTATTATGTGTTGTGTCTATAAAGCTGGATAAAGATCATCACCAGAAAAGTGCATTAACACTAATAGTTGTGCTGCGTCAGAGACACTACACAGGTTACAATGAAAAAAGTTCATTTATCCTCTTTGGTTTTTAGGGATCTTCTGCTTGTTGGTTAATATCCAACACAATTTCCGTCTCACCAGCATTACATTAGGTATTCCTTTTCAGGAGCTTCTTCCAGAGAGATGACAGTGAAGTCTTTATCGTTCGTCTGTCCCTTTTTCATGAGTGTCACCAACTCCTGCTCTTTCTCTGACAGTGGAAGAGTTGCGGTTTGGCCATATTCCTCATTGGCCTCCTGAGGTGTGATGTTGAGGCTCCGCCTACTTGGCCCATACCACCTGAATAGAAAAATAAATAAATAAATTAGTAGAGTAAAAAGAGTAATAAAAAGTAGTAAAATATTCCAAATAAAAACAAAATTTTTGAATTCTGAATTTTTGAATTTGACAACATTTCCAAAATCTCTATAAAAATATGAAACAAAAACATACAATGAAAAGATTTAACATATTTGAATGTATATTAACAGACAGATGACATTCGTTTGTTGCTAACTCAGACACATTTACTTTATTATTATCTTGTCAAAATGTTGAATAATATGTTTATCTTGAATAAATGAATAGATGTAAACTTATGTGATAATGTTGCTTACAATATATGAAAGCCAACTGGCATTACTGAACTGATGTGCTAGATGGTGGCTACTAGCTTACATTCTTTGTTAGCAAGATTAGCATGGTTGAACTATCAACATGTCAAAATAAGTAATGTGCTCTTACTTGTCTTTAGTGGCGATCGCAGCAAATACACAAAGAATGGCGCCAAGAGTCATGCAGAACGCAAAGATAATCAGCCAACCTAGACAGAAGCAGCACAGTTTAAGCTTGAGCTCAACACAAGCAGTGTATAGTGTATAGAAGTTAAAAAGATGAAACTGTTATGGGAGAAGCCTGAGTCATTGCTACATGAACTCACCAGGTGTGCCCTCTTCCACCCTTGCAGATGTTGTAGGCTGAGGATTTTCAGACCACTCATTATTAATATGACCCCTGGGTTCTGAAGAGCAAATGAGTCAGACTTAAACTTAAGTTCTTCTAGTCATAATATGGTACATTCTCACTCTCACACCCTAATTTTCTTTTTTCTTTCTTTTTTCTTTCTTTTTTCTTTCTTTTTATAGCGTCTGGTGACATGAGTTTTCCTTTACATTGTGTGAACATTTTAAAGTGAATGGACCAATAGAAATCCCTAATAAATCTCAATACATCTTAAAAAAAAACATTGCTTCACACAATGAAAATACGAGGCATAATTAAGATTAACTATACTATTTACTAAAATATGATAAAATAATAATTACCACAAGTATTAGAACAGTGGCCTAAAAAGTATTTGGACACTTTAACCATGTTGATCATTTTGAATCTATAAGGTTCACTTAATTGTGTGCTTTTTGCTTTTTTTTTTACCCAGTAATGTTGGTGAGCTTGGGTTCATTAACATCTTGAATTCAGAAGTGTACAAAAGCATTTTTTCTGCATATATATCTGCAAATAAACTGCTGAAACAATAACAATCTGAAACACACATGGTCTGCCTTTTGAGAAAATATTCTGTCTACAGGTAAAAGAGTTTGTTTCAAATGGCCTGTTCATGATTTGACAGTTTACTGCTTAAAATCTTCATCTTAATGCATTTTTCAGAATAGCACAAATGTCAAAATACCTTTTGAGGCCATTATAAGACTTATGAGACACAATATGGTGAGTGAATGGTAAAATACCTTCATCCTTTATTTCCGAATTCAAATTTTTCCGGTTTTGAATCTGATGTATTTCAGTTTCTTCTAAGATAATAGTTGGAATAGGATTAAATCCTTTTGAATTGAGCCCATTTGTGGTGGTTCCTTCAGGATCCATCCCAGACCCATCCTCTTCTACAGTAGACCAGACCACATGGGCAGTGGAGTGTAAGCTCTCCAGGGTTGTGCTGACGCTGGTGGAGAAAATGGGATCCTCAATGTCCTTTTCAAGGAGGGTCTCTGCAGACATACCTGAACCTTCTAAGGTTGTATTTTCTACCCCATTAATGGTTTCCACAGTGGTGGGCTTAATTGGGGCATGATAACTAGTAATCCCAATGCCAATAAGGGCTGCATGTGGAGTGGTGCCTTCACTATTCTCCTCGTGGACTGTTGTTAGGTCTTTGTCAACAGTAATTGTGGGTCTCAGAAAGTCTCAGAATTCTCACTCCTGGGAATTTCTTTGGTTGACCATGGGCCAACTTTAGGGTCTGCTGTTGTCACATTAGGGTCTTCGAGCACAGTAACTGCTGTTGTACCAATCTCATGAAGAAAATGAGATGGATTTAGGTTGCTTGCTGTGGTGACTGTCTGGTAAGTATCTTCTGGTCTTTGACTATTGACAGACAATGTTGTTGTTACTGCATTCACTATAAAACCATCAGCTTTTGCTTCCTCAAGAATATCCTCTTCTGGATCAGGCTTTCCAGCTGTTTGAGAAGAATAATATAAGAACAAATGATTACAGAGCATGATAATCAAATGTTCAGATAACACTGAAGTGATTCAAAACAACATACAGCTATATGAAAAGGTTTGAATATATAAAATGCATATTAAATGTATAATTAGTGTTTATTGTGAAATAATGAAATAAAACTTTGGCAATAGGACCATGACTGAATCATCTACTTCCAATCTATTGTCCTAAAAATTCCTGGCTTGTATTTCCTCTGACAAAGTTGTCAACCCAACACCATTTCATTGTTCCTCCCTCTCTGTTCACAAGAAAAGAGTTTTGTAGCTCTTGCAGAAGACACCCACTGCTGCTACTCAAGTTCTCTCCTCTCTGACAGTGATAGTCTTTTCATATAAGGCAGTTTTTAAATGAAAGCATTATAATAAAAGCTTAATTTAACAAATTGGGAAAATAAAATAAAACAAAACAATCAAAAACTAACAAAAAGCCAACAAAAAATATTAATAGGTACTGAACAATTTTTTTTTACAGCAGGTACACTTTAGATTTTATGTTTTATTTTTTCTCTCATGTTTAAATCAAATAAACAGATATCGTAAGTAAATAAATAAATAAATCTTAGGAGTACGTATTTAAAATTTTATAAAAAACAGAGGAATTCAAACTTTTTCATAAAATGGTATTTCCCTTTAAAGAGCCAACTGTATATAAGACTTTATTACGCATATATTGTGCATTTAATTCACCAGGGTATCACATTAATTCCCACTTTCTTCACTATTCTAATTTTTAAGAACCTAGTTGTTTAATGTAATTAAGGATGTGTGCTTTTCTGAGTGATTTGAAATGATAGTAGCTTAATTTACATATATTTGCAAGGGATAATTTTTTAACTCTGGGATGACTCTAGGCTACTCGACATGCCTTTGGGAAATGAAAGGGAAAGGTATCTCATATCCATGAGAATTACGAATCATAAAAATGATTCATGTTCAAACTTGCATTACGCCAGAACTTGCCAATGCAAAACTTTGTTGGGAGTGCCAACAAATACCGCTCTTCATGAGAGGAAGTCTTGACTAAATCTTGATCTACCATAATGTTTGTCAAGTGTGGTTGGATCAATGACGTTGAAAATGCATGTGTGGTAAGTATTCAGCTTTTTCTTCAAGCACAAACTGAGTCAAACTGTATCCTTCACTCACCTGTTGTAGTCCACTGTGAGTGTGTAGGGTCACTGTTTACGGATACCGGAGTGGAAGTAATAGCATCTTCACAGCTTAATTCTGACGAATCTGTGTAAAAAGAACAGGAAAATAATGCATCAGTAGCAGTCATTGCTTTATATACTCTTAACATAAAGGTTTGTCTGGTTCTGGACGTCTGGTTAAACTTGAACAGTTCTGGAATCTTATATATCAAACTTTGAAAATGCATTTCACACTCATTTCAACTCATTGAATGGAAATCGAATGGCATCGCTCCAAGGAACCATTTTGGCACCATTTTATATGGGTGTGGCCATTTTCTAGTTAATGTTTGGACATGTTGACTGTTTCCCACCTGATTGAGAAAAGCAGTAGACGTCATACAGATTGTTTGCTTTTTCAGCATGGGAAATGATTCCGGTGGAGTTGAAGGTGCAGTTTGGGTCAGCATTGTGTGGCAGGATGGAAACTTTTTGGCCTTCAATCCAACCATATCTAAACAAATGTTAATATTGTTGAATTTAAAGATGCCTTTGTAAAACTGCACTTAAAAGCACTGTAGTATATGAATTATTTCTGAAATATGAATATGAAGTGTTCTGGTGGTGCTAACCTGCATGTCTTTAAGCCTTTGTTATAGGCTTCGTCAAGTTGCTCCTCTGTTGCCAAACTGTAGCCGAAATTCTGGCAGAGCTGCTCGGCCTGCTCGAAGTTCAGAGAGTAAGTGCTATTACCTTCCAGATGGACAACACCAGCATAGTTGCATCTGCCCACAGGTTCTGCTGAGAGAGAAAAAAACCATATTTAAAAATGGGTCCTTTTTCTCAGTCTTGGACCAGCATCTCATAAAACATCATATAATTTATTTATCTTGTTGAGCCAGAAACAAAAAGGCGATTTAAGACCAAAATATTAAGTTTATTGTATAGGAGTTCTTAACTTTAAAGTAATTTAATATTACTTTAAAGCTTTTCTTGGAAAATAAATTTTTTCTAACATTTTATGAAGTATAAAAATGTTATGTAATGTTATATATATA
>JBBIGC010000041.1:21468421-21481191 GCA_037576955.1 Lepidarchus adonis
TTGAGCAAGGTACCGTCCCCACTTCACTGCTCCCCGGGCGCTGTTGATAGCTGCCCACTGCTCCACGTGTGATGGGTTAAAAGCAGAGGACAAATTTCATTGTGGTGCAGTGTGTGCTGTGGTGTGTTCACAATGATCGGAAACCACGAATCACTAGTCACTCATATTTCTTACAGTCAAAATGAACTCAAATTCAAGACATATAAAGTCAGATGTGTTCTACAGGCCATAAACAACAAATAAAACTTCACAAGAAAATATCTAAGTAGTGATAATATATCCGTATGGTTTTTAATGTAACGGTCATTTTTGACCAGGAACGCAAAATTGTTTAACATGAAATGAACACAACATGAGGGTTAAGAGCTGCTTATTTTGTGGCAGTTAATTGAGCTATATGTATTACAATTCAAATTGCATGTGCATGTAAGTTTGATGATCATATGTCATTGTCAAATGTTCTGTTAAAACTATATGTGGCTAAAATACCAATAACAAACAGATGTGTGGATCTCAGGGAGTCGCACAGTGTTTGTTCTCATGCAGCCTTGAAATGCATTGTCTTGCTGATTTACTTAGATACCCTAATGGTCCGTGATAGAAGGTCTGCACATAAAGCTGGTATCCATCCATTATTCCCTCGTTTGTTCCATGCTCTTTATTCTACTGCTCGTCAAACTAGATGCCAATTAATATCTTCTATGATCTGTTTTCTGGCCAATTTGTCAGCCAAAGTATGAGACAGTAGTTCTTAAAGACATCCAAGATATGATGGCTCCGATATGTCTCTTGATAAATGATTGGATAACCACCACTTTCCCCTGTGGTTCTTGTCCACAAACCACACGATATTAACAAGCTGAAACCATGAGCTGTCTTAAAATCTATATGCGTAGTCATCACATTCCTACACCACCACTATTTCTCAATAATATTTTGAAATAAAAGAACTATCCTGCTGCTTCATCAATGTGCTTGTCGCTGGATTTTCTTCTGCATTGGTGGTTTTGCACGGCTACTTTTTTACACCGAGTTTGCTTAGTCACAAAGCAGCTCATACACCACCAACAGGTTAAAACCACCAACAGGTTAAAACCACCAACAGGTTAAAACCACCAACAGGTTAAAACCACAAACAGGTTAAATCCACCAACAGGTTAAAACCACCAACAGGTTAAAACCACAAACAGGTTAAAACCACCAACAGGTTAAAACCACGAACAGGTTAAAACCATCAACAGGTTAAAACCACCAACAGGTTAAAACCACGAAGAGGTTAAAACCACCAACAGGTTAAAACCACCAACAGGTTAAAACCACTAACAGGTTAAAACCATGAACAGGTTAATACCATCAACAGGTTAAAACCACAAACAGGTTAAATCCACCAACAGGTTAAAACCACGAACAGGTTAAAACCACCAACAGGTTAAAACCACCAACAGGTTAAAACCACAAACAGGTTAAATCCACCAACAGGTTAAAACCACCAACAGGTTAAAACCACAAACAGGTTAAAACCACCAACAGGTTAAAACCACGAACAGGTTAAAACCATCAACAGGTTAAATCCACCAACAGGTTAAAACCACCAACAGGTTAAAACCACGAACAGGTTAAAACCACCAACAGGTTAAAACCATCAACAGGTTAAAACCACCAACAGGTTAAAACCACAAACAGGTTAAATCCAGCAACAGGTTAAAACCACAAACAGGTTAAAAACCACCAACAGGTTAAAACCACAAACAGGTTAAATCTCCCAACAGGTTAAAACCACCAACAGGTTAAAACCACAAACAGGTTAAAACCATCAACAGGTTAAAACCACAAACAGGTTAAAACCACCAACAGGTTAAAACCATGAACAGGTTAAAACCATGAACAGGTTAAAACCATGAACAGGTTAAAACCACCAACAGGTTAAAACCATGAACAGGTTAAAACCATGAACAGGTTAAAACCATGAACAGGTTAAGTGAATAACAAGTGCCAAAGTGTTAAAGTGTAAAAAGAAGGGACATCAAATAGGAAAAGACTTGTTGAGGAACCGAGCATGAGGGGAACCAAATGGTCTTCTCTGAGTCCACTCTAGTATGACCTTTACTGGTAACGGTAAATGACCTCTGTGTATGATAATGTACTATATAAATATAGTATATTAACTATATTTAGCTCTAACTGTGATGGCTAGAAGACTGGGATTCGTGCATTGGAGCAAGTCTTGTGTGGTGGTTAGTAGGGCCGGGTATTGCAGATAACTTCCTGATACATGGCAACAATACGAAACATATCACATTATAATTTGAATAATGCCTAAAAACAGCACAAGTACTCTGAATAGCTGAACTGTCCTTTATTTCTTTTTTATTTAAGTCTTTTTGATGAATGCCCACATTGCATACAAAAAATACACAAAATAAATGTATAAGTAAGTAAAATACTAACCTAAGCACATTGTATATAACTTAAATGCTACCTGTACTGGCAGCTATTTCTTAAAAGAATTGAACATTTTTGTGTAGAAACAAAAGTTGATCCACATGTTCTTGTTTAAGTGCATTTCTCTGAGCTGTAACTATATCCCCAGTCTTTGAGAATACTCTCTCTTAAAAGAATTAATGCCTGTGCACAAAATACACTTTGGGGGAGCAATAAAAACTCTTATTTGAGCAAAAAAACTTCTTCTGTGAGAGCTAAATTTCAGCGTGTGCACATGACAATGGAGCACAATGGGGCAGTTCCCACTCACAGTTCAGTAAATTAATCTTTTTGCGTTGAATTTGTGAGCAAGGATTCATTCTGCTGTGGTAGTTAATGTATGCGCATGTGAATATAATTCCCTCATGAGCATATTTTTTCACAACTTTTGACACAAATCTAATGCCATAATGTAGATGAAATGTTTGTCTTAAATTTGTCATTTAGAATTTGTTGAGATGACACTACTTGGCTTTGGTCTTGTGTAGCTAAGATTTAGCTAAGATTTAGCTAAGATTAGCGGCTCATCTGGATGGAGTCTGGTCAGATGAAGGCAGAGGTTAGCTGTGTTCCTGCAGTGTTTGAATTATTAAAAAAAATAAAAAAAATTGACAGCTGGACATGATGTAAGTTGTATGTAGGTGATGTAGAAGCAAAGCCAAAATTCTGCCATATTGTCACCTTGAATTTAGGCGATGTTGGAAATAGCTTTCCATTGTCCTCCATGTTTCTCGAACATTCAGGCTACACACTGCTGTATTGCACACTGGACCATAGTTTCTTTCTTTTTCAAAACTACCCTTAAACCAATGGACAGCTTGGCAAAATAGTTCTTAAACTGCCAACATCGATACATCAGCTTCTGTATTGATGCATGTATTGTCTAGGAGTATGTCACGATATATTGCTGTATCGATTTTTTGCTCTAGTGGTTAGTACCTTTTAAAAGTGGTCCAAAGAAGAACAACCAATGAACCACAATAGGGTCATGAGCACCCACAGAAGAGCTACTGTGGTATAACATTTTAATGCTGACTCTGATGGAAAGGAGTAAGAACAACACAGTTTTCAGCAGCATGACCTACTCAATATTAGGCAGGTGGTTATAATGTTATGGCTGATTACTGTCATTCTACATCTTATAGTAACTGATCTGCCCACAAATGTCAATGGCACTGTAGCACATATATTGTTTTTTGTTAAAACATCATCAATAGAGAGCATGCATGTGATATCACAGTAAGTATCAGTCACTGTAACTGAGTAGCAATGTTACACTAGACTTCCACTGCACCGAAGCCTATGGAAGCTTTGCTCAGTGAAATTTCACTCAGACAGAAGGAGGAAGGGGGTAGAGGACACCCGTCTGGATAACGTTAGCTGCCAGAGAACATCATGTACCAGATGCATCCACCGCTAATCTGATTTTGGTTTTCACATGGATGTCATTTACATGAAGTTGAAGCTTAATTTTGCACGGTTCTGTGAAATCGCACTAATTTTGCACAAGTTCCACCTGAATGAGAGTGATGTGAAATTTGCTGCAGTGGAAGTGTCCCCTTAGCATATAGCTATAGTGAGGGGAAGTTTGGATAGTTTTACTGATTCTTTGCATCTCGTTCAATAAAACGAGCTAATCTTTTTCAAATCATTCAGTCATCTTGCCCATTGGAACTAATGTGGTGTTGTATTCATTCATTTTCAGGTCAACTGGAGCTGACTACGAACCAAGGGCTTGTACACATGAGACAGGAGGCCAACCCATCACAGGGCAACACAGAGACAGACAACCATTCACACACACTCAAACCTAAGGGCAATTTATAGTAGCCAGTCAACCTAGAGTTACCAGAGTAAACCCACACAAACACAAGGAGAGTCTCCAAACAACTGTGGTCAGCTTGAAATCGAACCCTGGACTTTTGTGCTGTGAGGCAACAGTGCTAACTACTCCATCATTGTGATGCCCCATGTTGTGATGTAGCAATGGTTAAAACAAAAAGTTTAATTTCACAAATAGATCCCAACTTGAAGTACATCCAAGAGTCAAGCCGTTTGTCTCCCTTCAGGCCTTACTTCCCCAATGTTCAAATCAGGTACTATCATGTAACTATCAGAAAAGCCTGTTCTTGAGCACATCTTAATGTTCATTTACCACAAGTTCACAGTTTAAACCAAAACTGCCTTTAATTCATGGATTTTGTCATTTGTTTTGCTTCCAGTTTTGCAGATGTCCCAACAGAAGGCGGCCATGTTGCAGCATGTTTTGCTGCTCATTCTGACACAGAGGCAGGGGAACTGACATCAATGCATACCCTTCATTAGAGTACATGAAATATCTTAACAGACACTTCACAGTGGCATCTCCAAACATTGGGCTGTAGTTTTATGGCAGCATATTCATTAAAGTACAATCAAGTCCAGGTTTAGCGACATATCGTAAACTGTACATTTGTTGCTGTACAGCTACACTAAACTACTTTCTCTGTGATGGGATTTTTGACAGCGTTCCATTGAGCTTCTTCAACCTTCCTGAAAGAAGGCGTTTGAGGTCAGAACAAAAGCCTTGTATATTTCTTGAATAAAGTACATATTGCCTGCATATCATCTATGTGCTAAAATACCCACTACTTATTATAGCATGCAATCTCCTTGAAGAATATTCTTTGCAGTGTATGAAAGGTCAACAGCCATACTCGTGCAGAGCCTAGTTACATCTCTAAGCCACCTCAGTTAATACAGTAGATCTACAGAAGACCTTGAAAGACTATATGAGTAATTATAATGTTTCCTTACACAGTTTAAAATAATTTCTTTTTTGATTATTCATCTCTGTAAGTAGAATGGTCATTGATTTTATATTTGTAAGTGGTATTTGAAATGCATGGCAAATACCCTGAAACTGTAATTTTGGAAGAAGATTGCAGGTATCTGTGGGGGTGTGGATGTTAATGAAATATTTCTTGTTTCTGACCTGATGTAAGTACTTAATAGGTGCATAAGCCAAAGCTTAAGATAGAAAACACTGATAGAGAAAATAAAATAGCTGTTTGTGCGCCAGGCCCAGAGTTTCCAGGTGAACCCATTTGCTACTCAATAGACGGATTTGGTAATGGGGAGTGAATTGAGATGGAACAAACGCGTTGCGTATTGCTTACGAGTCAGACATTGTGCCACAACGTTATTTCAGCAAGGCAATTCGCCGCAAAGGTGAGGTTTATTATTTGTTATTGCAATGAGGGAGGAAAAATCAGACTCAATCTACCTACCGAATTTTCACCGCTACAGTGAAGCTGGGCCAAATTGGATGGACGGCAAAGCAGCATAGGCCATGGTCAGATGCTTGCTTCTGAGATGTTGGTCTGACATGCTGCCCATTGGGCGCCGTCAAGCATCAGCCAAGGTGGAGCCAAGGTCGCGGCTGCACACATGTTTATGGCAAGCCAAGCAGGGAGAGGACAGGGCCAAGGGGAACAGCTCTGACATGTCTGCATGAGAGCGGACTGGATCGCTCATGTGCTCTGAAAGCCATGATATCCTGCCTATTATGCTGCTTTCTTTTGCCCTGAGGGATGCCACCACATGCCTGCCAGAAACACTTATTTTGACGGGTTAACTGAGGGTAAGTAGAGTTTCCACCAGTAAGTAGAGTCAGTCATTTTTCTCGTATTTGCCCTGCAGGAATATGATGAGAGAATAAGCATCTTAAAAATATATATGATAGTTTATATAGTTATTTTCATCTGCAGTATATGTACAGTGGTGTGAAAATGTTTTTCCATACTTGTCACACTTAAATGGTTCAGATCATCAGATAAATTTTAATATTAGTCAAAGACAACAGAAGTTAACACAAAAGGCATGTTTCAGTGAAGGATTTTGTTGTTAAGGGAACCTACATGGTGCTGTGTGACAAAGTGATTGCCCCCTAAACCCAATAATAACTGGTTGAGCGTTTGCGATAACTTGCATTGAGTCTTTTTAAGCGCTGTGGAGTAATTCTGGAGTAATTCTGGCCCAATCATCTTTGCATACCGTATATCTTCTAATAGTAGCCGGGCTACTATTTAAAAAATTATTTGGACGACCAGGCATTTAATAGAGACAGGCGTTTGTTGGAGACAGGCTATTATTGGGTTTTCGAGCATGAACCGCCTTTTTAAGGTTGTGCCACAGCATCTCAGGTCAGGACTTTGACTAGGCCACTCCAAAGTCTTCATTTTGTTTTTCTTCTGCCAATCAGAGGTGGACTTGCTGGTGTGTTTTGGATCATTGTCCTACTGCAGAACCCAAGTTCGAAGAGATGGCTGGACGTTCTCTTTCAGCAGTTTTTGGTCGACAGCAGAATTCATGGTTCTATTTATCACAGCAAGTCTTCCAGGTCCTGAAGCAGCAAAACAGCCCCAGACCCTCACACTACCACCACCATGTTTAACTGTTGGTGTGATGTTCTTTTTTTGAAATGCGGTGTTACTTCTACACCAGATGTAATTACATTTAGTAATGTAAATGTTTTCGGGCAAAATTGAGACAAGCCTTAATGTTCTTTTTGCTCAGCAGTGGTTTTCGACACTCCTGGAAAGGTTCACCACGGTTCCATATTTGTGGATAATGACTCTCACTGTAGTTCACTGGAGACCTCAAGCTTTAGAAATGGCTTTATAACCTTTTCCAGACTGCTTGATCTCAATTACTTTCTTTCTCATTTGTTCCTGAATTCCTTTAGATCTCAGCATGATGTCTAGCTTTTGAGGAACTTTTGGTCTACTGTACTTTCTCAGGCAGGTCTTATTTAAGTGATTTCTTGATTGAGAACAGGTGTGGCAGTATATAAGTATACTTTAGTTCGAGGACAGACGTTTTATGTATTTATTTATGTATTTTTATTTATTTATTTATTTTTGGCTTTCAGAGTTTGTAGTAAAACCTACAGTCCACTTTCAGATGAGAATGTCATTTCATTTTTGTAAGAATTGAGGCCTGACCCCACATAGTTCCTCCTGTCTTTAATGGCGAGTCCTACTTTGTGTCAATGTTTGTTCATTGTTACATTCATTCATGTGTATCATGCTTGTGTTACTGTCTGTAGATTAAAACGTTAATACCGTATTTCAACTTGCAAAGAACTCTGCGCCTATTTCCACCTCGCTTGAACTGTGTCTTTAATAATGCACCCTCTGATCGTGATCTACATATTTCTATGGCTTTAACACAATGAAATGTAGGAAGGTTGACCAAAGGACAACAGATGCATTTATATATTTCCCATAAATCCACTCTACATGAAGGTCAACGTTAACTGTCAATGAAAATCACCTACTGTTACAACTTGCCCACATTGTAGCAACACAATACTGTATTTCACAAAAACATGCTTATTTTGCCAGTGAATAGCAGATTTTAACAAATGTGAGTATTTTATATAAAAGTACAATCAACCACTGAGTTCCTCCAGGGTCTCCTTGTTCCTTTAAGAAATGTTTCAAAGGGTTACTGTGAAGGCTAAGCCCTTGGACAAGAACGTCTACTGCTTTTCCTCTGCTTTAGTTCGAGGACAGATGTTTTATGTATTTATTTATTTATTTTTCATTATTTATTTCTTTTTGGCTATTAGAGTTTGGAGTAAATTCTACAGTCCACTTTCAGATGGGCATGTCATTTCATTTTTGTAAGAATTGAGGCCTGACCCCATATGTGCCTCCCATCTTTAATGGCGAGTCCTCTTAAAAAAAACAGAGCCACGTCTATATTTTAATACATTTATCAACTCGGCTCCTTGCCGTGGCTTTTGAGAGTCTACGGGAACATCTGTGAGCTGTTTAGATGCGGGCGTGAAGGGAGGACCCAGCCGCAGTGTGGATTTGCTGTTTGCAAAATCCTGTCACTCACCTGCCACGCTGCCTGATGAGACTGGAGAAGGGTGTGCTAAATCCCCCTCTGATGTTCTTATTCAAGAAGTAAATATATAAATAAATGAGTAAATAAAATGCTTTTAATAAATAAATAAATGCTCGGCACTACTTCGTGTATTCGTTTTGTCTTTAATGGTATGCGGTTCACATACACTGGAAACAGAAGCGGTATAATGGAGGACTTGAGTGGAATCTTGAACACTCTTAACTGATGCATAAATCATTTTTTTTTCCTGAATGCTCCAGCTATTTCTGCTTTGTTGTAATATTGGTCTTAAAATAGTGTGGGAATAGTGGGAATTGATCAGATCAGATACATAAATACTCACTAATACCTTTCAATCATTGCAATCATTGCTATTTGGCCCAGGCGATAAATTCTAATTGTCCAAAATCGTCACAAGTGGCCAAGAGAGTTGGCATTTGCAACTCTTTTCATTGACTCATGGCTGACTTTGACTTTCCTTAACACACTCATCTAGGATAATTCACTGGGTTTCCAGACCTGAGAGGTAAGATCTTGACAAATTGTTTTTGGCCCTGTGTCAGCATATTTACAGAGAAGAATGGTGAGCACATGAGTAAAAGCTTTGTTGAAAACGTTCCAGGGTTTCGAATGGTAATGGAAAAGTTTTTGTAAATTTGACCTCAATAAAGACTCGTTTGGAGCACTTCGCAACAATAACTTCCCAACCTTTCTCAAAATAATAACCGCCGAACACGTCAAAGATTGACTTTCCTTGGTAAAGGCAGCCTTTTTAGAATGTGCGTATAAAGAGTGGCGATGGCTGGGTCTAGCTTTAGCCCAAGCTCAGACGCCTGTGATTTGACCTGGTTTACTTGTGTTGGGTTCTCAACAGCCCTGTCATCTCACTGCCTCTACCATATGATGACCATATGCCACTTCCTTTCAGCTGCGATTCCAACAACCCCAGAGGATCAGTCACATTCCATGGCAGAGGAAAGAGTATTTGCCCTTTTCCCTGGCCTACTTCTCACTTTTTAATGCTAAAAGGAACTCATGTGACTTGGGAAGTGATGCCTTTCCAGTGTCAGCATCATTTTGGCATGCTGGATGCATAGGGTTTGCTCTCTGAACATTTGGCACTGCCATTGGTTCAAAAATAGGTTACAATAAAACGCACCTGTAATTCACATTATACTGTTTCGCTTAAACTTAAAGGCATTTCTTTGAAGTTTGCTTCTTTAGTTTTGGACTCAAACATGTGTAGCTAACAATGAAGACCATAGAAATTTCTTTCTTCTTTCAAGCCATGTTGAAATAGAAAGTAATCTCAACCAAAATCGCTGTAATAGAACATCTTTTGTCAGGGTTAGTCATGAGATGATGGACAAAATATTTGTCAACCATCATCGCTTTCTTGTATCTGAGCATAATGTTGTCATTTTGACCATATTTTAGATAACAATAATACAGTTTTGAGGCAAATGTGATGTGTCATGCTAAACAGCTGCAGCTGTGAGCACACCCCTCACATTTTTGTAAATATTTTATTATATCTTTTCATGGGACAACACTGAAGATATGACACTTTGATAAAATGCAAAGTAGTCAGAGTACAGCTTGTATAACAGTGAAAATTTGCTGCACCCTCAAAATAACTCACACAGCCATTCATGTCTTAACCACTGGCAACAAAAGTGAAAATGTCCAAATTGTGCCCAAAGAGTCAATTATTTTCCAGCAAGGTGGCCACTGGAATCCTCTTCTACTTCTCTAAAATGACATCATGGAGCTGGTGCATGTTAGAGAACTTGCACTCCTCCACCTTCCAGTTGAGGATGGTCCACAAACACTCTTTTTATTTGGAGACAGGATTGGCCAGTCTAGCACATTACCCTCAGTTTCTTTAGCAAGGCAGTGTTCATCTTAAAGGTGTGTCTTGGGTTGTTATCATGTTGGAATACTGCCCTGCAGCCCAGTTTCTGAGAGGAGGGGATCATGCTCTGCTTCAGCATGTCTTAAAACATGTTGGCTTTCATGGTTCCCTCAATAAGCTGTAGCTCCCCAGTGCTGGCAGCACTCATGCAGCCCCAAACCATGACACTCCCACCACCATGCTTGACTGTAGGCAAGACACACTTGTCTTTGTAATCCTCACCTGGTTGCCGCCACACACGCTTGACACCATCTGAACCAAAAATTGTATCTTTGTCTCATCAGACCACAGGACATGGTCCCAGTAATCTATGTCCTTAGTCTGCTTGTCTTCAGTAAACTGTTTGCAGGCTTTCTTGTGCATCATCTTTGGAAGAGGCTTCCTTCTGGGACAACAGCCTTGCAGACCAATTTGATCCAGTGTACAATGTATAGTCTTAGCACTCACAGGCTGACCCCCACCCCTACAACCTCTGCAGCAATGCTGGCAGCTCTCATACATTTATTTTCAAAAGACAACCTCTGGATATGAGACCGAGCATGTGCACTTAAGTTCTTTGGTCAACCATAGCGAGGCCTGTTCTGAGTGGAGCCTGTCTTGCTAAACCACTGTATGCTCTTGGCCACCATGCCGTAGCTCAGTTCCAGGGTGTTAGCAATCTTCTTATAGCCTATACCATCTTTATGTAGAGCAATAATTCATTTTTTCAGATAGCAGAGCGTTCTTTGCCATGGGGTGCCATGTTGAACTTCCAGTGACCAGTATGAGGGTGTGTGAGACCGACAACACCAAATTTAACACACCTGCTCCCCATTCACACTTGAGACCTTGTAAAACTAACATGTCACAAGACACTGGGGAAAAGTGGCTAATTGGGCACAATTTGGACATTTTAACTTGGGGGTGTACTCACTTTTGTTGCCAGTGGTTTAGACAATATTGGCTGCCTGTTGAGATGTTTTGAGGGGACAGCAAATTTACACTGTTATACAAGCAGTACACTGACTAATTTACATTGCATCAAAGTGTCATATCTTTAGTGTTGTCCCAAAATATATAATAAAATATTTACAAAAGTGTTTACTATAAAAATACTATACTATAAGATACTATAAAAACATATATAAGTTTTATCTACAGTAGACTTCTACAAAACTTCAGAAAGTAGCCATGGACTGCAAGTGGACTGCTTACAAGTTTGAGTATTTTACTTCTGGCCTTCAAAATGACTACTGGAGGCAGCACACAGCATTCGTGATCTTGGTTGCTTTTCATCATTATTTATCATGAGAAGCCTTCCTGTATACAGAATGAAAAAAACATCCATCATAAAGCTTGAAACAGCTAGTCTTGCATCAGCCTACCACGCATGAAAGTGAATGCGCCTTTGCTATAGGACAGAGAAATCTCGGCTGAGAGGCTCAAGGTCCGTTATTTGCCTGTCTATATTTGCTCTTTGTTGAACGCGTGACATTGTCAGATTTATTGCCGTCTTCTAGTGTATCTCCATTGTGAAAAATGAATAAGCTCCGGGTGCCGCTCACTCCCCAGGCAGATGGATGGAGGAGATGCAGTGACAGATAGTTATGGCTCACAGCAGACAAGACACTAAATGGATTTATAGAAGTCCACAGATGTCAGATTGGGGTAGATCGCTGAACATTATGACGATGGCATTTTTGTTGGTAATATAATTGCTGACACAATGATTTAATGGCTCTTGGTACAGGCTGTTGTTGTTTCCATTATGCTGTCTTTAAAGCAGGGTCTGACAAAATCTAATTTCCCTAAGTTTTAAATCATTAGGTTTTGTCTTACATTGCCTGCCTCAGTAACTCAGACACATGTTCAAGGGTAAAAGTCCATCTTTCAGCAACAAAACAGAGATAAACAAAGTGCACAGTAGTTTGAATACAGCTTCATCCAAATCCACCTGAAGCCCTCCTCCCCTTTGGCTTTGGCCAAACTCCATGTTCTCTTGAAAAGCTCGTGTACCATTTCGCTCATTTCTGATGAGCAATCCTGTGCTTGTTTTGTTTCCTGACTCTATGGCAACCTTATGCAAAATGCTGAAACCTAATTTCCATAATCACAGGCGCTCGCACCATGCCGAGAGATGACCGCGATGCCTTATGAGGCTTTTTCATGGCAGAGAATGCACAGGAGTAAGTGGTGAGAAGCACTCATCTCCTATAGCCAGTCTTCAGGCCCTGGGTCCCCCCCCCCGCTGAGGCTAAAACAGCTCTCTGCTGTGTTTGTCAATTAGCAGTGCGAGGTGTTTCTGCCTGTGGTGCATCACAGCCACAGAAATCTCACAGAGACCATCACAACAAGCCAAATGAATAGCTGCAGGGAATTCTATCAGATAACACAAAAGGAAAGTGTGTGTGTGTGTGTGCGTGCGTGTGTGTGTGTGTGTGTGTGTGTGTGTGTGTGTGTGGGTGTGTGTGTGTGTGTGTGTGTGTGTGTGTGTGTG
>JBBIGC010000041.1:21481497-21494024 GCA_037576955.1 Lepidarchus adonis
TGTGCGTGTGTGTGTGGGGGGGCGTTGTCGGGGGTGCACGTTTGTGTGTGTTTGTGTGTGTGTGTGTATGTGTGTTTGTGTGTTTGTTGGGGGGGGGGGGGTGGGGGGGGGGGTGCGGAGGGCGGATGGGGGATGGGGGGGTGAGTTCCCCTTATATTATTCACTTCTGGTTACTCCATTTGATCTTCTATGGCAGTGATCCAGTACCAGGTCGTGTATCATTTCGAACGGAAATTCTCTGAGCATCTCCCAGGCATGTTTTGTGTACTGATAAACTAAGCCTACAACCAACCTCTATCAAAGCAAAGTGACTAATACTAAACATCGCTGAAAAGCTTTTTTGAAAAGGAGGAGAGATCCAATAATGCAAGGGTGTAGAATTGCAGGATCAAACAAAATTGATCAAACAAAAAAGTATCGCTCTGTGAACGGAACACCTTCAAGAAGTCTATGTGATGGGAGGTAGGCCTCTTAAACACATACAGTATCACCAATGTGATTGGCTTTTACCTTTTTCTGTGTCATCTTTACATCTCTACTGGCTCTAATACGTTCTCATATAACAACATAATACACAGATAACTGGTAGTCCAAGAGCTCTGGATGGGCAGGATGGCATTTCATATCAGTCATAAGACAAATATCACATCTGCTTCATTCCTCAAGTAGACTAACTATGACATTAAAAGTGCAGGAGGTGGTCAGCTCAATTCTTATTTGGAAAAATTGAACAATTTTACAGACACAAACTACAGGGAGCATTTAAGTGCTTGTGTATACGACCTATCAAATATCAAATATCAAATATCAAACGGAATGCTGAGAATAGTAGCATCATGCTGTGTATGTATAAACCGCAGGAGGCACTGGAATAGACTGAGCTGTTTGCGGTGGTGTATAATGAGTAGGCAGACTTTGCCTGGCTAAATGGAGCTGTCATTTTCCTTTTGCTTGTGGAGTTCACTTTGCAAGCTTTTTCCTTTAGCCCATGCCTTGAAGTGCCCACTAATGCAATAAAATAAAACAGTTCCTTTGTGTATTTTGAATTACTGCCTCATTTTCTCAATGCCTGCAACCGTAATGTTCCCCAAGACGCATTTGATTAACTCATGAGAAACAATTGGTTTCATTTGTTGTGTCATTACACCAATCTTCAGTGCCTGAAGATTACATGTTCAGTACAAAAATATACAGAGTGACCAACATATCATATAGTAATCATGAATTATGTAAAAACTATGACTGTCATGGATTGACGATATAATTTGTGCCTTATGACAGAGCAGTGGTCACTCACTTCTTATAGTCCATTGTTATTATTGATATTTAGCTAAAAAATGGCAAAAATAATTACACAGTGTTTCATAATTATTCAGAATTGTTTTCCATATTCATTGTGCAAAAAAAGCATGGCATAATATAAAAGAGAAAAGTATTTTCTTTCTGCAGAATAAGACTGCACACACAATGATGACAGCCACACCTTTTATCACGCCTCCTCCTGTGAGTATATATATATATATATATTGTAATGGTCCTGGGGTGTTCGTCATGGGAGCAGGGAGATGTGCTGATGTTTATGCCTGTTGTGCTGTGATGTAGTGATTGTGATGTGTTGTATTTGTGTGAGTGAGCTGGCGGTGGATGATCAGGCCCATTCTCTCCGTGATGAGTCTAGAGATTGGTGGCCATCCACCGCCATGCATCGCTGGTAAATAAATCTGGCAGGCATTCAAGCCTGTTCAAACAGCATAAGTGTTTGTTGCCAGTTCTTCCCTTCCCAGAAGAACCGCTACAATATATGCACCGTATATCTTCCAATACTAGCCCGGTCGTTTATTTAAAAAATAATTTGGATGGCCCAACGTTTAATAGAGACAGGCGTTTAATGGGGATGGGCTATTATTCTCCTCACAGATGGAACGGTGATGGTATTTACAGCACAAAATGTTGTGCAGCTTCTTCGCTAAATCAAATGACCGTTTCCATAGCTCAAACTGCATCACCCTGTGGGTTATGATTGACATTGTTACGAGATGAGGTGTGTTTCTGATGGAGATGGAAAACGGGCAGCATGTGCGTGGAAGAGGGGCGGAGTTAAGAGTTTGTTTTTGTGGCAGGTTGTTTAAGCAGTAGAAGAGCACTAATGTTACACAGAGTGAGTCTGCCATTTTGTACTGAATGGAACTAATAAAACCCAGGTCCCAACGACATCACGCTACATGTGAGATCTTTGAGCGTCTGGTCGAGAAGAGCTGCATTCATATTGAGCAGGATAGCAGCAAGTTCAGCACACATTCGGGAGTAGCGCTTTACTTTGATTACTACAGTTGTATATGCTCGTCTTTGACAAACAAGATGAATATATGACTTTTAAAGTCTTTGTGTACGTCCAGGCTCAAGTTGAAGGTAATGGAACATAGAACCTTTCCGTATTTCACCAGAACCCTGTACGGCCGAGGCAAAAAATGGGAAAATGTAAAACAACGTTTATACAAAAGGGCTAAATTTACACAAAGACATTTAGTTGAGACTTTCTCTTTTCCTCGATAGCATCCAACAACAAAACAGTTTTGATACAAAAAGGTACTTACAGTGTAATGCAGGAGGGCGGGAGCCCAAGGTGTACGAAGATGGATTAGTGTACGGAAAGCACTGTGGGTCATTTCAGATCACCGTTTACTACAGACCGGCTATTATTGGGGACCCGCGTCTATTTCTATTTCTATCTTTTCAAACCCGACTTTAATGGAATTATTACAGGCTATTATTAGATACAGGCTATTATTAGAAGATATACGTCTAGGTTTTGCTTTTGTTTTGACTGGTCCCCCAGCTCCAGTCTTGAGTCTGAGTAGGGAAAACACCAAACGGGGCCGGACACTTGCCGTCTGAAGCCATAACTGGAGTTGAACGCTGCACATGTTCAACTCTCGCAATCATACAATTCACACCTTTAGAGAATGTGTTTAATCATTAATTGTAATTAATTTTAAGTTCTAAAAAATCTAAAAATTGCTATTTATTAGTTTTTACATTTACTGCAGTTGGCAGACTCATTTCCAGAGCAACATGCAGGGTGAGCTTTTGGGGTTGTGTGTCTTCAAAGGCACTTCAGCCTGCTGTCTTGAACCAATTTTTAACCATTAGGGCACGGCTGCCCCTCAGTGACTTATTATATCAGGTGAAAATGAATATATGGTAAAGCTGACAGGTTTATACTACTGACTGATTAAGAAGACAAAGTCCATCCATCCGTGCGTCCATTTTCCGAACTGCTTTATCCATTTTGGGTCATAGAGAAGCCGACCAACACAGCAGGCCAACCCATTACAGCATGAAGATAAAGTAAGATTAGTAAACAGTAACATTTAATATTTAATATTCAAGACAAATGTGAGCTTACTGTTTGGCAAGCAAAAGGTCACTGCTGGCCTTTTCGTATTGGCTCAATATTCATATCTTTACAGTATTAGGCGTAATTAATAACCATAAATAAACACATATTGTAAAGTAGTACTGAAATAACCAAAAATATAAAATAACCAAAATCTGTAAAGCATTTTTATTGTATTATATATATCATGACTTTTAAAAGTCAACATAGTTGTTTAATTTTAAGTTATTTCCTTTGTGGTTTTGTCCCATTCCAGCCAAATCTAGTTTCACTTAATCTTGAATTTGCACTTGGGCAATTTATGTCAATGCTGTTCATGTTGAATTTACAATGCTGATGCAATGAAGATTGATCTAATTGATGAAAGTGTCCTCTCGCCGTCTCATCGGGCCATCCTTCGCTGTCCGGACTGAGAGGAAGTGGAGGAGGATGCCTGTGTCTTGATTTAGGCGTGGTGGCAGAGGGGGAGACCTGATGGAGGCTGGAAGCTTCGAGGAGGCTGAAGAGGAGGCCATCCATCACAAGCTTCAAAGCCTAGCCAGGGAGTCGCTCCCCCAGCCACTCCTTCGCATGATGGATGAGCATATCACATGGCTTTCTTATTATTTCAAAGGAGGCCAAAGGAAAGCAGTGAGTGAGTTCAAACACTGGCCGCCCAGTCGTACTGGTGGATCCATGTCTTCTCTCGGAACCCAATCCATTTTAAAGACTAGCTGTAGTAGCAGTGCAGGCATTGTCAGGCAAGGGCAGATGTTTTCTTTCGATAGGTGTTCTCCCGAGACAGGACAGACCACACAGGAGAGTAATAACACTCAGACTTACAGTCTCAGGGGTGACACCAGGACTTCATAGAGGAAGTGGAATTCTCGGAGTTTATTAGATAAACCTGCTATGTCCTTACACTCAAACACCATTTTATCAGAAACATCTGCAGTATAAATGCACTCTTTTACTGACTGTAGCTGAGCTGAAGCTGAAACTGGTCCACAACCCAAACAATATCTGGTCAGCATTGGTCTTATGATTGTTTAATTTTTAGTGATGGACAGGGTAGCAGATGGCTGACAAAATGACTACAGTCAAAAAAGTGCTTTTCTGTGGTGGATGTTTCTCATAAATTTGGTGTATGTGATTATCCTACTTCTAATCGAAACACAAGTCAAGTCAAGTCAATTTTATTTATACAGCGCTTTTTACAACTGACGTTGTCACAAAGCAGCTTTACAGAGATTATAGAATCCGGGTCCGAGCCCCAAATAAGCCAAAGCGACAGTGACAAGAAAAACTAATTTATAGGAATTAACTATAAACTAAATTAAAAACTAATTAATTATAGGAAGAAACCTTAAGAGGAACCAAGGCTCAAAAGGGGAACCCATCCTCCTCTGGTCAACACCGGAGAGCAATAAAAAGAGAAGAAAAAAGTATTGTGGCACTGTGAAAAAGTTTGGGCATCCTACATAATCAGTACATAGTAACACCTCCTCTGGCAGATATCACAGCTTGCAAACGCTTTTTAGAGCAAAAAGTCTTTCAACTCTTATACTTGGGATTTTCTCCCATTCTTCCTGCAAAAGGGCTTCTAGTTCTGTAATAATCTTTGGTCATCTTGCATACACAGCCCTTTTAAGATCTACCCACAAATTTCCAATGATGTTTAAATCAGGGGACTGTGATGCTGCCATTCCAAAACCTTCAGCTTGCGTCTCTTAATGTCATCCATGGTGGATTTCGAATTATGTTTAGAATCATTTGGCTGTTGTAGAAGCTATCCTCTTTTCAGCTTCAGATTTTTTACATCTTTTTTTACAGAATTTGCTGGTATTTAGTTGAATCCATTCTTCCCTCCAGCCGTGCAATGTTTCCTGTGCCTCTGGCTGCAACACAACCCCAAAGCATGATAGATCCACCCCCAAGATGTTCTTTTCAATAAAAAAAGTTCTCCAAACATGCTTTTGCTGATTGTGGCCAAAGAGTTTTATTTTAACTTCATCAGTCCACAGCACATGTTTACAAAACACATCAGGTTTCTGCAGATGTTCTGTTGCATACTTCTGATTTTGGATTTTATGATGGGGATTCAGGTACTGTTTTCTTCTGCTGACTCTTCCATGAAGGACAGTGGAATGGTGCACCACCAGTCCTGAGTCTGCTAAATCAAATAGGGCAGTCAAATGGGGAATCTGGTTTGTCTTTCTGACCAGCATGCAAGCAGTTCTCTCTGAGAGTTTTCTTGGTCTTCCAGATCTCATCTTGATCTTAGTCAGAACAATGACAAGTGACTATGTGTGACTGAAAGACACCCAGAAGATGACCTGATGAAGTGCGTCAGTGGCAATGCCCTGTGTCCTTCTAAGTCACCAGGTTTAAATCTGAATGAAAATTATTGGTGGGATTTAAAGAAGGCAGTTGCAGCTCGGAAGCCATTATACATCACTGAGCTATAGGCTTTTTACACAAAGAATGAGCAAAAATTCCAATGAAGAAATTGAACGTTTGTCAGCACTTACCGAAAATGTATGATAGATGTTATGAAAGCTATAGGAGTAATGAAGCTGGGGGTTGAATAATACTGCGCATGCACAAGCGTTAAAAGAGTTACATTTTTCATTTGAACGTCAACGTGGAGTCAGCTTCTGTTGTCAAAATAACTCAAATATTTGTCATTAAATATTGTTGGTTGATTAATGAGTTTTTTTTAAATAATTCATTGTCATTTTTGTTCATCAACATCACAATAATGTCTTTTTAGGCTAAGGAGGGTTGAATATATCTGATTGCATATATACACCGTGTTACCCATTTTCTTCATTTTGGTGTATCTGTTTATTCTGAGAGAGATGTAGTGTCGCTCCAAAGTTAGCCTGGCTAATAGATTATTCATAGCTCTTTTATGTTTGGAGGAGTTAGTAAAAATGACAGGTAGTGATGTTTATCATCTGTCAAAAGTGAACACTAAAGCTTCTATATCTTTGTTGGAGAAGGGCTTTAAATTGTACCTGTCTAACTGTCTTCTGCTTCAGGATTCACAAATATTGTTCCATTTTGCAGGTCAGTCAAGAAGCCTGATAAGCAGCACAGTTTCAGAGTAGGGTGAAGACTCAGCAGTCATTATCCCTAAATTCATCCGACTCTCAAACCTTGCAGCTCCTCCTGACCCTTGTTGAACTGACTTCCCTGACAGCCTGTCTTCTCTGAAACTGCCCAGACCATAAAACACCTGAACCTAAAGCTAAGCATATTGACCAAATGACTTAAACTTGACATGTCTTTATTTATAAGCACTTTGTCTGTGATCTCTAAAGGGCAATGTTGGGGAATCTGGGGAATCTTTAAGCTACTCACTCCATCTTTAAGCTACTCCAACTAAAGACTATAAGGCTGTAAGGCTGGGCTGGAGATCTACCTCCAGCCTCCGGGCATGCTAGGTGGCACAGCTTAGGGGAACAGTCACCTAGACTTTTTAAGGACAGCAGGTGTTAACTTCTGTCTCATGAGTGCTTACCTGCCTCAATTCCAAGCTTTTTTTAATCCATGTTTTGTCTCTTTACTATTCTTGACCCTATTTGTGTTTTGGACTGTGTTAATAAAATGTTCCTGGTTGTTTCTGTTTGTGGATAATTCGACTCTTTGCTCTGTTTTTTAACTACATTTTTGGATTCCCCTGTTGCTACTGTTTCCTCCCGGCTGATGCAGCTCGAGTATGGTAAGCACTTAACTTGCATCTCTGTCCTGTATTTCATCCAAAGCCTCACAATGACAACTAGTACCATATTAGGCTCTGCTCCATCAACAACACAGAAGCTTCCTAGGTCGTATTTTTGCTTACTCCTCCAAACACTGTGAATAAAAAGCCATGAGTCTGACTAACATTGGAGTTGTCGTGAGAGCAACTGAGAGCCATCTAACTCTGCTCTCAGAATAAAACTGAGTAACTGTTTTTTATACTATATACAAAAAAAAACCACCAATGAGATCAGGGGCTCTTGGCAGACAACAGTGAAAGCTACTTGAAATCTATAATTGATAGTCGAGAACCAGTATTTTTGCAGAAGAAATGTGGTCAGAAAAAAATTAATGACTGTGATCTGTGATCAATTAAACATTTGGTGAAATCATATAATAAATAAATAACATCAGAACTAATGGCTATGTTCAATAGTGAAGCTAAGAGCGTTTCCACACGTACACTATGTGAAGGGAACTCAAGGGATTGGGACTAAACAGCTGTGTAGCCTTATGAAAACCAGTGATCATTGAGGCTAATCTCTAAAAGTGCTACAGTTTGCTAAGGAGCATAAAGGTTGGACTCTGGACCAATGGAAGAAGGTCATGTGGTCTGATGAGTCCAGATTTACTCTGTTCTAGAGTGATGGTGCATTAGAGGAAGAAGAGAGGTGCATGAAGTGATGCACCCATCATGAATAGTGCCTATTGTACAAACCTGTGGGGGGCAGTGTTATAATCTGGGTGTTGCTGCAGGTGGTCAGGTCCAGGTTCAGCAACGTTATGAGGTCAGCTGACTACATGAACATATTGAATGACCAGCTTATTCCATCAGTGAATTCCTCCTTTCTAATTACACAGGCATATTTCAAGATTAAAAGGGAGCATCAGACATCATTTTCACCCCGTTGAGAGTCTTTGGGATGTGCTGGGGAAGAATTTGTGTACCGGTCCGAATCTCCCATTATCTCTATGAGATCTTGACGAAACATTTATGCAACTGCAGAAGCTCATTGAAATGATGTAAATGAGTCCTGTATTCAAAACTAAAGGCGATCCAATGAAATAGTGTGTGACTGATTTTTGGTGTGTAGGTACAGTGGGTACGTAAAGTATTCAGACCCTGATAAAGTTTTCACTCTTTGTTATATTTAAATCATTTGCTAAAATCATTCAAGTTCATTTTTTCCTCATTAATGTACACACAGCACCCCATATTTACAGAAAACACAGAATTGTCGAAATTTTTGCAGATTTATTAAAAAAGAAAGATTGAAATATCACATTAATGAAATATCACATTAATGAAATATCACATATATGAAATATCACATTAATGAGGGGAAAAATTTAACTTGGAACTTGAATGATTTTAGCAAATGGCTGCAATATAACAAAGAGTAAAAAATTTAAGGGAGTCTGAATACTTTCTGTACCCACTGTATATAGTACTGTGGAAAAGTTTTACTTGAGAAACATTTTTAAATCTGAGAAAATTATATTTGAAGTACAGTGGGGCAAAAAAAGTATTTGGCAGAGACAGAATGTGATTTCCTGGATTTTTTTGCGGCCAAATATTTTTTGCCCCACTGTAACAGTAACACAGTAAACACTGACTTTCTGTCCATGTGAAGCATTTCCTCATGGAAGCCAAGTGTTACTTGTAGTTGCCTCAATCAATCCTTTCTTCCATTAAATCAGGTGCAGCTGGAGTTTTTCACATCCATGCAATGTCTGGAATCAAACCCGTGTTCTTCTAACCAACTCACAACATATCAATGATTTTTACAAATCTTTACAAAGATCAAACTCTTGATCCTTTTTACTGCTTCGCTCTTGCTTTTACTCTGATGTTCACTTGTGTTCTTGCTGTAGAAAGACTCTTAATGGTGAGATAAACAGCTTTAAACCATTTATACATTCAAGATTATTGCCCGGCACTGTATATTTATGTCATTCTATAAAGGATGTTCAATCCAATGTGCAATGTGAGTGAATCAGGTCTATCTTCATTGACAAATGGAACGTGGAATAAACTGATACTGTTTGCCCTTGAATGTGTATCACTGTGCTGATTCTCTCTGATTATATAATGAAGCCATAATGTAAATGTATTACACACTTCATTTTACAATGGTTAGCTAGAATTATCCATGTGGCATTGATTTTGATGAATGTTAGTTTCAAATTCTCCCACTGCTGCACTCCCTCCACTTTTGTGTGTGGTCCCTTGTAAAAGTAGTAGAACCATGAACTTTCCTGCACTGCCAGGCTATGCCAATGACTGTAAAGGGCTTGGTGATTGGTATGCTTGCTCAATGAAAGAGGGACACTATTTTTTGTTATCTCAGAGATTTAAGGTTTAAGTTGTAGTTAAGAAATTGAAGCCTCAGAGCAACTGCATTCTGAAAATAAAGGAACATGCTCACTCCTCACTCCTCTACAAGCTGCAGAGTCTTGGACGAGAAGCTGAAAGCAGTGGTTGTCTTGGAGAGATATGGGCTGTGGAGCTGATTTGTAGTCTACTCTCTCTGCTCTGGTCTCCTCACGTGTGCCGGAGCAAGAGAGAGAGGAGGGGAGTGTGTGTGGTAGGGGTAGGGGTGGGGGGTTGTGTGGCTGAGAGAGGAGAGGATGTGGGACAGAGCAGAATGCAATGCAGCACAATGTCATTTATCGGTGAGGAGACAGCAATGGATGCTCCTTAGTGGTACGTTCCTCCGGTGCACGAATCGAAAGACAGGAGTGTGCCATGCTTTGTACAGCGATTCAGATTGGGGGAATGCATCGCTCTCTTTATTTTACCTTTCCTCATCTTCTCCTTAAGCCCAAACTGGGAATATCTGAGGACAAGAGTGTATCTCAGTGACAGGAGCTCTTGTTGTCTCCAGTTGTAAAGCTGAGTAACAAGAGGACTGCTTTTTTGGGGGGTGGGGGGTAGAGGGTGGGGAGCATTGTTTGATTCTAGCTGCCATCTGGTTTGCTTCTACTGCCTGGGGATACGACTGATAAAAGGCAAACCGTCTCGGATGAAAGTTTCATGGGCTACTGTACCTGGATTTTTGTGAGAAAGACAGCAAGAGAAAAAGAGGGAGAGAGAGAAAGAGAGGGAGAGAGAGAGAGAGAAAGAGAAGTGTCCGGAGAATGATCCATGCCCTGAAGTAAGGATTTGAATGATTTATTTCACTCTATTTTGGTTGGTTGAAGGAGGCCTGGTGAATTTTGTGAGCGCTTTCTTTCGTTTTTTCTTTGATGTTGATTTTGTATTACTGCTGCGTTTTCCATTGAAGGAAACTGTAGAATAGCAAAGAACCCTAGTTTTCTCCTGTTGACTAGTTTTCTCCTTTTTATAATATAACCCACACTTTTCCTATTTCTGAAAGCCCGCTCACTTAATTTACTCAGCTTCTCAACCAGCGCATTGTGCCAACTGCACGCAGCAAATGTTTTTTTATGCAAATTGACACTAAATACATTTGCATATAAATGATAATTAGCACATGGGACTTGGGAAGCGCATTCTTCTCTTGTTCCTGTTTGCTGTCTTTAATCTTCCTCTGATTGATATAAAGGGATATACACATTATCAGAAGACTATCGTCGTTCAGATGCTTGAAATAACTGCTAATTGCAAAATAAAGAAATGGTTCTTCTGGCCGACATAATGAGGTCTGTCTGAGTCCCTGAAAATCCAATTTTCAGGGGCATTCACCTTCATCAGAATAACTCGATAGAGAATGAATGCCATAATCAAGCCAATCAACTCATCTACTTCACAATTCTGAGATGGTTGGTAATTAGAGTGGTCCACTAACAGGACCTCCACTTGAACATTTAACATCACGGAGAGTAAAAAATCATGACGAGCTGAGGGTTAAGAGATTTCTGTGGAGGATGGATGAAGGGTTTTTCGGAAACTGTGAGGCAGGATTTGGTTGCATTCCTAGGTTGTTGCTTGTACTGGGGCATCTTCAAAATGATTGGAGGTGCTGACCAGCCTCTTTGCTTTTCAGTCATAAAGGCAGAAGAGTCTACATTATCAAACGAAAAGCTGTCTGGATACTGAGGCAGTCTTATTTGCTGTGGACACAAGGCTTTTCTCTGGTTTTCTTTCTACTTTCATATGCTTTCATGAAAAAATGCTAAAAAGTTCAAAAAGTTTTCCATCATGCTTCCATTCATGCCAGTCAAATATATGTAAAAAAAAATGTATTAATTAATGCATTACACTTAATTACGGGCAGTACGGTAGTGCAGTGGTTAGTGCTATTGCCTCACTGCAAGAAGGTCCTGGGATCTAGTGGTTTTTGTGTTTGTGTGGGTTCAGGTGCTCTGGTTTCCTCCCACAGTCCAAAAGCTTGTGGTTTAGGAGTACAGGGTGTACCCTGCCCTGGCCCGTAGTCAGCAGGGATTGGCTCCAGCTTCCTTGTGACTTGAAATCTATGACATTTATTCAGTGGTTGATGGATAAACTTAATTACACTAAGTCGATCAATGTCTTTGATTTAGCTGTTTAACACAATTTGGTGGGCGACACATGGTTAACCCCTAACACTGCCAAAGTTCTCTCCCTCTATCACTAGCTTTCAGTAAAACATGCACTATAAAGAAGACAAAAAGAGGATTCTGCAAGGTTAAAGAACCATTTAAGGTTCCCCTTTGAATAAACGGTTTTACAAACAGGATATGTGAGGGTAAAAAAACGTTTCTCGATTGCAAAGAATCTCCAGGGTTTGAAAGAACCCTTGGTAAAGAACCTGCATATCATATCACCATCAAAAAGTCATCATCCCTCCAACAAAAATATTCCGTTCACAACTCACAGCTCCCTTCCCAGCAAGCTCAACATCGCACTACAATGACCAGCAGTAGATCTGCTTTTTAGCTTTAAAAGGTTCTTCACATGTAAAATATCTCATTGACAAAATTGGTTCTTTAGGGAACCAAACCTGTTCTTCTTTGGTATTACTCAAAGAAAAATGAGTGTTCCCTTTATATGAGAGGCTGTTGCATAAATTTCATTTATATCTGCATGTAGGACTAAGAAAACAGCAGTGCAACTAATTAGTTGATTTTGTATGTGATGTTGTACCTCACATCCCATTTAGCACTTTTATTTGATTAGTGCATTAACATATTAAGCTTAGCTTCTTTGGAGGTGTGTGTGGGTGGAAGGGTAAAGGTGGTAGTGGGTTCTGGGTTGTGGGTATAAAACTGCTTGTTCCTCTTTACCTAAGGACCAGATGGAAGCCCTGAATTGATGGTCTTGGGTTTTATAACATTATATACTATACACGACCAGATAGTCAATTAGGAATGATTGACTTGAAACATTCTTCTTCTTCTTCTTCTTCTTCTTCTTCTTCTTCTTCTTCTTCTTCTTCTTCTTCTTCTTCTTCTTCTTCTT
>JBBIGC010000041.1:21498564-21509279 GCA_037576955.1 Lepidarchus adonis
TTCTTCTTCTTCTTCTTCTTCTTCTTCTTCTTCTTCTTCTTCTTCTTCTTCTTCTTCTTCTTCTTCTTCTTATTCTTCTTCTTCTTCTTCTTCTTCTTCTTCTCCTTCTCTTTAACACATGCTTAGAATAAACTTAACATTACTGCTTACTGGCGGCCATATTTATTGGCAAACTAATGTCTCTCTTCATTAAAAATCATTAGAAGATCTCTTACAAACTGTGCAGGGAATTATAGCCAAGTTCAAAACATCTCTAAACTACAGCATTGATTATGCCGTGCATGCAGAGAATATGCAAAAGTTTAAAGACATCAGTTCAGCAAATTGAACTCCATCCACAGCCAGGCCCTCTAGGGTCTAGAGACTGTTTCATCCACTGTACCGTGAGGAAATGTTTGGAGGAAGCTCCTCTGTATTTAATATTCCATACTGGTTTTGCTTTGAAGGTTCTTTTGATTTTTAATCAGCCTGCTAAATATTTGCAATGTTACGACACAGCTGCAACACACCAGGTTTTTGGCAGCTTCCCTCCCCACCCCCAGCACTTAAGTTTATCCTGAACTTCTCGAGGATGATATGTTCTCCCTTAAAATGAATTATAGATAAGTTGTTTGGCTGTTTTGATTTACTGGCTCTCTACAAACTAATCTGTTGGATGTGGGCACTCTTCTAATGTGCTTCATGTTGTTCGCCTGCTTAACCTTGTGTTAGTGCAGTGTAATTGGGATTGGGTTTTCATCTTCCTTCTCTGGAAAACTGTAGTCTCATCAATGAGGCATAATCACTGAGGCCTCTAATTGAAATACCTCTGCCACTAAGGACATTTCAAATGCTTGATATTCAGGCCAACTTAAGCAACTGTTGCAAATTACAGAAACAGTATTCCCAATCGTGGAAAATAAAAGTATTTTTTCTAATTTCAGTTATTTTACTTTATATACGACTATTATTTATTTGGTGCTGGTCATGGTCTTAGTATTTGCATGTGGCATGGGGTGGGGTGGGTGTAATCCCTGAAACAAATGACAGGATCAATGGCTGCCTTTAATGCTTGAGTGAAAGACCACATGATGAGGAAATTAAACAGAAAGAGCTAGAAGAAAACAGACAGAGCTAGAATCAGGAGAAGACAGAGAGGTTTCCTCTCCAATGAAAATCGAGAGGCAATGTAATTAGTTATTAGCTTTTCCACTTCAGCAGAAAGTTCAGATAGGGACTCACTTAAGCACAGGCAGCCTCGAGTTTTCATGTTACAGGTTTTGGAATGAGAAAGAAAAGTCCCTTCGCTCACCATTGTTCAAAACTTCAGTCAGCTCCATAATTAAGTTCTGTAAAAAAACATACATTTCTCTTTGTGGTTAATAAGCTCAGTTTCACACTCATGAGAAATCATTTAGTGGAAGTAAATTTGGTCCAAGAAAAGAAAAAAGTATAATAATCATAATAAAGAAATGAACAGACCTGCGTATCAATATTGACCAACCATCCAGCAGTAACATCATTGACAGGAGAAGTGAAAAACATGATTGCCCTGTCACATATGATGACATTACTTAACTACGTTTCAAATTATTGTGGAGCAGACTGTAGATAACTTTGAGATTACTGCGAAGACAATTTGAGCTTTTACTTCTTCTGTTAAAACGGCAACTGAAATTCTGGTAAAGGCTTGTGGTTTGGAAGTTAGGCTCTTTCTACTCTCAGTCCTGAAACTCATCTTCTACTGGACGATGCAGAACATAATGGCAGTCAGGCAAAATCCCAGACACATTGGTCTTTCCAGAAGTTTCCAGAACTTAACCTGAAGCAAATTAGTGTGTTTCGTAAACACCATGTTAGTTTGAATGCACACTGCTTCATTCAGCAAAAAGTAGGCCATGCTGTTGAACAGCTGCAGTGGAAATATTCCCCCCAAAAATGAAAAGCTGACCATGCTCTTCTCCTATAGGAGCTCTCCACAAATGCTTGAATATGCATGTGTTGAGAAAGCAAAGGCAAAAATAAGTTGCATAATCATGGAAGTGGAAATGAAGCAAATGGCTGCGCAAGCCAGTTGGCCTGGCTCATCAGAATCAGCCAATGATCATTCAGTACAATCTACTCAGTGGTTTCTGTGCTTCTAAATATAGGCTACTTGTAAAAGACCTGATCCTCACAATTCAGGTTGTGCTGAAAGGCATTGTGCTCCTGTTGGGATCAGTCTCGGGGAGTTCAGAAAAGCTGCTCAGCCTTTGCTCTCTGCATGAGCCTTATCATATGGATTTTCTTCTTTGGTGGAGGGGGCGGCATTTAATATTTAAGCAGACAGGGAAAAAAAACAAGAGCAGTGGTACAGCGACATTAATAATTGAAAGTAGCTTTGGAAAGTCTCAGCTCAAGCCTTTTTCACCTCTTGAAGTTTGTCCCAGAAAAGCTGACAGGTTTCTCCAGATAGGCTAGCTGCCTTGGACCTGCAGAGAAGGTGAGACGTGTTGTGACTGGTTCGAGTGGGCTGCATATGGAACACCAGAGCACCGCATTCGCACGAGCCGTGTTCAAAAGGCCTCCTCCCCTAAGGCCAGAAAGTGTCTGGAGATCAAGACTAGATTCACACCTCACATCCACATCACATCCAGCTCAATCAATCCCTCCGAGACTGCAGGCATGGGCGACGTGCTTTAAGTATCGGCCATTCACCCATCCATCAGGCCAGTCACCCAGCTGACAAGCTGGCCATCCATCCAGAATGTCCAGCTTTATATTTGCCGTCAGCTTTTCCCACTCCTGATTTACTGTGGACTCAAGAAATAAAATGTATTTTAATATTAATTCATTCATTTTGTCAAGCATGTGTGAACTGCTAAGCAAAAACATACCAAAATATATCCCCAGTGTTTGAAGATGAAAGTGTTATCATTTCAGAGTTACATAACCATTACCCCTACTGATAATTTCCTTCTGCATGCAGAGTCTTTTCTTTAATTCTAAATGGTCTTCTCTCTGCTTATGGTTTATAAAAGAGCATTGATATTTTTCTTTGTCCCAGTTCTATTGTGTATTGCGTAGATGTTTAGAATTGATTCCAAGCAGCATAATTGCAGTAGACCTTTGAGAAAATGTTATCATTATGACATTTTCCAAAATACCCAGCGCAAAGCAGGATTTGTGAAGTATGGCAGTTGAGTGGAACTGTAATAGCCTACAATTGTTTATGTTGTGGAGTATGCTGTGTTGTTGTATAATATTGTAAAATTAAGTCGCAATCATTTTAGGTTTTGCCTTTTTATCTTAAG
This sequence comes from Lepidarchus adonis, assembly GCA_037576955.1. NCBI lineage: Eukaryota > Metazoa > Chordata > Actinopteri > Characiformes > Lepidarchidae > Lepidarchus > Lepidarchus adonis. The sequence goes on from JBBIGC010000041.1 coordinate 21,501,837, forward strand.
CCAATTTCAGACACATTTAGCCAAAATAATAAGATTGCAGACACTGTTGAGATCTCTACAGTGTTCACACTAGGCAATTTCTGCTCATGAGATCGGGAGTCTTGCGCACAATCATATGACTGATCTGCAACCTGGGTGTAACACTTTGTGGGTTTGGTGCAGGTAGTAGAAAAGTTCGGGGTAGAAATACTGAACATTTATTAAATTTAACATATTACAGACCAGACATGAAACCACTACATAGAGACCACTATTGACCACTAGACAGAGACACAAGGAGCTTAAATACACTGAGGACAATGAGGAACACCTGAAGGACAAGGACACGTGACAAGACACCTGATGAGGCCAAGACAAGTGACCAAAATGACAGGGGAATCGTGACAGAACCCACCTCCAAAGCATCACTTCCAGGGGTGCAATACTAAACAAGACAAGACCGGACAAAGAAACACAAGACTGGAACCGGGCAGAACACCAAGAACTCAGACCTAGATCACAAAACAGAACATGACATGACCGGGCGAAGACTGAAAAACACCAAGAACATAAACAAAACAGCACATAGGCAACACAACACATGACCAAGAACTAAGACAAATCGTGGAACTAGAACAGAACAAAGACACTTAAACGTGACTTAAGACACGTGACACGTCCATAAACACTACCTGAATGATAACAAACAAGGGGATATAAACCAAGAGTGGTGACTGAAACATGGAACAAAAACACACGAAGACAGTAAACCTGGGTGACAACTTCCATGAATATCTGGCAACTGCCCTATAGTACCAGAATGTCCTGGCATCGAGAATCCTTGATTAACAGGGTACCTGAGTCCAGACCAAACTGAGGCACAGTCGGTAGCAAGCAGATGCTGGAGCAGGGGTGTGTGCAGTCACAGTCGCCCTTGCTGCTTGCCGAATCAGGAAGCGAGTCGCTCCTGAAGACTGCCTGTACTGAAAACGCTGAAGTGCAGTATTTCTCTCCGGATCCACAGAGGGATCTGTCGCCGACGTTGAGAAACAGCTGCCCACGGAACAGCGTCTTGCCCTCTGGACCTTTGGCTAGATGGAGCTTTTACGCTGCCACGCTTTTGTCTGTGATTTCCAAAGTGCCTCTGGGACCTGGAAATTATGGCTAAAGTCTTGAAGTGTGAACACAGCATTAGGCACAGGGAAGTTGGTGTACTTGTAGCATTTATGTATTTTTTTTGTATTTGTATTTTATTGTAAGGCAAAATAGGTTAGTTGTCACAATGCCTCTTTAACAACATATAAATGCATGGTGTGATACATCTAAATCTTTCCTTCTTTTTATTATGTCAGGAAGACAAACCAGGGCAGTCAGGGAGGTGAATCATCACCCATCAGATGTAGCTGGAGAAGGAATTTGCTGATTCCTGCCAGTGGGGTAGAATTAGTTGGTGAGCAGAGAGGACGAAAACACTCAGAGGACATTCAATCTTTTTTCGTTTGTGTTGCTTGTTTGGAAATTTCATTATGGCTTCAAAACATAAGGCAGACTCTACAGTAAAGGTCAGGAACTTTTTCACTTTTTTACTTCTGTGTATGTGATCCATGTGTTTATTTTACCCGCACTCTCGCTGCTAATGAACTACAACTCTCAGAAAGACACTCTTATTCCACATCCGCCTGTATTACCCACCTGCTTTCCCAGACCAGACACTACATAGGCCACAATGCATTGCTTTCCATTAACACTACATCCCACAACAAACACATATGAGAGAGACTGGTGTTAGCTATATGTGTGCTACTTGTTCATGTTTAATAAATATATGCCGTCATTACAAGCTTGAGTTCTGACTTTTGGCAAAATTCATGTTACGTTGCGTTCGGAGGAACAGAACCCTGACGTAAGTCGAGGACCCCAATGTATAGTTTTTTTTTTTTTTCTGTTTATGTTCTCCTAATGCAGGAAATGCATTGGGTTATTGCATTTCAACATTTCAATTAAATTAAAAATGTTAAATTAATTTAGAAGGTTATGTCTTTTTAATTTGTTTTACATTTAAACAACATAGGGACAACCAACTCCATAGTGTGTGACTACCAGCCCCGTTACATTGGGAAGGTGTTCACATCTTTTAAACAAAAAAAAGGTTTAAAGAGAGTAAGCTCACTCTATTCCTACCTGACACCATTTCACGGTGAAAGGGTATCTTTAAAGGATGCAGTTTGAGGGATTCACTAAAACGTGTGACCAACCCATTTATCTCCTACATGGTGTTTTTTTTATTTAGAGTTTCTACTTTACCTTTATCTTTACATGTAAAACTTGTAGATTATATGTGTAGGTTCACTGGCCCTTTTGTGTTGTAAATAGAATTGCTGTATTTGTACTGTACACATCACATCCCCTGGTTCCTATCAGAACCATTGTAAATAGTTGTGTGAACTGAATGTTTCTCAACATTTAATGATTTAAAAATGCACCACACTGACCGACTTTGTTTACATCTTATTGATTTAATTACGGGGAAATTTGGAAAAATCGATGGAATCACAAGGTGATTAAAGGTTGGAGGACGTACATGGGACAAAACATGTTTCGATCATCTGTGCTCACTACAGGGAGGTGATTTTCAAAGATGGCTTTCATTTGTCCTATTGATAAAAGCAGCTTGGACCCAAAGCCATATTTGGACATTTCTCCAACTACAAAACGTCATAACACCTCAACATTAGACTGACAACGACAAACCAGCCCCTCCTCTGTAACATGTTCATCTGTCACATATTTCTCACAGGCAAAACATAAGAAAACACCTCAGCAAGTGAACAATGTGCATTTTGGTTGTACAGTCAATTCAGGTAATAATCAAGAGAATCAAGCATGGATGCTATTATAACCTATGAACTGTGGAATAGGGTTTCATTTAATCCATGGCCTGATCAGATTTTTTCAACACGGTCCTTTATCAAAGCTCTGCATATGCAGGAAGATGGTTTTAAATGAATTAAATGGTATTTTCAATAATAAAGACACTATCAATGCCCCATCTTTTTCATTTATTCCCATATTGTATACAGAGGTAAATATGTGACCCTTTTAGAATTTCATGGTTTTCTGTATTAGTTTGTCAAATATAACAAAAATATTGACAAATATAATGTGCCTAAAATAAAAAAAATTAATCTTTTTATGTCTTTATTGAGAACAACCATAAACAACTCTTATTGCTAGTGGAAAATGTAAGTGAATTAATTGAATTAATGACCTTGACAAAGCTAAATGGAGTCTAACATACCTGGAGGCTTGTTAAGAAAATGAGTTTGGAGGTGTGGACCAGAGCTACTTTGACTGATAAAACCCACTACGTTTGTCCACACAAGAAGAAAATGCTCACGTGAATTTTCTGGTTATTTATGGTAAGAATTGTTGAATTGTCAAATCTGGGATGTTGGGAATATGAACTGCTTGTTTCAGGTCTTTCCAATACAATTCTATTAAGGTTAACTTAAGGTCAGGACTCTGACAAGAAATGAAATCCAAAACACGAATTTTATTCTTGTTTAGCCATCTTTTGGTAAAATGACTTTTTTGTCTTGCTGTATGACTCACTTTCTGTTGAGATTCAGTTCACAGACAGATGTTCTGACACTTTACAGCAGATGCTGGTATAATTCTGTAGTCATTACACAAGAAAACTATTTTTTTAATTCATTTCAGATCTGTTTTAAATTTTTTTTCAGTCACATACATGTTTTTGTGTTATGAGTAATGTTAATTATTTATGTACTTGCATGTACAATGTATAAGCACCCATGAAGTACAAAATTTAACATCTTTAGTGCAATGTCAAAGAGGCACACAATGGCATGGATAGACAGAACAATATCGAGCCACTAACAGGGTTTGTTCAAAACTGCTTAAAGTATGATTTTCTTGTGTATTCTCTCTGGGAAGGACAATATATCATTAGCTTCATAAAAATCGGTGATGAGAATGGTCTGTCGACTTGCTTTATTGAATGATGTACAATAATGTAAAGCCAGTCTGGCACAGAAGCAGCAAAACCTTTTCTTATCATGATACTACCACCAGCATGTTTCACAGATGAGATAAGGTTCTTATGTTTGAATGCAATTTATTTTTCCACTTCACATTAATGCCAGAAAGATCTGTTTTGGTCTCATCCATCCAGAAAACATTTTGCCAGTAGCATTTTAGCTTTATCTTTAGCCAACTGAAGATTGGCAGAAATGTTCTTTGATGAGAACAGTGAAATCCTGCCTCACACACCACTGTTCAGATGGTGAAATCATGAACTGGGTTCCTTTGTAATACCATTGGCTAATAAGCACCTTGGTCTGGGGGTCTATTTTGATTGAATGACTCCTAAAAAGGGTAACACTTTGTCTTGAACATGTTCTATTTGTTCACAATCTGCCTGACTGCTAAAATAAAAGAAGACAGAAATCTCATTTGTTGGCACTAAGAAGCACTTCACAAATATGTGCTTTGCAAGAGCTCCCACTCACATCTGCTTGTCATCCCATTGACTGTAATTTTATCAAAGTAACTGCTAATTCTGTGTGTTCACATACTTTTGCCACTCACAGGTATGCAATATTGAAACATTTTCCAAATGACCGGGCAAAATAATTTTGACTCATTTTTAACTGACGTCTCCTTATCTACATTTATGACAAAAATCTTATGATGTTTTAGGTCATATTTATTCAGAAATTGATTTATTTTTGAATGGATTTTATTTTCTTGGTTTAAATGTTTTAGATTTTTTGTAATTTGTTACAAAAAAAACAATGGAGAGGAATTGCAGTAATTTAAGTCAGTGACTGACTTAGTAACAGGAGCAAATTATGATATATCTTAAAAACTGGTCATGTGATTCAAGACCAAAGGGAGATTACATTTTCTTTCAGTTAAAATGGTCAAAGAAGAAACTGTAAAATAAAATGCACCATGAGTCAGAGAGTATGTCTTCACCTGATGCCCAAATATATCTCACTATCCAGAGTTTTTGAGCCGAAAAAGAGACAGAGTAATGCGAGGTGAATCTAAGGCACTATACTTTTAAAGTGCTGAAGAGGAATGATTTGTAGTGACATAACAGGGTTACTCTGTTGCTCTGTAAACACCTCAGGTATAGTTGCTCTAAGGCAAGACACTGTGAAGGCCAAAGGAAACACACACTATTGAAAACATCTCTGGGGAAGATACTCATTACCAATGAATAGGCCTCTTATGGCTTTTAAATATGGATAGATAGTCTCCTGAGAAACCACAGCTGTATAGCCAGTGCAGGATAGTTTTTTGTTCTCTTGAAAAGGCTGAAAAACAGAAGTGAATGAGCAGTAGCTTTTGTAATGGAAGCGTTTCTTATGGACCAAAGAGCTTCCCTGTGAAAAAATGCAATATGCAGTTCGTTCCCATATATTAATGTTATCTTCTTTACTTTGTTGACTGCCTAGAGTCTTGTTCCCAGGTTCTATGATCAAACAGCCCAATCCTTGATTTGATTTGGATATATATCATATTTCCCCAACGATAGGCTGCAGCTTACAGCTTACATGAGTTTTGCAAACCTGTTATTGGACGTGTCTTGCTTAAATGGGGCGGCTTATCTAAAAACCTATACACATTCACTAAAAGTATAATTCAGTTCAAAAAGACGACATCTCCAGATGGTTAGTTGAATTTAAATGTACTGTTTACTGCAGCAATGTTTTAAAAAACACACAAAGCAAAGATATTTCTTCAAAATCAGATCCATAAACATTCTGTTGTTATACATGCTTTCATCACATCGCACATTTTTATCTCTCTCGAGTAAATCACGAAAGCAACGACCTGGAGCTTAAATTATGCAGCATAGTTCTTGTAGTGACACGATATCCGAAAGTTCCAAATGTTATCTATTTAAATGTAACTATGGTATAATGTCACTATCGATATATAGTTGTCAAGTTAGATGCTTCTACTTCAGATCAGTAAATTCAGAAACACTGCGGATAATAACAAGGGAGGCTTATCTCAGTTTTAAACATAAATTAGCATTTTCTGCGGCTTATAGAATGGGGCGGCCTACATTGGGGAAATACGGTATGATGTATATTGAATAGATATAGAATCTGGAATTCAATGGAATTGTGAATTTTGGAATTGTTCCAAAAATGATTTCCAAAGAATTAAAATATGGAGAGAGAAGGGGACTAGCAAACCTGTCCTAGTCAGAAAGCAGTGCCTTGAAATGTGAAAATTCATTGTCAGGTCAGAAAGCTTTACAGTTTACTTCCACTATGGGAAGATGACTCAACCCTGAAGTTTTGCAAGGATGTTTTACTGGTGAGGAAGACATTACTGGTCAGGAAAAGGAAACAGAGACAACTGAGGATCATTCACCCCTCAAATGTTTGATTTTAAACATTAAAACATAAAGACAGAGATTGTGAGAACGTATGTTTTACTTAGTACATGCTACTTGTTTGGGGCAGGGAGGTAGGACCCTTATTCCGTCTCTACTTTTGTCGTCTCAGGCTGGTATTGGACTTTGAAATTTGAGATCAGACTTGTCTCAGATTTGGGAAATGGTCTCGCCAAATAATGATGTTGTTCCAAGTCCAGACGCATCATTTCTCTTCGTCCTCAATGCCACAAAAAAGAACGAAGAAACAAACGGCAACAATCAACAAAATCATTGATTCAGCAAGCGAGTTCTGAAAACAGACATTGGTTTAATTATTTCAAAATCCATCTGGGATAGACATTGACACTGGACACCTGGTAACCAGTCATACGCCTGCCACAAAAAAAACCAGTGTGCCCTGCACCCAACGCATTCCAGCTCATCATTTTCATTTTGGCCACAGATACATTGTCCGGAAGCCGAGAGAATCAAGTGAAGTGACTCTAAAGAACGGCCTAATGTGATCCTACAGTGTTGTACACGCTTTTTGATCATTACAATTAACTGTTCACAACGATCTTACAATAGAAGATACACTGTGTCTCACAGCATCACCTCAAAATGATCAACAGATCAGTACATTTCAAAAGGGGGTCTCAGCCTTAACCCGGTCTCTCTCATTTGGACTCTCACTTGGGTCAGACTCTAACATCTTTGAACATAGTCTTGACTTGGATTCTGCTGATCCTAGTCTTGGACTTGGCAAAAGTGGTTTTGAACATATCTCTGGGGAGTATTTGTTTGTTTGTTTGTTTGTTTGTTTGTTTGCTTGCTTGCTTTAAAAGTAAAACACTCGCTTTGTATCACAATGTCTGCAATATATTGGTGCCCAGACAGAAATCTTGTGGTGGTGAATCAGGTTTTCACGTGAAGAATACTGAGTGAGTCAGGCCATGCCAGTAGGTGGCAATCCTACATCATTGTGCCACACTTTAAATATCTCTCTCTCTCTCTCTCTCTCTCTCTCTCTCTCTCTCTCTCTC
>JBBIGC010000041.1:21522217-21537242 GCA_037576955.1 Lepidarchus adonis
CATTAAAAATGGAGGACTCAGTGAGCATATTACATCCCTCTCTCTTTCTCTCTCTCTCTCTCTCTCTCTCTCTCTCTGTCTGTCTGTCGCCAAAAAGACATAGCATTCTCTAAATGTATTGTGACTAATTTTCCGAATGGACACTTGACTCAAGGGTTTAATGCATGGATACAGGACGCGGCCTGAGTCCAGTCATTCACCTCCAGCACACACACTAACTCACAACAGTTCACATAATCACAACAACAGACACCATAGCACATAGAATACCGTAGAGAACCCAACTTCTATTGCTCCCCTGATTCCCTGTGGCAGCCCAGCCACTGTAGCTCCTCCCCTCAGCTCCATTACAGTATTGTTAGGTGTTATGAGCATCCTGGGCATTTTATTTTGTTGTAGCCACTTACCATGTCTCCTAAAAGGGGAATTGTTTTTTGTTCTTCCAAGATTGTGTGTAATTCCGTTCTTAATTTTAAATAGACTTGTTTTTGAATGTGTGTGGAAGCTATGTGCACAATTTACGACAATCTATTCATTCTGTAAAAACGTTGGAAACAATTTCAAGACATGTAAAGATCTTATTTACTGTCCAAAACAACAAGTGAAACTGAGCAAGTTTTAATGATGTATACATGTTTTCTTTGGGTACTGTTTAGCCATGCAACCTCCAGTAAGTACCCCTCCACTATTACTGGCTTTTTAAAGATATGTTAAAGAAGAACTTAAAGAACTTATCTTAAAACTACTGTAAAGCAATTTCTAAGTCAGGAGCTGGAACACTTTCATGAAATGTCAAAATGGTTCTAATCACCGCCATTGTGAACAATTTTTATTTACATAATGCATCAATTCAAAAATAAAATCAATTTTAAAATAAAAATGCAAGGGTACCATAGAACAGGGGTTCAACCTCCGGTGTCCGGCACAGTTTGGTAGCTTCCCTCCTGAAATGCACTTACTGAACCCAGCGAACCAGGTGTGTTTGGGCAGGGAAGTCACCCAATTGTGCTGGACTCAAGCCCCCAAAACTGGAACTGGGCATCTTCGCCATAAAAGTATAACTTCTTACATAAAGAACACTGCAGTGGATGGATCCTTAGAGAATCTTTATCAATTATGTATTTCACAGTAAACTAAAAACTATTGCTGACACTGACAAGTGCTAGATGATCTGTCATTTTTATGGGGCTGTGATTTGGCAACACATAATTTGAGCCATTTTTTACAAACAAATTCCTCGGGCCAAAGTCTGTGGTTCCAGGCCTTTTGACATTGTTTTTCCCATTTACAAAGGTTTGCACAAGAACATTTAAGAGAACCATATGTATAACCTAATTTCATATTTTCAGTTCACTTAAAAGTGCTATGTTGTGGTAAATGAAATGTTACAGCCTCGTGCAGTATGGAAAAGGCAGATATTACAGTCAGGTGCAGTAATGATTAACAAGTAATATATTATCACAGCCCTAATATACAGCAATATAATGGCATTATTGAATTTTGTCTTAGTCCCAGCATCTTTGTGATTGATAATGCTTCCATCTTCATACCATTGCCACAAATGCCCAACGACCAGTTGGATAATCCCCCATACAGCTGGCGGGGGTGCGCAAACAAGGGCATTCCATACGTGTCTCCATTAATCAGGTGGATTGTCACCGCCAGGGAGCCAATCTTGTTTGAAAGCTCTAGCGCAAGCCTAGGTGGGCCTTCAGAGACTCAATATGCAGAACGTTGGTCCAGATCACATCTTCACTGCAGGAACGCTCAATACGTGACACATTAGTAGGTGTGATAATGACAACGAATAGCGTCTTGCTGATGCGGCCTCCGTAGATATCGAACGCCTGTGGCTGATGAGTAAAGCAGTCTTTCTTGTATTAATTGCCCTTAAGGGGCCACTTGGCTGGGCGTGAGGCTGGCTACCTCCACACACCGGAGTATGAGAGTGCGTTTGAACAGCAAAGGCTCTTTCAGAGGATTGGCTGTGTAATGCAATCTGTATGCAGGGGATGAGCACCACGCAAGCTGTGGCTCCCTCATTTGTGTCCATGCAGGAGGGTCAAGCCATCTCTCTCTTTCCCCTTCTCTTTTCTATTCTCCTTCTGCCAGCTAGCACTGCATCGTGCTTTTCATTATCTCTGAGAAAACTACATACCACAACATGACGCTCTCATGGTAACCCTATACTTGCCATAGCCATTCATACTGTAAGTTTGACTTTTTTTTTCTCTAGACTGTTCTCATGGACCGTTTTGGCATGGCTCTTTCTGCTAATTCACGTGTCGTCTTTGTGAATCTAATGAGAGAATTTACTGTGGGAGTTCAATGAGGAGTCATCTACAAAAGCAATTTCTGTTTGAGATTTTGTGTTTAATTACTATGCACGGTGACTTAGCTAATGAATAATGAATGTGGCTCCACGCTCGATGTGCTCTGACTTTCAATGCAGTGTTCTCACTCTTCCTTCAGTCTCTCCTTCTTTCCTGAGCTGACTTCTGCACATTTCCTTGAGTTAAATATTCCGCCAACTACATTAAGCCTACATTCATTTCTGCAAAATGTAAAATATTGTCATATATCAATTAAGGATGCAAGACGCATGCTTTTAAAGGAATGGTATTGCACAGATATTTAGATTTAGATCCGATCCAACACCTGATGTATATATTTGCTCCTATTACTGCATCACTCTAGAAATAACAGCATATATTTCTTTGTAATGCTAGTCCAGATGGATTTTGTGAATGACATATGAGAATCAGCCCAAAAAATTCCCATACTGAGGCTTTCCCTAATATTTAGATGTATAAAAGAAAGTACACACTTGCTCTACCTAGACAAGATTGTTTGGTGTCCAAATTTTTCTTTAATGATTGAGCACTAAGCTATAAGTCTATGAAATCATGGTGAGAAAGACCAGAACTCATTAGACACAAACAATATCACCAATGGCACAATCATAAGCACTGGCCCTACCATCACAAGAATGAAAGTTCAGTCCCTGGTTGTGTCGCCGCCATCCTTAGTCAAGAAAGCCTTGCAATTAGGTAGGCCTCATTTTCTCCCTTCACTCTAGCCAAATGGCTGTCTGCTGGCTGACAGAGCAGAACTAGCAGTTAGCGCTCTCCTCCAAGCGTGTAAAACTGTCCAGGATTGTTGTGTTAGTGGCTTTATTTGGCTCACAGAAAGCATGTGCTTTTTTAATTCCTACAGCGGTATCTTGCAGTAGTCCTGCTTTGTTGGTGAAACTGGAGACGAGTAACGAGAAACCTTCTGACCACTAGACCACCACTGCCCTCTAGAAAACAGGCCATATTGTCTAAAAAGCTGCAACATTTGGCTACAAAGTGAAGTTTTGTTTTTTATTTCTTTTAGTATCTTGGTCCTAAACCACATCCAGAAGTTTACACAACCTTAACGAAGAACTGGATGTGGAAAGATTTACAGCAGGTTTACTACACCTCAAACTCAAGAAGCATAATTGTACTTCTTAAATGTCTTGGTTGGTCTACTACATCTGGTGTAAGTGGAAAACAGTGAAAATTGTATTTCTTTGCCAAACTATTCCTTAAATTACGAAAAACGTTTTTACAATGGAAAAATGGAGGTTGTGAAATTGAGCACAGTTGAGTTTGACCTCAAGAAACAATTGCAGTAGGAGGTCAGATGGCGGAATGTGTTCTCTATCTGTAGCGTGTATGTGTGTGTGTGGTGGGAGGGCCATGCGCTTCACCATACTGAAACACACTCAGTCCTCTTGATGTAGTGTCCAGAAAGAGCTCTTATATTGTGGTTGCCAGAGCAACCTATGGCTGCCTGGCTCTGTATGTTCTAAAGGAAGTAGAGTGTAGAAATTTAAAGAGGAATTAAGCTTGATTGTACAGTGCTCTTATTACAAACGTGTACATATTTTGAAGACAAAACTTGTGTTTTACAAATGTTGAATCTATTTCAATTGCAACATTTAAAAGTGACTGCAGTGGCTCTAATGCAAAAGCATGAATTATTCCTAAGCAAGCTGTCTCAGAGAGAGAAGTTGGTTTGGGGGGGTTAGTGCGTGTATATAGAGCACTGAGTCACCACTGCTGTGCAACAGTCTGGACACAATGTGGGGTCCATTCACCGAATTAGAAACCCAGCAACTTGAAAGGGAAAGGTTTTTATGATAAACCTAATACCTAAAGCAAGACTCATGTACCTCACCAACCTGTCAAGCAGGCACTAAGCAGATGATGGACCTAACGACAAGGCTGCCCATATGTTTTAGCTGTATTTGAGGCACCACCTTTAGAATATCCCATGCTCCCTATATGCTGCAGTTCTGAAGAGACTGAGAGTGAAGTAGAGGGTTCACAGTGATCAATGATCTAGTCCTTGAGGCTAGAATGGGAACCCAATTGAGAATTCTACACAGGAATATAGATTCCTCTGGTCGTGGTTTAATGAACATTCATGAATGCTGCATCTCTGCATGTTGTAAGAAGCAAATTGAGAATCCTTACTGTTTTACAGCATTTTGTAGTTAAATTAATTCAAAAGAATTTTCTTTCTCAGGGATGGGCCAATTACCAGGTTTAATGAAACAGTGCTGTATAAACCTCAATGAAATTCATATATTCTTTTGACATTTTAAAAAATCTGTTAAGTATGTACTGAATCTTTTGTAATATATCTTTGTAGTAATATTAGTAAAAACATTTTAGTAAATGTTTTTGGGCGAGTGTGGGAGCAAATGTCATACTTCGATACTACTCTTACTTCCAAGCATGTGCCAGGCCAACACTTTTGCACAATTACAATCTAAAAAATAATAAATAATTACATATGCTTTTCTAGTTTGGTAGTTTTTAAAAGCAATCAACTGAAGGAAAAATGCAACATACAAAACTGAAATGGTAATAAATAAATAGAATAAAATAGGTAAAATTAACATTCCTATTGCAATAATATGTATTTATGTTTTAGTTTATGTTTGGAATTTCAAGCAAAAATATGATTTGATCATTACTATGCACTATTAGGATCATCTTTGAAGATCGATTGATTACTGGCCATAGTCCAGCACCTCTCACTCCTACTCACTTCCGGTTTGAAAATGGCAGTAATGCAGGAAAAGAGTGAAAAGTGAAAAATACATGACAATAGTCACATAAATTATTACATTTTATAATTTAATGACTGATTATTCTACAATAATTACCTACCCTGGTATTTGCCCATGAAATCCTTCTTCATCAACAACAAAGAACCATTGTTCATATACGGCAGCAAATTATCAGGTTATTGTTTGTAATTTGGCTCTGTCGTTTGTGAATTTATTTTGTAGTTATTGTAGTTATTGGCAATCTCGCCAGGACTTTCCCTTCTGCTGTTCTTGTGTTGTTGGATTCTGACATTTCTACATTGAATCAAACCTGTAGTGGTGAAGTCTTTGTGCGTTGTTTTACTTGCATTTAAATGGTTTGTTAACGGTTAGATTATGATATTTCTTAAATATTTTGTTTTACTTTTTCATTTTGGTTTTTAGAAAAAAATTCTGTTATTTTTCAGCATACATAACACCTGAGATTTAATAAAAGATATTGGATATGTTGAAAAAACATCAGTATACATATGTTAAATGTTATTTCAATATTATTTTAAAAATATTTAAATATTTACTATTATTTAAAAAATAATATTACTTACATGTATAGTAAAATAGCCAATATGATATTATTAGAATATAATTATAACAATATATCAACATTATTTATTATGAATGGATAATATTGAAAACTGTGATCTTATATCCTGATAGGAAATTGTAGCATTGTTCCATGCCTCTGATCTCTGATTATGGATTAGCTGTGCATGGAAATGTGGAGGTTTGGGTGGCATGCATGGCTCTAATAAATCCAGGCTGAGCGTTAAGATGGCTGTGCTGTGGCTCGTGTTTTAGCCTGGTCAGCGCTCTGCCTCTGCGATTCTCCATCTGAACGGTGAAGTGAAGTGAAGGGCCCAGACCAGGGAGTGATCACTCTTTACTCAGATAGTCTAGATGAAGAGCCTATCTCGCTCTGCCACTCCTAGAGATTAGATGTGCCTTGGCTTGTGACTATTTCCGGAGGGAGAGGAGCAGAAGAGAAACAATAAGTGCTTTAACCATTTTCGCCTGGTTTTCCCTTACTTTTGCTGCAGCGCTGATTCGTGTTGCAGAATAATGCGTTTCGTCCCTTTTGTGTCGGCATCCTCGACAAATAACAGAGAGAGTGAATATCTTGCTGAAAATTCCACCATTATACAATGAGAGAACAAGATTCCCTTCCCTCAAGCTGTGTATTTTCAGCAAGGAGGCCTCCTACTGCCAAAGCAGCGGCTGAAACGCTTTTGTCTAGTAATTGTATTCTTCCCCAACACCTTTTCCCATTACAATATAGATTTTCTCCCTTGGATGTGATAGGAGAGCAGCACATGGGCCTGCCGAACACTTCCCCATGGACAGATTATCCGCTACAATGGTGTTAAGGTCCATTGTTATGAAGATGACTAATAGCATTATATGAGCTGCAAATCTGATGAAGTCAATGCATTCCCTCACGTACTGCGCTCAGAATAACTTGACAGAAATTTCACTGTGAAGAACCAGTTCTGGCATTAATCTGCAGATTTTTAGGCCTGATATATTGGTTAGGTCATTGGATATTATATACACATATGTAAATGGATTATGATATACATATCATAAATATACACCTAGCAATATGTTATATACACATAGTTATATACACATACTGTATGTATGTGTACTATTATGTACACATTTACCTTACAGAATTGTGGGAAAGTGAGATTGTTTATTTATTTTCCAGTCTAAACAGCGATTAGGTACAGTCTCAGTGTTTTCTCAATTTTAACAATTACTTTCACAAAAGTCTATCCAGTATAAATCCAAATGTATCATTTTAACCCGAACATATTAATAAAAGCAGCTGCCTGCAAACAGGGCTACGCAGGCATCTTCTAAGGGACAGGTGCTCAAATGAACGCAAAGGTGCAGGGTGTGTGTGTGTGTGAATGAGATATTGTCAGCAGGGGGTTTGCCAAACCAAAAAATGCTACTGACCTATTTGGACAGGGGACAAAAACTTGGGTAATATTTCCAAGAATCGGGAAAACTATTCCTGCAGTTATCTGCAAAAATTTATTCTTTAAGAAGGATGAAGCTCAGACACATGCAATTTTGGAAAATGTGATATTATATTTAGCTATTGACACAAAAAATAAATGAAAGCGCAGTCTCTGTGTATGTATAGCGCCATGAAAAGCATTTGAGTATTTGATCTTCAGATCTTCAAACAAAATTTAATTTTTAAATGCAATTTAATTTAAATTAATTTAATTCAAAAACATCTCAATGTAGTTATTTTATTGTGGCCAAAGGTACTCCAACACCAAGTGGCCATGTGTAAAAAAAATGGGTTAGTTACTCAATCAACCAATGAATGAGATTTTGGCAGAACCAGGGTTACTTACTGCCTGAGCTTTTGAATTTAACAAGAAATTCTAGCAAGGATGAGAAAGAATGTCAATTCTAAGGCTCTGGGACATCCATACTGCACAATAAGAGCCATTATCTCTGAAAGGAGAAAACCCAGAACATTGGTGAGTCTTTCCATCGATGGCTCAACTGGGAAGTAAAAAAATACACAGAAGAGCATTTAAGAACTGCAGGCTTCTTAAAAAAATATGGTTCATAATTCCACCATTAGAAAGAGAATGGATGCTCTGCTATCCATAGCAATTATGCAATGCAAAAACTAACTTTAACCAAGACAAATGCAAAGAGTATGCCAAACAAAACACTGTAATGTCTCGAAATCCTTTGAGATAATGTTCTGTGAACTGATGACAGACACAGCATTCCACAACAACATCGTACCAACAGTCAAACATGGTGTTAAGGTAGAGTTGGGTGTGAAAGCTTTGCTGTTTCAGGATGTGGTTTCTGGAGCAACTTGCCATAACATCTGCACTTTATCAGAATATTGTAGTGTTTGGGAGGGAATCGCCAAGCCACTTCAAGTGAAGCTTGAACATAAGGGTTGGACGCAAATTGGACAGCATCCAATTTCCTTTATTTTACCAGCCTTGAACAAGACTTGCACCCTCTTGTTTCAGAGCAGCACATAACACAACCCCTGGTGAGCTTAGTCTGCTCAATGCAGCCACGCCACCATATCAGAATTGACACTCTTCTCGTTCACGGTGACCGAGCCACACTGAGCAGACACGCCCACAAACACAACACATGACACACAATAACACACCCAATCCCCAGAACACTCTTCCCCGCTAAACACAGCCTCTAAACCCACACAATCACGACCCCAACACAACACATAACACTCCCTCCCATGATGCTCTGCACGCCCACTAACACAGAGCAGCCAATGAGGGCAAACCCCATGCCCAAAGTCACCACAATATCCTGCAGGAGAACATCTGGTCAACAGCCAGAACCTCAAGCACAACTGATCAGAATTTCCTGTCAAAAAACATGCAGTTGTGTTATGCTGCATGATATTGATCCAGTGCACAAGGGCAAGTCCATCTGTGAATGGTTCAAAAGCAACACAATTACAGTTTTAGAGTGACCTAGCTAAAGTCCTGATTTAAACCCCATTGAGGGGCTTTGGCAGGACCTTAAACACACAGTTGCTAAAAAATCCCTCCGATCTGGCTGAATTAAATCAATTATGCAAAGAGTGAGCCAAAATTCTACCACAGTGGTGTGAAAGAATGACCTCCAGTCAAATGAAGCATTTCTGCTTCCTGCAGATGTAGTATCACAACCAGTAATTAGGTTTAGGCGTTTTCACATGGATGATGCAGCATTCTACTTTTTTTTTTTCAATTTAATGATCTTACACTACACTGAAGAATATAATTAAGTCATTTAGAACAAGGATAGGCAAAAAGAGAGGCTCTGTATGTGCAGAATAGGGAGGACATGGGCAGGATGTATGTGTATGTGTATATTATATATACATTACATTCTAAGCTGCCTTTCTACCTATGTGCAGTAGCAGAAGAACACAAGCGACACGTATATGCATCTGCGTTTCACAAACTGTACCTATAGGAGCTGCAAGATGAAAAGTGAATGCTCTGTAATCCATTTTCTATCCTCACCTGCTGCAGTGCTGTGGGGCTGCAGTTTTGGCAGTGGTCCTGACAGTTTAAAAGTGCACCAATATTTTTGCTAACAAGGGTTTCATACAGTCTCGAAAACGTGGGGGTGCACCAACCCACAGCCGATAAATTACCCTAGTGTACAGCTCCTCTATCTGTCCCAGCAGTGTATGCCTGAGCTGAGACGAGCACATGGCGCTGTCGCTCCCCGGTCCACTAAATAGCTCCCGCAGAAGATTGCTGCATGCAGGGTGTCATGGCTCAGTGACTGGTGTCTATTTCGGAGGCCATTCTGAGCCTGTAAAAGTGCCACTCTGGCAAAGATTTTTCAGATGATTTACACAGAGTGCGTAAAAGATTTAATGTAAGATAATTTCATTTAGTTTGAGTCCATATGTGTACCTCATCTAAACAGCTGCACATACTGTGTTCCAAAGTTAAATGTACCTTGAAAACACTCTTCATTTGCCCTATCTTGCCGATTAAGTAGAGGTGACAAAATTAATTAATAGTACATTTGTCGAGTGCTGCTAATTTTATTTTCCTAATTTAATAACCTGTAGAAAAAATAATTAAGTAACAAGATGCAAAAGCTCTTGCCGTAAGCTGCTCTGCAGTGGAATGGACAGAGAAGCTGAGCTAATACATATTAGAGACAAAACTGCAGCCGTCAGTGCGTTTTTAATAGCTAAGCTACATAAATGTACACATATGCATAGCACAGGGATGTGCTTGCCTCCCTCCTAATTTTCCTGTTTTTGCATATTTGTCAAACGAAATGGTTTCATATCCTCAAACAAAATATGTTTGAAGACACTAGAGAACAGGACATAACACAAATCAAGTTTTTATTTTGAATTTACTAAAGGAAAATACAGCTATATTGGCAGGCCAGTTAAACCATATATGGCATCTCGAGTTAGGAATACCAGTAAACTTCTCAAGCTTTGTTTTTTTAGTTGTTCAGGCATGGACTTGATTTAAAATAATTTTAAGAAAGCAGTATTAATTAATCTATCAAATATGGCAAGTCGTCTAGGCCTTGAAACAGTGAAGCGCTCTCACACCATAACATTACTAACACCACAATGGTTGTATAATGTTCTTAAAGGGGAATGTTGTCAAAAACATCTATCTTTCAAAAATGCGTGATGAAGAATTTAATATAATTTTTGATCGCCAACATAGTGTGCTGCTTGTTTTTGTCTAATTCATATTGTTGGATAAATGAAATATAAGACATGTTTAGACTCAGCAAGACTGGCAGTAATCAAGCCTGGGTGTGTCTAGTCTAATTGATCCTCATTATCAAGTCAATGCCTATAAAATGATGGGCTACATGGCTCATGTGCTTCTGATCTATAGAAATTAAGCCAAAATTTCTTTACTAACGTGTTCAATTTGGAGTCAGAAATGCACAGGGACTTTTGCACAGCCTTGCCTGTGGGTGCCTAAAGGCTACATGCTAAATAAAAGCATGTATATGTGATTAAATGACGTAAGACTATGTTGTCAACATCAACACGAATTGTTACTTACGTATATGTCACATTGAATTGTTCAAGATGAATAGAGCCCTGTAGATTATAATTTAAATATTCATATCTTTGAATTAGAAAAGCAGTTTAACACTAATGTTATCCGATAGGGTTGCTAGGCAGGCTACACCAGTACCCATGATGGGCTGGCTGCACGCTCATCAGTCTTGCCTATTGGGCAGCTGGTGGTGGCTAAAGGCTATGTGCTGCATTAAAATATGTATATGATTAAAAAATACATGGGTGACCTTGTCTTCATTAACACAAATTGTTAACGAGTCACATCGATTTAGTTGTGACAACCACAATGCACCATCCACAACCCCAGTGGATGCCCACCAAAGTGGTAATGGTGTAACCATGCCTTCTTACTATATAGTAGAATAACATTAAGTGACATGGATAATAGGCTAGTTGGTCATTGAAACACATGGGAATGGGCAGAGATACACATTTTACTGTACTCAGCCACTACGGTTGCTTCACTTTTTGGAAGAATATGCTGTTCACCTTTTTACAGTAACTGGGTTAAGCATTTTTTCTCTAAGGCTAGATATTGTTCAGGGTTTTTTTTTTTGGTGAATATCATCCACATTTCCTGTCATATAAAATGTTATGAAGGATCTGAAACAAGAGTGGTAATCAGAAGAAAGAAGTTTTTCATCTCACTGTAAGACATGGTTATGTATTAAACTGTATCTTTGTATTGTGACTAGCATGGTAGCCTAGTGGCTAGTGTGTTAGCTTGGTGCTAATAGCTTGTAGCTAGAAAATTAAAGTGGGGAGGCTCTTATAAACTGAAAATTGATACATTAACATAACATATTTTCTGCCACTTTTTACCCTTGATGTGGTAAAAAAATGAATCAAAGTGAGGTAATCACATAAGACATTGAATTGAATAATGCATTATGTGAATCATTACATCCATAGTATATTTCATGCTTAGAAACTAGTGAATAATTAATCAATTCACTGCTGTTTCAAAATATCATTGCTTTATTGTTGTATCCACTATGAGAAATAAGTTACACCAATCTATTTATGTAATGCTCTTTTGGTGCCACTCAGGTTTAATTGTTTAAGTTTTTCATTAATTGTAGCTTTTCCATCTCCACCCTATTATAAAACCTCACATTTACTAATTTTGTGGCTTGTTTTGTCTGCTCAAAGGGTGTGTTTAATTTTACCCCAATACACAAGGGGATCATTTGAACAGATTTTGCATAAAATGCTCCTTTTAGATTAGCATCAAAGTAATTCTGTAACTGTGTGTGATTTATGCGGTGAATCAGAATGTACACATAAACTGGATTGTTTGGATAAATTGTAATATTAGGTTTGGTGTCAGAACTGCATCCGAAATGAACGCATCACTCGACCTTTCTTTTGATATTACAGCAAAACATAATCAGTATCCGTTTTGGACAGAATCCTTCGAGCATACATGTTGGGAACGTCTCCCATTTGTGTTGTCACCAGATGAGTCAGTGCAGATTGCACCTGCCATATTGAGTAAGGCCCATATTTGGATTACGCATTCACCTGGGGCTCTGCAGAACTCCGAACAATTACAGCATATTGATAAGCGTGGGCATTAGGGGCTATTCAGTGGGAACATTAGGGGTGTGTGCCCAGTGCTCCCTGCAGCCTAATCCGCCCACACCACCAGAGACGGGCTGTGTGTGGGCGGAGCACTGATTGTGGCCATTTCATTTGATTATTTATCAGTGTCATTATGATAATGGAGGCAGCATAAGTTAGTTTAGCACAATTTGATGATTATAATGATTATACCTGGCCCCAGGCACAGAACGTTTACGCTTCACAATGGACCAGTTTGCAGGGCAGTACTCCTACTGGATGTGCAATAGTAGGTCTCTGTAGGATTGGGGATTTGCATTACTCCTTCGATTTGCACCTATTTTTGCAAACTAAACAGCTTCAAGAATACTTCTGAAAAGCAAGTAAGTTATTGATTTTGGAATGTTTCAGCACAAAAAGGTCTTCTTCCAGAGTTGTCCCTGCTTGTTTTTGTATTGCTATATTTCATAATAAAAAAGCAAATAAAATAATAATTAGTATATATATATATATATTTGTTGTTTTTTGGTTTTTCTATTCAAATGTAATTATAGAATACATATATAATTACAAAATGAATTACATAACCTTTTCCACTTTGGTCTCAAGTGAAAAAATTCAGTACAAATCATCATATCTCATCTTTTATGTGTGCTATGGATTAAAAGTTCAGAATCTGCACTTTCAATTGAATTTCTCTGCTTGTTGGGTTATGAGAGAAATCATATAAAATGAATCACATCACAGGTTTATTTTTTAACCAGTGTTTTTAAATCTATTCTTGATGCAAAAGGAGTCCAACATTTGATATATTAGGATTTCCAGGAACAGCACATTCACTTGTAATTTCAGCTTGTTTGAAAGTCATAGCTTGTTTGACACTGATATACTAAAAACCGTCTCCTAAATCAGACTAAATCGGACAATTTCCTACACAACGGCCATTTAAACCCTTTTTTTGATGTTATTGTCTACGCAAGGTGAACATAACATGTACTTATACAGCATTTGAGTCTTTGTAAATTCTAATGAGGGCTTCAATTTGCAAAGCCTCTCCTTTGGCTGCTGCACACTCTACCCATTTAAGTAAAGACCTTGGCAGACGGCCTATGAGCCAAACCTCTGTAAGCCATTGTTTCCAAGTCCCCAGGAGCCAAAAGAATGTCTCCTGAGAACTCGTTTTGTCTGTTTGTCCTTTTGTTGTTCTAGGGCAAATAGACTGAGTGCACTCCAAAAGAGTGTATTTTGAGAGTGATTTAGTGGAAGCATTACCTGCTTATGAAACAGTATTAGCTTTGAGGCTTCTGCCATGGGAACAGGGCACAAATAAATGATTAAAAACACAATTATTGGCAACATTATAGTTCATATTAACATCAAGGCACTGTTTACTTACGAAATCCAATTTCTAATTTAGTGTTTTTTACCTGTTGCATGTTATTAGCTAAAAATGGCATCATTTTCAATAAATGTATTCATGATAGAAACTGACATTTATTCATGCATTCAAATAAACACCCCGCATGGAATGCTTAAATCATTATTTGTTTCCTCACCCAAAGGTTAAGCTTTTAAAATGCATGGTAGAAAACTGGCCAATCAGTCTTCGTTTTCTAGGCTGATAAAGTTAGGCAAGCTGTCTTATTACTTAGGACAATAGGGCTCACATATGTGGATTCCCAGTTGGTAGAAGTAAGTTTCTGAGAAAAGAAAAACAAGACAATGCTCCAGGCCTTCTGAAAGTTCTACATACGCCACTGTTTGCAAATCAAAGCTGTAGTTGAACCAAATATCAGGCAGCTATGGCAGGTCTACACCAATGCATTCTCCTTACTGTAAGAAAGACTGTAAAACACACATATGAATAAAAATATACTTTAGCTACACATATTTTCACAGATTTTCCTCCCAATTACTCATCTCAGGTTCTATCCACTAGCTTAGACTCCAACTATGCACATGCTTCCTCCAAGTCACATGAAGTAACGCTGCATCTTTTTAAGCTGCTGCTGAGGTAACATCATTTAACAGTGTAACATTTACATTTATTCATTTGGCAACTTTTAGCTACAGAAACAATCAAGCATTTAGTTTGCACATGGTGGCACTAATGTGAGTGCTACAAAGAAATCCAACACATTTCTTTTAGTCATTAAATACAGACGGCAAGTGCCACAACATGAACTATAAGTGGTACATTACTATCTGGAAGCATTTACCTCCTCATCAGTCCAATACATTAAATTAAATACAGATGACAAGAGCTGTTACATGAACTATAAGTGGAAAATTACTCTCTGAGAACATTCTCCAGACAGTTTTTAGGTGGAGATTGATTGTGTGTGTGTCTGCTGGGCTTAAATGCTGAGGTGGGCATGAAACAGTTGAGTCTTGAGATGCTTCTTGAACAGAAATGTAGCTGGGAAGTTCATTCCACCAGTGTGGTAGCATGCTTGGCTCAGCATTAAATGCCAGCTAAATCTCCTCGATGCTCATGTTCACACTGACTAACATCACACAAGTGATGGGGGAGAGGGAGGGCCATTGTAGCTATATTGAGCGAGAGCCAGATATGACCTAAAGTAAACTCCTATTCCTAACACTCACAGTTCCCAACTACAAACATCCATTGCTGTCCTCTATCTAGCCCATGTATGTGTGTGTGTGTGTGTGTGTGTGTGTGTGTGTGTGTGTGTGTGTGTGTGTGTGTGTGTGTGTGTGTGTGT
>JBBIGC010000041.1:21547100-21576641 GCA_037576955.1 Lepidarchus adonis
TTTATTTTTTTTTTTTTATATTTTTAATTATTATTATTTATTTTTTTTGTCGAAAGCCAATTGGATTTTTTTACATTTCAGGAGTATTTGGCTTCTTTTTTATGCTATATCTAACTGTCAGAGGAGCTGCAGGTGCAGTTTTATAGCAAAATCAATCTAATGGCCTCCATAAAATCTCCATAAATCAGTTTCAGTAAGTGGCTGAATGTCAGATAAAATTTTGGAGTGCGTATGTTTTTTTTAAATTTTCCTTATATTCCAGCATTGCTTCCAAATAATAAAAATCCAACAAATTTAGTCTTGATTATTGATATGACCACAGAGATAACAAAGGACGATCACAAGTTTACCTGCCAACAAACGTAGATGCCATTACAACCAAGCAGTGGCACAGTCTGTCAGCAAAAGCACAATTCCCTGTTTAATCTTACATGGAGTTCCTTTTTGTTTCTATGGAAACCCCTGACCTTGCAAATATGCCGTTGGGTTGCTGCCTAGATGGCGAATGATTTTGAACTTTTCTAGAAGTGCTACATACGTAGCACAGGACGCAAGACAGGTATCAGTGTTTCTCACATTTGGTGGAGGAAGTACAAGATAATTGCTTATCAATTAAAGACTATCCATTAATTACCATTCAAATAGCAGCACCTGATCATGCACTACATCAAATTAATCCATGCACACAGACGCTTCATCACAATTTTGTTTTGTGGGAAAGATTGATTTAACAGGCAGTGTGCGTTTGTATGCGTATATGAGTGTTAGCACTTAAACCTCACTGCATTTATCACCATTTTCAGATGTCCTTTCTCAAACCCTGGTCATGTAAAATGAGTTTCATTTTCATTTTCTTTTCATTTTGCCCTTTTTAATATTAGTCTCAATAATTTCATGCAGAACAGAATTGACAATGATGGTTTAGGTAATTGCTGTCCTGATCTGCTAGAATGTTTTGATTGATTGAGAGCGCTGGTGATTAGGCCTGGATGTCCAAATACTGATACTTTGGTAAAGCATGAATTCCTGAAATATTTTAAGTCAAATTTGGCATCCCACCACATCCCCACCGCCACCCTGTCCTGTAGTTAAATTTCTCAGCCCTACATCTGTTCATCAGAGGATGGGTCATGGAGAAGGTGCCCTGGTAATTGAGATATTAGACCTGGGAATATTTCTTGACTGCAGTGGATTGCAGAATCATCAAAGGTACATAGTGTGGACTGTAAGAAGCGTTGACATTAATAACATGCTTATGAAATGTAATTTAGGCGGCCAATTATGAGCCCTGTTGCCAACTAAACAAAAGGTTTGATGTAAACTTTTGGTTTTCCAACTGTTCCCAAAGGATCCCAAATGCAACACATAGAGACAAGGGGGAAATGTGTGGAATTGTGGGGCCCTGAGGACCAGTTGGGGAGTCACTGATGCACACAATAGACCTAAAGTCTGGAAGCTGTTTAGCAGTAAAACCCATCAGTAAAACCGAGCATAATGAATGCTGATTAAGTCTAGAATAAATAATGACCATGCATCTGTTCATTTCCAAAAAATTCATGGACCACCATGCAAAACCTTCATTTCAGTTGAAATATAAAATATTTGGCCTCCATCTATTGCCACTAATGCATTTACTTGAACAAAGCCTAATAATGTATACTTTAAGGATTAATTTTCTTTTTTTTTCTACTGTATATTCAGTGCTATGCTTATGAGTATGTTTCTTTTGGTTGGTTGGTTGTTGTTGGGTTTTTTTCAATCTTAGTGCCACTGGAGGCTAACTTGGTCAGAAGATTCACAATGAATCATTAACTGTTGAATGTTGAGGCATATCATCAACCTCTCTGCCAGTGAAACTTTTTTTTTCTTCAGAAGAGTTTCAGATGGGCTATATCAGAACTATAGCCAGACAGCGTAGGCCATTTGAATGAGTGACTATCTGTTCTTAGGTGAGAATGACATGTTCACCGTCATATCTTCTCCAAATGCTCACTTGACCTACAGCAGTGTCAGCTACAATGTCTAAAACATGATTCTCACCATGTATCTATGGCATCGGGCAAAACCCTTCTTTTGTTTAGTCTTCTTGTTGTGGTTTGTTTGTTATTGGTAACTCATTTTAGATTTTTATGATGAAATGAAGTGACGAATCCTGGTATTTTTCCTTTGATTTCTTTTAAACGTGTGAAAAATGCTTCTCCAGAGGAAGATTCCTACATGCGAACTGTTTAAGCATTAAAAATAAGATCTCCAACATTACAGATGCTGATCAGTTCGTCATACTGAGGTACACTTATTGGAGGGTTAACTATTCAAAAAGAAGAAAAAAGACATTGATTAATACCAGAGATTGTAGTTCATACAGTACATGCTGTAAATGTAAATAAAATGTTGTTTTTTTTCTAAAGCGTTGGGTCTTTGGTTAATAACCTTTGAGGGTTCAAGTGAAATCTGAAGTCTCAATGTCTAGATAAAAAAAAAAGTTATTTCTGTTATTTACAACTTGTTTTTTACTGCTGAATATGAATATTTCTCACTTCCACAGACTGTATGTACTATATTCACACCCACCCACACAATGTGGCACTGACAAACAAACAAAGGGCTATAGCTCCAGAAAGTGCTCTATACTAGGGCTGGTGTCTCAGGAGTGTTAGCGGCTAACCTCACCCCACCTTGAACTATATTGTACGTCGTGTGTAATAAGGTCCTCCGGAGCCAGTGTAATATTTTATGTAAAGTGAATATTTCAGACCTCCTCTCAAGGGAATCCCTCGAGGGTTGCTCAGTGCTGTAAGAAGAAAGTATGACCTAGATGTGAAAACTCATAGTAGTCAATGTGTCATTCATGTACTTTCAGACAGAATATGATGGCATACGTTGTCCTACAGCAACTCTGAAACAATTGTTCTGAAAAACGAGGGGAAAAAAGAGAAAAGATGCATAATTCGTGATTCATCGCTATGATTCAATTGAACCAATTAACTGGTATAATCAGAGTGTGAGACAGTTTAAGCAGAGACACACATAATCTGCTTTATGAAGCAAATAGCAACATGACTCATGATTCTTTATGTGAATCAAAGGTAATTCCGGGGAGCAATTAACCCCAAGGGTATGAGCCATTCAGCATCTGTTCCCTGATTGTTTGCGTGCGCTCGTTTTAGTCCGCAACGTCTCCAGGAACAGTGGCTGGAGGGAATAGAAAAACCACAGAAGACCTTGACAAGTCTGTAAATGGCTTTAGGAAGGGCATCAAAGTGCATCAATTACTTACAAACCTGACATATGTGCATAGCTTTTATTATACACAACTAATAAAGTCACCGTGAGAAGCAAGCATCAACACAAGTATGCTTACTAACTCTAAAAATATTTTTAAACTGTTTTTGGGGGAAATTTTACATTTTCAATATTTCTAGCTGCAAAATAAAGCTGTAAAACTTTGTAAAATGGTTAACAGTAACGGACGTGTTTTTCGGTTATTTCAACATCTTTTACATTAAGTCTTAATAACCAAACTTAATTTGATAACTCTTCCTTTTAAATATAAAAACAGTTACCTGCAGTTTTACTACCATAGAACTCCTCTACGCTAATAATTCGGGTCTATTTCCAATTAATTTCCAAGTTTCATGTTCAAATAAGTCTATTCTTTGTTATGAAGGATTTGGCAAAAAAATTACTTGACAGTTTTCTTTTCCGAAAGTTTGATAATCTTTTGGCCAGTTTTAATGCACTTTAAGCCTTATTATACAGCAGCTGTATGGACCATAGTAAAAACTGGCAGAATTATACGGAAGGTATAGATTTGTGCAATAAGAGATTGGACCTAAAATCTTAATCTGCATAATTAAAAGATGTAATCTCTCACAGCGGTTTGGTGTAAAACGCTTTGTTCAGAGTCAGAATTGTCCATCATGGTGGTGAATAGAACCAGACGTCTGAACAGTGTAATACTGCTAAAAGCTTCCTCACAGAAAGTTATTACATGAAATGGTTATAGACATGCTGCTTGATGCTTTTGGTATTGATTTACAACAGCTCTGATTTATGAGTTTGTCTAAAAGTATATGTTCTATAATCCATAGAGTTATACACAGAGTCATGTAAGGTAAAATAGGTCCCATAAAACACCTTTCTCCATTTCTCACTGTTTTATCATCATGGTAAATAAATGAAATGATAAACAGTATACAAATCCAAGAAGAGATGTATCTTCATGGGTGGGTTTGGATAGCAAAACAATAAAGTAAAATGTGTAGGTTATGTCATTATCCTCATCACACCTTTGTCAGTTATTACTCCAGTATATTAAGTCTATCCATCCATTCATTATCCAAAATGCTTCATCCATTTTGGGTCATGGGGGAAGCTGGAGCCGAACCCAGCAGACTGCAACCCAACACCCTGGACAGGAGGCCAACCCATCACAGGGCAAATTTTAAGTCTATGTTACCTCATAATATCAAAACCTCCTTTTATGTGAGAATGACAGCTGTCCTTTACAATACAGCTAACGTAAAAGCTACAGTCTTATGCAAATGTTTGGCCACCCCTTAATAAATAACAGATTTTTGTAATTGAAAAGATGTTAACACAGTCTCTCTAGGACATGGAAAAAATACACAATATTTTCAGCAAACATTGATGTATAGTTACTTTTTATGCCATAAACTGAATAAAAAATTTTAAAAATAAAAACATTATTATGGCACTGTGCAAAAGCTTGGGCACTCTAAAAGTTCAAAAGTCTCAGATTCTTTTTACAAGGTTTCAGACCTTAATCAGACAGCTAGATCTGATGTATGGCAACAGCTGTCATCAGCAAATGTTAGCAAAATCTACAAATACTTTGACTCTTCAACCATGGGTTCCTTCTAAGCAGTTGTGTAAGACTCTGAAAATTTAAGGTATTGATGCCCACAGTGCAGGAGAAGGCTACAAGAAGATAGCAAAGCATTGTCAGCTTGCAATTTCCACAGTGAGAAATGTAATTAAGAGATGGCAGTTCAGGGAAACTGTGGACATCAAGATGAGATCTGGAAGACCAAGAAAACTCTCAGAGAGAACTGCTCTATGCTGGTCAGAAAAACAAAAGAAAATCCTCATTTGATTGCAAAAAACATGCAGGAAAATTTAGCAGACTCAGGAGTGGTGGTGCACCATTCCACTAAATCTTCATGTAAGAGTCAGCAGAAGAAAACCTTACCTGCGTCCCCATCATAAAATCCAACATCAGAAGTATGCAACAGAACATCTGCAGAAGCCTGATTGATTTTGGAAACAAGTGCTGTGAACTGATGAAGTTAAAATAGAATCTTTGGCCATAATCATGTTTGGAGAAAAAAATGAGCAACGTTTCATGAAAAGGACACCTTGCCAACCATTAAGCATGGGCTGGATCTATCGTGCTTTGGGGTTGTGTTGCAGCCAGTGGCACAGGAAACATTGCACGGGTGGAGGGAAGAATGGATTCCATTAAATACTGGCAAATTCTGGAAGCAAACATCACACCATTTGTAAAAAAAAACTGAAGCTAAAAAGAGGATGAGCTTCTACAACAGGACAATGATCCTAAACAAACCTCGAAATCCACCATGGACGACATCAAGAGACACAAGGTGATGGTTTTGGAATGGCCATCACAGTCCCTGATTTAAACTGAAAATTTGTGGGTAGATCTTAAAAGAGCTGTGTATACAAGACGACCAAATAATATTACAGAACTAGAAGCTTTTTGCGGGAAGAATTGGAGAAAATCCCTAGTACAAGAGTTGAAAGACTTTTAGCTCTAAAAAGTGTTTGCAAACTGTGATGTCTGCCAGAGGAGGTGTTACTAAGAACTGATTATGTAGGGTGCCCAAACTTTTGCACAGTGCCACAATGCAGTTTTTATATTTTTTATTCATGTTCAAATTATGACATAAAAAGTAACTATGCATTTTTTCCATGTTTTCAATTTAAAAATGTTCAAATTATGTTATTTATTAAGGGGTGACCAAAGTTTTGCATAAGACTGTACAATCCCACAAAAATTCAGTTTTAGTCATTTAAGGTTGTGTTTCAATAAACTTTACTAGATGTTTTACTGTAAATTATTATTGTATAGTTTATTAAGATGCAAGCTTACTTATTTTGAAGAAAGCTGTAAAATATTGAGTTTACTTTAAAATAAGGAAGAAAACCAATTTCTCCAATTAAGGGAGTTGAGAATTGTTTAAGTCAAAATTTTCTAATTACAAAAATTAATTAAAATAAAAATGTTTCCTTGTAAAGTTTGTACTAGTTTTACCATTATTGACTGGTATTTTATGATACTTAACTTCAGAATTTGATTTTATTTTCATTTTAAATTTGTAATTTACTTAACTTTAAGTCAAAATGTGACATAATGATTTGTTTCAAGCTCATTGGTTTGTGAAAATTATGCTGCAAACTTAATAATTAATATATATTAATTAATAATAATAAAAAAATGCACAATGCAGTTTTCCTGCATTCAGCTGAAATAAAGCATTGTTATGGCTGGTGTTTGTCATGGGAAGAAAAGTTGACTCACAGAATTGAAAGGGAAGTTAAAGATACAAATGGGCCTACATGCCAAATCTTTATTACATACCTACAGCAAAATACATTTATGTTCTACACTGTATGCGATAAAGATTTGGCATCTAGGCCCATTTATTCCCTTAACTTGCACGTCGATTCCTTCAGACGACTTTTCTTTCCAGGACAACAACGAGCCATGGCACCTGGACGGGGGAAAAATGTGCAAAGCGCACACACTTGGCCCCATCGTTCATTTTGGACACCCCATTGCACTGATGTCAAGCGACAGACAGACAGGCACATCTTAGTCTAAGATGGACTTGATTTTACAGCACCTTCTGTTGAGTTATGAGCTGCTTGACATCTAATCCATAGGGCTTAAGCTGAAGTCTCTGTGGAAGCAGACACTTGTGAATAGAATTTATAGACGCCCTGCATTGTCTCATTCCCCGGGTGATTAATTGTGTGGAGGCCCTGACAGACGGAAGTACATCAGTTAATTAATTTTGCCTGGACAATGCCATTAGCCACACCAGGCTGGGAGAGAGAGAACAAGGGAGAGAGAGAAAGAGAGCAGGCTTGTGCTATCAGATTGTCTGCCTGTGCTAGCGCTCGCCAGTAATAATGAATCTACTCAGCGATTCACGCAAACCGTCACCATCACCCTCCACATTCACAGGTAGCCCTGTCTGCTGCCACTGAAATGACGGGATTATGAATGGGCTCAATTAGGACGATGTGGCATTTGGAAAATAGAGCAACAGCAAGCGTTCTGCTTGTTTCAGTTACATGTGGCTATTTTCTGAACAACGCTGATTTAGCTGCGGACAGTTCTCATCTGTTCTGCCTCCTGCTTTTGGCAGAGGGAGAAGATGAAATACAGCTAGCCAAGTCTGCCAGAACATCCACACACTCCACTCCCTGCTGAAGCATTTGGGTGTCACGTCAATTCATCTTCACCTCCTCCCCCTCCTCTTCCTCCTGCTCCGAGACAGGCAGAGGTGGAGCCACTTTGGGAGGAGGAGCTTGCCAACTGCAGCCTGTCTTCAACAATGTAGGTTATCAATGGAGAATAAATATGCATCTCAAAGTCAAGATAAATATTCATATATTCATGCTGCTAATTTGCATACGTCTGTGAGGGTATTTGCCTCCTGCGATGTTATCCAAAATAGGCTAATAATTGCAATACCTACTTAATCTCAAAAAACACAATCGCACCTGATATTTCTGTTCACTTCACTTTCAGACACATTTATGTTCATGTCAGTCTGTTATTTAACAAGTTGGAAAAAAAAAATCTCAGCGTTTGCTCCGGGACAAACGGCTTTCACTGTTGTGGAATCAAAGACCTGCTTATCATGCCTTTGAGTAAGTGACTGGCAATTTGCGACAGCAATTTGATATGGATAATTTGTGCGGGTCCCTTGCTGAGCTCGTCTGGTTGGGGTGTTTGGGGTTTGAAGGCAGGGGTCACCCTGAAACATCCACAGAGATTGCTCTTCAACCCAGGGGGCAGCCATCTTGGGTAACTGATGTTCCATGCACTCTGAAGTCATAACATCCTTTCTCAAACAGCGGCCCATGATTGTAATGCTTATCTCAAGTCTCTTCATTTTTGGCAAAGAGTAATTAACAGCTACCATGAGGAGTGTGTCTGCTGCTAAACTGTAATTACAAGTCCCATTACTCCAAGGGGGCGTTCGAAGCAATTAGCATTCCTTGCACAGCCGCCTGAAAAAAGTAAGATGAAAGCGTTTTGTTCAGTTTTGATGCTACGACGTCCTCAAGAATACCCGTTTTTTTTTTTTTAAATAATCCTCCACCAAATGTTTACATGGATATTTTCCCTCCTTTCAAGTTACCCAGTTTTGACACGAACTCAAGTGCTTGCCCATACTGCCTCCATTCATGGCAAATGAAGAGCTGCATTATGCACGATACCAAAAGCTTCGTTGCACATAGATCAGCATAAGAGGGTAAAGAGCACCACTTGGAATGCCGTCTCTAAACATTCGGATGATCTTAAGGCTGTTAGGCCTCGGGGAAAGTCACCCCAGACCTCGTCTGGCTGAGAGCATATATTTAGCCTCCGGGCTATTGTGAGAATGTGTCAGCATGAAGATGCCAGAATGCTCCAGTATTAGCGCTAATAGGGCTCGACCCACTTGCGTAATATCACTTAGGCTTCCTAGCTGAATAACCTGTCAGGGTTGCCCTCGCTCTGCTCGCTAATTTGTTGGTATCCTCAGGGATGCACGTGGTAACATCAGCACTGAAAATATGAGCATGTTTATGCCACTTAGCTCATCCAAAAACTCTTACATGTTTTCCTGTATTACCCATTACCCACTATAGAGATACACACTATCCATTCATTTACAGACCTGTAGTTCAGATGTCAAACCTAATCAGTGTTAATCATCCTCTAGCTCTTCATCATTGGCCACCAGACGACCACTGACGACATTTTTTGGGTGGTGGATCATTCTCAACACAGCACTGACACTGGTCTTGCAGGCCCCTGGGTTTTCTTTCCCTCACTGATCCAACACCTAAAAATAAACATATAAGGGCTTCTCTGTGGGTTTAAATTCACTGTTAATGAATGACTAGAGCATTGCTAATGCTAACTGTGCAAAAACATATTATACTTGTAAGCATCAGTAAGATGGATTTACATCACTGTAGACTCCAATGTTGAAATGCATAAACTCATCTGAGAGAAGAAAAATGTCAGTTTCGATAAAGTAAATATATCTGGTGATTCATGTGTTTATTATACAGCATGTTTTCAATATTATATGTTTTAGTGCGGATATTATCTAATGACTAAAGTCTTCAGTGAAGTACAAATGCTAACGTAGCTTAAATGTTTTTATGGTATGTCTGTTCATAATATGGTAGGCGTGTCCAAAGTCTGTCCTGTTCGTCACAGTTTGGTACAGGTGAGATGAACCAGGTGTGGACCCTCCATTTAAGACAATCTGTTTTCTCAAAATACTGAAGTTATAGGTCATGTCATTTGGATGTGTAATTATTTTGAATATGACTATTTGTCTTTGTGAACACACCTCATCACACAAAGTGTCCCACAACAAAATGTGACCTCTGCATCTAACCCATCACATGTAGTTATCACCAGCACCCAGGGAGCAGTGTAATATGACGGTACTTTGCTCAAGGGTTCCTCAGTGGTGTTTGGGCTGGGACTTGAACCCGTGACGCTCTGCTAAACAAGGGCAAGTTCCTAACCACCAGGCCTCCACTGCTCAGTTTAATTACTGATAGATTTCTCCAAAAATCTCAGGTTCTTTTAAAGTCAATTGATGAGGCATGAAAAAAGTCTTTTAGAGATTTATTATAGAAATGCAGAAAAGAATAAAAGTATAAAAGTATATATAAAAAAAGTATAAAGAGATAGGAAAAAAAAGGAAGAAAACAGTTGCTCCTCTCTCCGTTCCTTCGGAGCTCAGACTGACCTGTCTACGTGTGTGTGTGTGCCAAGTAGCACCCGTTATCACCATGTTTTGGAGACAGAAACCCTCTGAAGGTCAGTTGCACAGAGACAGAATATCAGTGAACTTAGAAGTTAAAATCACAGAAGTGTATACGGATCATATTCTTAGGAAAATATATATTAAAGAAATATACCAAAATCAGTAATGGAATGGAAATTAATATTTTGAGCTCCACCAACTGAAAGTAATCATGTTGCCTTTCATCAGTAATGTAGTAAGTATGAAATTAAAAGATACATTATGTTTGTAATAACCTGTAAAACTATTTTGTTTTTATTGTTGTCTTAATAACAACAATAAAATTATTCCTAAGGTTAGGATTTACACTGGACCTTGGTGTTTCTAATAAAGCAGCCAGAGAATGTAGTTTTACAAAATGCACTGAAGTGTCTACAGTCTTGTTCCATATGATGAGACCTGCATTTGACTTTGAGTTGTTTCTGTGTTGACCAGACAACAGCAGACAGTCCAGCTCCACATACAGAAGGCTTTGCAGCTCTCATTAAACGTTTTCATGCAGATCCACCGCTCTATTCTCGCTCAACTCTGCCCACAAATCTCCCTCCATTTGAATGTCATCTGCTGCCAGCCCGGATCACCCAGTTTGAACTAAGCATCCTGATGCTGCATATGGCCATCGCTGCTTTACTACAGACCGAGCCAAGAAAAAACTTCTGTAAATACTCTACTGATATTATATGAATGCCTGGCTTTCTCTTAAACTCTCTGCTGATGTTTGATTTGGCCATGTTGCTGTTTTCCAGCTGTGCATTCTGCCTAGACCTTTGTGTCCTTGTTTGTCACCATTTCGCCACTCTAATCACATTTTAATTACTTTTTCTCTGTCACAGATGGCAAACATCAGCATAAAGCCACGGTTCAGTTTACATGTGCATATCCTCCCCATGGATGGATGGGCTACGTAGCACTCAGGCAGGATTGATGCATATAATTTCGCACCGTCTTCATTTTGGCACTCCAGGGCAGCTAGCGGAAATTAGCAGCCTGTGGCTGCAGGAGGAACAAGGGTGATGCAAGGAGGCTCCTTAGAGTTAATGGCACACATTTAGAAACCATTTTGGGTTCTTGATGATGTGCTGGCACCTAAATTGGTATTCTCCACTTTTTTTTGTTCCGGCTAGAAGAGAGAAATCGGTGGGAGTACGCTATCTGCGGAGGTAGAAACACCTGCTGTGCTTTTCATATTATAGCAGGACTTCGGCATTATATCCATTTGTAAATGTCAGGTTTGAATAGGACACAGTTTAAGTTCTCATTTACCTTCTTCACTGCCTTGTATTTTTTGTTAGGAAAATTACAGTGCAACCTTATCAGAGTTGTGTGCATCGCAGACTCGCCTGCAAAACTGGTTTAATAATGGGCTCTACAGCGTGTACCACTTTCCGTGCCAATAAGAGAATGAATTAGTTATTTATTTAAAGCACAGCAGGTCAAAGTAAGTGCAGGACATATGAATGGGCTGTTGCCTACTATCGCTGAACACAAATAGCGACACAGGCAAAGCTAGACGTGTTGTTGCTCGTACTGAAAAGAGAAGCAAGAAAAAGGAGATAGTATGATGTAATGAAATGTAATTGTTGCTGTGACATGATCTAAATATCGCTGTCAATAATAAAATCCTTTCCATTAAGAAGTTTAGAAATATTTCATGAAACTGTGTAAAGGCCTCGCGCATGTTTTTCTCCGGCTTCTAGAATGCAGTGGAAAGACCAGGTCTAATAGAAAAAGATTACAAATCAAATGTCATTAAAGGGGAATAACAGCAGTGGTGGGAATAGTACAGTAACTAGTTGTTCGATGAGTTTATTGGAACTAAAAGCAGAAAGTTATGACCAGTGTGGAAAGTACAAAGTAATGTGTTACTGTAGTTCCACTATTTCATTACTGATGTAATGTAGTTAAGCTTAGTTGTAGTTAAACTGTAAACTGTTTATTCCTTTATTTTTATGTTTTTCATTCCTCACACCTTCCGCTCCCTACACCAGCATCATGGCCGAACCTTACCACCTCTCTCACAAACTGTTTACCCCCTTCTACCTGGAAGAATACGCAGTAGCATCAGGAGCAGGTCTGCTAGACTGTGAAATAACTTCTTCAAATACATTGGAACACTGGAGTGTTTTTTCCAAAAAGCGATATGTCTACATGACAATACTCGTGTCCATATGTACAAATTTACTCCCTCAGCTCAATGCAAACTTGTACAATTGCTCATGTTTGCACAGTGTAATTGCACTAAAGAAAATGCTTATATGTTTACACTGTTTACCTTTTTTGCATTGTTTTCCTATAGTCCCTAGCCAGTAGTCTGCATTTGCACAGTCTTCCTGTTGTGTCCCCCAAGTCCTTTTTGCTAGATATATTTACCTATTCATACATTTGTATAGATGTATTTAGTACTGTTATTATTTATCCCTCCCT
Organism: Lepidarchus adonis; assembly: GCA_037576955.1. Classification (NCBI taxonomy): domain Eukaryota; kingdom Metazoa; phylum Chordata; class Actinopteri; order Characiformes; family Lepidarchidae; genus Lepidarchus; species Lepidarchus adonis. The sequence continues at coordinate 21,559,616 of JBBIGC010000041.1, forward strand.
CACTTTCATCCTTGTGTGATCTGTCTGAAGTGCTGTCTAATTGTCCTGCTGTCCTGTTGTGTTTCATGTTGCACCTTTGGTCCTGGAAGACGTTATTTTGTCGTACTCAGATCTTCACTGTGAATGGATAAGGTGACAATAAAGCTCTCTTAGATTTTTTCTAATCTCTACTAGATTTTTTATTGTTTTGTACATTGATTGTTGTCTGTAAAAACAATGTGCTATAGAAATAAACTTAAAATAAACTGTATTACTGTATCCACTGTGGATACAGCAAAGAATCGTGCCCTTTAAATTTATTTACACTTTTTAACAGCCTTAAATGCAAATACACAAACCAATCACTTTTCCTGTTTTCCATCCAAAGAAAAGATATAATAACTAAAGTTCAGAAGAAGAATAAAGGAACACCCTGCTCCTAAACATTATTTATAACCTCAATCAAGTGTAAATAACCACCATTGCCGATGCAGACCATGGTTACTGACTTCCACCTGTTGTGTTCCATCAGTTGTGATCAGTGTGATTAGTGAAGTATAAAAACAGCTGTTCCTGGAGTATTCCCTTTCTCGCTAGTGCAACTGAAAGCAAACAACTGAACCATGGGTGGCAAGCCACTTTCAAAAAATATAAGTGTTAGAGTTGTGGACAGTAATAAGGCTTCAAATACATCTCAAAGGCTTTATCAATCCCAAGGAGCACAGTAAATCCATAATAAAGAAGTGGCACGTGTTTGGTACTAGTAGGACACTTCCTGGATCCAGCCGTTACTCCAAACTGGGAAGAGAAGTTACCAAGAGGCCAATGGCTACTTTGAGAGACAAAGTCCAGAGTCCTTGTGTGCATGTGACAACAATTTCACAAACGCTCCATAATTGTGACTTGTTTGGGAGGGTCACAAAAATAGTCACTTCTCAAGAAAGGTCATTTTTAAGGCTTGTTTGAGCTTTGCCAGAATGCAAATGTAAGATTATGGTCAGATGAGACCTCAATACCAAATGGTACACCTGAGGGAAATCCAATGCAGTTCACTGTCCACAACACACCACACCTACGGTAAAGCATGGAGGAGACAGCATCCTGTTGTGGGGGTGTTTCTCTGCCACAGGGCCTTGTCTTGTTAGGGTAGAAGTAAAAATAGATGCAAAATACCATCAAATTCTTGAAAAATACCTGCTTCCTTCTGCAAGAAAGTTGACCACACAGTGGCTGAAGGAAAAAAAAGTTAATTTCTTTCTGTGGCCCAGTCAGAGCCCAGAACAAAATTTGTGAAAAGAATTGAAGATAGTAGTTCACCAGCGCTCACCATCAAATTTGACAGAACTTGAACAGTTCTGTAAATACGAGTGGGCAAATTTATGCAAAATTGATAGAGAAGTATCCCAACAGACTCAATGCGGTCATTAAAGCAAAAGGTGGTTAAAAAAATATTGACATTGGGGATTATCCTTTATTAATCTCAGCATGTCTTGTTTTTGAGGTTTTATCATTTGATGATATCTTTCTGTTGGATGTTATAGGTTGCATTGAGTATTGTGTGTGTTTTCATTTAAAGTTGCAAAGCAAAAAAATGAAGCAAAAATCTTTGAAATGAGTGGTTCTTTTCTATATTCACTGTACTTACTCACTAAGTCTTTTCAAATAAAATATTGCAATAACAATTACTAAAATAAATTACCTATAAAAACACCCAGTTTCAAACTATTCATTTTGTGCATTTTGTCCAGTTAACTTACAGCTTTATCTTGAGATTGCACACTTTTGTCATATCAAATATTTTCAATTTGGGCATTTTAGATCACATGGAGTGCTAATTCCTGTGGGGTTACCACCATCTTTACAACATGGCTGTTAAGTAATTTGCTTGATTCAACTTGAAAGTGACAGTATTGTTGTGTGACTCTTGTTTGTCTTAGTCATTCAGTGCAGCGGCCCAGGCCCACACAGTACACCGAGCTGTACAGTGATGCTTTTTCTTTTTTGAGTTTGGCTTTTAAAGGATTCTGGCATTAAGGAGTTTTGTTACATTACATAAGGACTTTCCCCAGTAGCTTTTTTGTTGGTCAAATTATTTATTGGTCAAATTTTTAAACCAATTACACCAGAGACAATGCTTTACCATCGTTTTGAGAAAACATTTTAGCCTAAAAATTATGTATATTATGCAATTAATCCATAGCAAATTGAGTAGGGAACTGTATGGCAAAGTAGTCAATGAAGAATTTTATTTTTCTAATATTTAATATGATTTTACATCCATTTATCTTCCATTCATTGGTGGGCTTGAATATTGAATAAAATGTTCCTCTCACCACCACTATTAGGTAAACTGGGTTGGAAAGATGGTGGAATTTGCCTTGATGTATCATAACCAAAAACACCAGGGTGAAGCTACTTTACCCAAATATATTCAGAAATTGTTTCTTCAGCTGACTTCTTGATTGTTTATTCCTCTCACTGTAGCTGAGTCATAACCGGCCATTAGAATGGATGAGCTCAATCTGAATTGTTGGGTTTGAGTGTGTTATTATGTTGTTTCAAACCATTTTTGAAAATGCCATGGAAAATCAGCTCTAAGTTGGACTGTGGCTCAGCGTTTAGTAATCTTTATCAGTATTGTAGATGCTAGGCTAGGCTGATACTGTGATAGTCTTCCAGGCTAATATGCAGCACATTGAAAAAACTGAGATCAGTGTAAATTTCTTTGAACAAGCCCATCTAAAGTAGATTCTGTCTTGATTGTATTACTGTACCTGTAGAAGTGTTTGCACTAGCTGTAATTATAAAGTTGCTTTCTCAACAAAATGCCATCTTAGCGTATTTTCAGAGCTCATAACTGTGCCAACAAGGTAATAACAGCCCTTTGAATTTTAATGGGTTTATACAAAAACGGAGCAAGTATTGTAATGGTTTGGCATGGTAATTTGTTTTCATTTACTGTCACTTACTTATTTATGTATTCATCCTTTAAAAATGCATTTTGCACAAGAGCTTTGCAAATAAGGGGCTGAAACAATATGCGACATCAAATATGCCATTACCCTGTGGCCTATCATCCTGCCTTTGAAGCACTAAGCATCGCGATAAGAAACAGGTTGGCTCGAGCAGCATGTGCCCAAAACACCGTCCAATTTCACAATAAATCCATATCGTTGATGGCGACGAGAAAGACCCACAGTGACAGCGACATTATTTCAACTGCGATTCTAACGCCTGACAACCCACAGGCCTAAAATAGGCCAGAAAGTGGGGGGAGAAATCCAATTTGAAGCAGAGACGTGTAGGACAGGTCCACCTCAGCACTCCGGCTTGGTTCAAAGGGAAGTGTCGGACATGGACACAATGAGGCCGCCGTCACGCTGACATTTCTGCAGGTGAGAGTGCACGATGGAAGAGATGGATATGTGATACGGGCGTGAGTAATGGAGGTTTTGCGGCCGCAGCATTTGTCACCTGCGCTTGTCCATGCAGCATACGAGCGCACAGATTGAGGGGGATATCACACACTGCATGTCATTAATCTCTGTACAAACAACAATGCACACATATCCTGGTGGCGGCGAGACACTGGCACCTGCTCCTGGCATTTAGATTTATGCCGTGTGTCGTGATGAATCACTGATAACGTTAAGCCTATGGAAATATCTGTGACATGCACGGCATCCTCTGCATGCCTCACATAATCATATTATGCTCCTTTGATTATTGACATATTTGGCAGAAAATAGCATGTGATTCTGAAAGGACTCTGAAAGCTATAATTCTGTGGACATATTTACATGCAGCACTGTTATTTCACTTATGCCCATTTGTTACAGCCTTTTAAACCAAACTGCACTTAGCAGCGCTGCAAACCATTTGGCAAAATTGACAGCAATTATCACAGCCTTACAAGGTAGCTGTTAAATACGACACTTTGTGTTGTTGGCTATTGCACTTTGTGCTGAAAGATGCCCACAGTGGACAGAAAGTGGTGGACAAGCAATGCCTACGAGAAAACATACAATATTCATTGTCTGAATAAATAAAAACCTCTTGTCTTAGTCTAGTAGAACATGAACCATTAAAAAAAATCTCCCAGCAGCTTTATGATGGTATCTACAGTTCAAATCAATTTAATCCAGTTTTATTTATATATAGTGCTTTACAAAGTCCTGGTCCGAGCCCCTAATAAGCAAACCAAAGGCAACGAGGCAAGGAAAACCTGAACTGGATGAAGTAACCTTTAGAGAAACTAAGGTTTCCATAGGAGAACATACTGTATCCTCCACTGGTCAACACCGGATGGTAATAAAATTGAATGTACAAAATGTCCAAGAGCAAGCTGAGCAAAAAGCATGCCAGTGTTGGTGCCAAATTACAAAGGTTAATGACCAAAGGCCTGGGTTAGCACTGGAAGTCCTGGAAGGTACAGCATAGTCACCAGCTACAGGTGGGTTGTGAACATCATTCTTTAAAGTTACAGACAAAAGCTGTCTTCCCTTCAGTGGAATAAATCATTCATGTTTCCAGCCTGCAGCTAGTGACTCGCCTGCACCAGCTCAGAGAGCTGAGATTTCTCTGTAGCTGCACACGGTTTGCAACCACCTGCCAGGAAAACACAAAGACATGGTCATGTGGCAAACCCAGAAAGTAAGCCACCAGTATTGGTTCATTACACTGTTTCATGGCTTCCACAGCATGTGCAGAACTAATTCATCATCTTATTGATCAATATAAGCAGACAGATGGTGACATTAAGGCTGCACAGTATAGCCTCAATTACGATTGGGTTATTGGAATTCCAGGCATAGTCTAATATAGCAGAAGGCTGCAATATGCAAATGAACACGTTTTATTATGTGCATAGTATATGTTCCATACTCTTGTGATAGAAAGGGAAATGAACAAATTTGTGGAAATAATTAAGCTTGTTTGGTGATTGAAGGGTTACACATATAATGCAAAGAACACACAGAGAAGTATGGTGGTGGAAGCATCATAATACAAAGATAGGTACCTAGGCATTAAACAACACTGAAAGAAGCCTAAATGGAGCAATGGAGCAGGAGGAAAAAAAATACATATATATTTATATATATTGTAATTGATAAATATATGAATATAAATATATACAGTATGGGCCCTATATATATATATATATATATATATATATATATATATATATACACAGTGCCTTCCATAATTCTTGGCACCCCTGGTAAAGATGTGTATAAATTGAATTTTTATTGCAGAAGCATGCTCTCACACTGAAAATCGTAGAAAAATGTAACCTTCAACTCAAGGGGAAAAAATAATTATTTTTCATAAAATAACCTGTTCCACAATTATTGGCACCCCTAACAGTTCCTTAATAATAAATGTAATTGAAGTATTTCTGTCATTTAATTAGTAATTCATCGCTTCCTGTTTCCCTGGGGTATAAATATGATGTGACACAGAGGCCGTTTCTCTTATCCACTCTTCAACATGGGAAAGACAAAGGAACATACAATTCAAGTAAGGCAGATATGTGTCGACCTTCACAAGTCAGGCAATGGCTACAAGAAAATTAAACAGTGTTAAACAGTGGTAAAAAGGTCTGGATGAGGACACAAGGTTATTTTGTCACCACACACAGTGAGGAGGATGGTAAGAGAAATAAAAAGTTCTCCAAAGCTCACTGTTAAAGAATTGCAACAAATTGAAGCATCTTGGGGTCACAAAGTCCCCAAAACAACCATCAGGCGCTGTCTCCATGCCAACAAGCTGTTTGGAAGGCATGCATGGAAAAAAAAACTTTTCTCACTCAACTGGGACCGTGTTGTTTGGTCAGATGAAACCAAGATAGAGCTTTTTGGCAACAAACACTCTAAGTGGGTTTGGCACCCTATGCCCACTGTGAAGTAAGGGGGAGGATCAGTGATGCTGTGGGGCCTGTTTCTCTTCCAGAGGCACTGGGAACCTTGTTAGGGCGCATGGCATCATTAATGCTTTGAAATACATTTTAAATAAAAATCTGGTGGCCTCTGTCTTAAAGCTAAAAATGGGTTTTTCAACAAGATAATGACCCTAAACATGTGGCCAAATCTACACAGAATCAAGCTCCTCCCATGGCCATGAAATTGTGCAATAAGGAATGGACGAAGATCCCTCTTTCTGTATTCTCCCATCTTATGAAACATTATAGGAGAAGATTAGGTGCTGTTTTGTTGGCAAAAGAGGGTTGTGCAAAGTATTTATAACAGGGGTGCTAATAATTGTGGAACAGGCGATTTTATGAAAAAAATTATTTCCCTTGAAATTCACTTGAGTAGAAGGTTACATCTTTCTACAATTTTCAGTGTGAGTGTATGCTACTGCAAAAAAAAAAATGAATTTATTTTAAGGTTTTTAATCTCTCTCACACACACACACACACAAACACACACACACACACACACACACACACACACACACACACACACACTACCAGTCAATACATATTCTCATTTAATGTTTTCTTTATTTTCACTACTTTATACATTGTAGATTTATACTGAAGAAATCAAATATATGAAGCAAGATATATGAAATTATGTAGCAAAGAAAAAAATTATAAACTCCTTAAAGTAGCCACAGTTTGCTTTGTTGACAGCGCTGCAAACCCTTGGCCTTCTCTCAATGAGCTTCATGATGTATTCAACTAAATTGGTTTTCACTTCACAGGTCAGGGCCTTGTCAGGGTTCATATGTAGAATTTCTTGCATTTTTAATGAGTTGGGACCATCATTTGTGTGTAGAAGTCAGGTTGGTACACAGCTTACAGTATGTGACAACTGTTAGAATTCATATTATGGCAAGAACCATTCAGCTCAGTACAGAGATACGACCGTCCATCATTACTTTAAGAAATGAAGGTCAGTCAGTCTGGAAAACTGCCAAAAATGTTTAATGCATCCAAACTTTTGACTGGTAGTGTATAGAGGTGCATTTTAAGTCTATTCACTGAGAAAAATTCCTCTCACTCTATTACAAGACATCTTTTTTTCTCAAAATATTTGCAGCCCTAGTTGACAATCAGCAGTGAGACATTTTTATTTTCTGTACACTAAGTTCAAAGATGCCTCATTGCATATTCCTTTTTGTGCCAGCCTGGTGGCGTGAATAAAGATCCGTCTGAACAGGTTGACGAATGTTATGGCACCATTGCTAAATGGGGGAAGCCAACTTATCAAACCGGACCTTAAAAGGCCCTGTTCGCTGTGCAACGATCAATTGCAAATGCTTGCTTTTCACTTCATTGGTGGACCTTTGATGATCAAACAGTGGGGAGTGAGGGCTGGTAGAACATAATTAGAAGTTTGCCGTGTCTCAGATGCTGCGATGGGATAATAGGAAAGATCTGCCTCCCTTAAGGGTCTCATTACTCCGTTTATATACATCTGCAGGAAATGTGGAGAAAGGCAGAATGCTAACCAGTGTAGATCAGAAAAAGATCCCAGTTTTGGGTATTATGAGACATCAGCACCTACACTTTCCTGCCACTGCGTTTTACTGGAGCTCACACGTTCCACCTCTCAGCTGAAAGGTATAAATGGCTGAAAATGAGGCTTAGAGTGACTAATATTATTTTTAACTACACTACACTAATGACATATGACATATTACATAAATCATTATTAGAGATGCACAATAATATAATAGTTATAATCATATTGGCTTAAAAAACAATTAGCTTTAAACAGCTTAGATTTGTCCAATGTTTCAAATCAATATTTGATGACGTATTTATTGATAAGGTAAGTTTATTGATATTATCACCACAGAGCTCATTCAGTGTGTAGAAAACTCTACAACCACTGTTAGTTTACACAGGACTTGAGCCTGTTTCTCATTCAGTTACCTCTGTTACAACGCAAACTTTTACGCAAGTTTTTCAAAACAAAAAGTAAAAGAAGCTTCTTTTTAAAACTAGCAATAGTTGCGAGCTGATTTGATCTTCATTAGTTCCTCAAAAGAAGCTGAGCTACTGTGCCACAGTGAATGATTTTATTTAGATTTCAATTTTATAATATTTCAATTTGTATTCACATCTATGTATACGAAAAATATCAAACATCAGTGTCGACACACAATTACCATAGTGCATCACTATTAACTACAGCATTATGAGTTATTGTTTGTTATATAGTTATATAATAAATTAAACATGCTATATATTGAACAGGTTCAACTTTAAATTCATATTTACAAACACATAGCAAACCATTCTTGTTTTATTTTATGAAGCTGTTTGAACAGCATTTTCTGATTAATTCAATGAGCGTTGAATACGAATTATGCATCCAAGATGGTGAGTTTTTTATTTAACATTAGTAAATAAAGTAAAAATAAATAAATACATACATACATACATAATTTACTCACTTTTATTAAACTCACATTTACCAACTTTACCCTAACCTCCAACTCTAACTTTAACCTAAAAATTTAAACCCAACCCAGGTCAAAAAACTGACCATCCTTAGAGGACCATCAAAATGAAATGGATCCATGAGTTTTATTACTAATATCCACAGTATCTGCCTATAATAAAATGGAGACACTTCACTGAGATGCATCATGTTTTGTTACAATTCAAATACCTTAATTATGTAATAGAACTGTAAACATGCCCACCATGGTATCTGGATATGTGGGCCTGTATATAATTACACACATGCTGCTAAAACAGACTAGCTCTGCCAGTGGCTTGGTGAGGCGTCCATGGGAAACAGTGCTTAACGGACGGCACCTAAAGTGTGTTCCCTATGAAAGCTTTCAGGATGAAAAAGATTCTCAGAACTCCTGGCACCCTCTATAGATAAACAGCCATTTTCTTCACAGGAAGCCTTTTCTGCTTTTAGGAGGTTCCTCTACGACCTCTCTGGGGTTTTTGCCATTGATGTGTGAACATGCTCATAGATAGCCAAGTTGCCAAGGCTGCGCTCAGCAGCCATCCCGTTGGACATATGGAGGTGGCGGAGTTAGAAAGTATCATCAACAGTGGGAAATCAGCGAGTTGCCTGCTGCGCCACACACTGCCTGTCACGCCCCGATATCTGGGACATGTCAGGAGGTGTCACTGGTGCTTTCATTTCATTTGAAGGAAAAGTGAGGGGGGAAAACACGTCATGAAAGAGGAATATTAATGTGATGTCTATTCACATTTTGTCTGAATGCTGGGACCTAGGAGGCCCAGAGACAGTGTGTTCAAATAAATGCTTGTTTATTCATGCACATTCCATCTCTAAAAACTAGAATCAACTGCTTTTTCAAGGAGTTGATTACATTTCAAAATCTATCATTTTATCCTTACTGGCCTTTCTTCTCCGAGTGAATTCTTTAAAAAGATTAGCAATGGGACTTTCCCCTCCTCTAAAATCCCTAAGCTCAAAGATGATGAAACGGCCAGAGGTTGAACAAAGAGTTTACCATGGAAGACCCATCATGTAGCAGAAAACCACCCAAGCCATACAGTACAGTTCCTCAGTCAAGCAAAGGCTAAAATATGCTAAAATGGAAGGTTGCAGGTTGAAGCCCCAGTCCCAAGTTCCCCTGAGCAGTATGGGTATGGGTACCGTTGGTAGCTGCCCGCTGCTCTATGTGTGATGGGTTAAATGCAGTGGTCACATTTCATTGTGGTGCACGTTGTGTTCACAAAGACACGTAATCACTTCCCTGGAAGGATGTTGTGTTTTCAGTTGAGTTTATGTTAAGCCTGTTCACTGTCATCATGTTATTTTCACAGGCTGATGCAAAAACAAAAAACTTCTACTTTTCTACCTGCATTCATTTACTGTCACTGTGAAGTATCTCAAGACGAGATAGAAAATGACTGAAGAATGTAGCTACCTATTTTAGCAACTGCAACTACCTTCTTTAGCATATTTGACCTCCACATCCGGGTAAGGCAAACCAAACTTACTTGTTACTTTATTTTAGAGCTCATTAGTTCATTCCACAAGGTTTCCTTATGTGAGGTGACAATTGCTGCTTGTAATTTTTTTATTTTTTCCTCTAATTCAATCTCAAGTTTCTGTTCTATCTTTTTTTATGTGACAAGTATGAAATTATTCTACCTCGTATTACTGCTTTTGCTGTTTCCCAAAGTAAACATGGAGAGATGCCAGGCAGGTTGTTTGTTTCTAATGTTTTCCATTCTTTTTTAATGAATTCTATAAATTCTGGATCCGTGAGCAGTGATGTATTTAATCTAAAAATGTGTTTACTCACCACAAACTTGATTCAATTAGACTATGCATTATATGACGCTGTTTTCCATAGGTGTCATTTACACTACAGAGAACATTCCCAATATTTTTTTTAAAGATCTGTAAGATTTCACCCCACCAATGAGATTAAACCCCATATTCACCATCATTTAATCTCTCTGACTAATCTAAAAAAAAAAAGTTCAATATTTCTTGACATTCCTTTCAGAATGTGAAATTCATATATTATATAGATTCATTACACATAGAGTGAAATATGTCAAGCCTTTATTTCTTGGAATTCTGATGATTATGGCTAAAACCCCAAATTAACTGAAAATGAGAATATCACATAAGATCAATAAAAAAGGATATTTTAAATAGAAATGTCAGACTATTAATTCTTATGCACTCAATACCTATTTTTGCATGAATTACTGCATCAATGATGCTTGGCATGGAGGCGATCAGCCTGTGGCACTGCTGAGGTGTAATGGAGATTCTCTATGGGGTTCATGTCAGGCAAGTTTGCTGGCCAATCAAGCACAGTAACACCCTGGTGAACCAGCCAAGTCCTGCTGGAAAATAAAATCAGCATCTTCATTAAGCTTGTCAGCAGAAGGAAACATGATGTGCTGTAAGATTTCCTTGTGAAAACTGCATTGACTGTGGACTTCAGAAAACACAGTGACCAACACCAGCAGGTGGCACGACCCTCAAATCATGACTGACTGTGGAAACTTCACACTGGACTTCAATCAATGTGGATTCTTTGCCTCTCCACTCTTCCTCCAGACTCTGGGACCTTGATTTCCAAATGATAAGCACTATTTACACTAATCTGAAATGAGGATTTTGGACAATGAGCAACAGTCCAATGCTTTTTCTCCTTAGCCCAGGTAAGACACTTCTGACACTGTCTCAGGTTCAGGAGTGGCTTGACATGAGGAATGCATCATTTGTCCATGTCTAGGATTTGTCTGTGTGTAGTGGCTCATGATGCACTGACCTCAATCCACTCCTTGTAAAGGCCCCCAAATTCTTGAATGCATTTTGCTTGGCAATCCTACATCACTTTTTCATTCCACTCAACTTTCTATGAATATGGTTGGATACAGCGCTCTGTGATCAACCAGCTTCGTTAGCAGGGACCTTTTGTGGCTTACCCTCATTATGGAGGGTGTCAATGACTGTCTTCTGGACTTCTGTCAAGTCAGCAGTCTTCCCCATGATTGTGAAGCCTCCTGACCCAGACTGAGACAATTTAAAGGCTCAGGAAACCTTTGCAGGTTTGCATATATCACAATATTCTAATTTTATGAGACAATGAATTTTGTGTTATATTATCGAAATTCGAAAGAATTAAAGGCTTGACATATTTCACTCTAATGAATCTATATAATATATGGATTTCACTAGAAATATTGAACTTTTTCAAGATATTCCAATTTTTTTTTAGATGTACCTGTATATTGGTCCACAGCCTATCTGCTATGTTTGGAGCAGCATTGGATTCACAAACAATACCATTCCATTTCATGGCATATACCTGTGTAAACATATAACTAATGGGTTGACTACCTTTCTGAATCTTTTGTTTTGTGGTAGCCAGTTTAGCAATAATTTCTTGGGAATTGACCAAAAGAATGAAGATGTAAAGTTAACAGTTTTGCTGAAATTAATTTGTTTGTTTGTTTAGGCCTTTTTAGACTTTTAAATCAGTAGGAGCATGTCCAGTCCACCAGGACGGCAGAAATAGGACGCTCACCTTGGTGCTGCAAGAGAAGTATCTGTTTATGATCCTCTCCTTATAAAATATTATCACTGTAAGGTATGATGCCTAACCGACCGTGACACTTGCCAGTACAACTCTGACAGCTTCTTTTAAAGGCAGGTCAGGAGCATTTCTGGGCCTAGCAGAAAACAAAGGTGCAGTGATGGACTGTCCAAGGAGAGGAGCTTCTCCTGAAGCGTTAATCATTTTCTCCCTCCACTGACTTCCAGAGGCAGGGAAGAAATTAAAGAGACCTGCAGAGTGTGCCATGTTGTCATTTGAAATGGATACCTCAATTCTGAATTTCTGCATTCTCATTGCTCCCCCACTTAAAGAGTGTGTGTACCAGCAGAATAAATGAATGAGCAAAGATGGAGTTTAGATTCAAGTGCCTTGGTGATTCATAATCAGTTTAGGCTTTACTTCACTAATTTTACCACTATCACAGACCTTCAGCAATTTTATTTCGCCGTGATATTCATTGCCCACCCACACATAAACCTTTTTTCAGTACAGAGTCTAGTTTTACACCAGCAGTTGTCAAAGTATGAAACATTTTTTATATTCTGTATATATTCTGTAAATATTCTGTAGACTTTTCTTCAGACCCTCTAACAGCAATTCTGTCAGTGGAATAATAAAAGATTTGGATAATAATAATCAGTACGAAACTTTAATATCAGACAGATCTATCTATCTATCTATCTATCTATCTATCAATCTATCTATCTATCTATCTAGCTATCTAGCTATCTATCTATCTATCTATCTATCTATCTATCTATCTATCTATCTATCTATCTATCTATCTATCTATCCATCCATCTATACTATTAACAAAAGGATATATATATAAATATATATTGCTGTTCACGAACATTTTTTATTGCACATTGCAAAACTATCACATTGTATGTAAATAAGCCATCATGAGTTCAAATTCAAATCAAATTCAAATTTTATTTGTCACATACACAGTATGATGTGTAGTGAAATGCTTTTTGCGAGTTGTCATAGCTTGTGTAACAATGCGGGTGGGTTGGAATCACACGGAGGTAAGATGCAAAAGATACTTTTAATTACACCCACTGTACACAAACATTGTAACAAAAACGCTTACACTGACACAAGGGCACTTAAATTCATAACCGGAAACAAGGAACACCTGGAGACGAGCATGACGAAACATGTGACAGGAAACAACTTGACAGTCATGACAGACTGTTTTTAATTTAAGTGCCATGTTATAATCACTGGTAACTATCATAACAGTTACTAAATGTTTAATGTCAGTTTATGTCACATGCTAATTTAAGGTCACAACATCAAAATATTAAAGCATTTGAAATTATAAAGCATATAAAATTACTGATAATAGTATCACAAACTCTTAAATTAACGGACATAATCCATCATAAATACTCACAGCAGCATGTAACATCTGCCATGACATATTTATGCTATGGTTATGTCAATGTAATGCAGCAGGGTCCAAGAATAGTGCTGAAAAACCGCATTTAAATATTCATCCATATTTGTTTGCTTATTTTCCATCAAATTGTTATTCAATAATGTTATTAAAGAACAAAATCATATCATTCATCTAAGAGACCACAACAACAAGTGGAAATACCATTTTCATCTTCTGCAAATAGGGCTAAACACCAGCAGTACCCTTGGCGAGGCCAAGACAGTAACGGCTGTTAAAACTGCAGGGGAACTTTATGATATTTCATTGGAGGTCCTTTTAAAACATCAACAAGTGACACAAAACTCTCCAAATGACATTACTGTGCAATTTAAGCTCACAGGCAAAGTGACTCTTCCGCTATCTCTGCGAACACACTCTCCAATGCAATGCACATCAAATTCCTCAGACGTGGAAATGGAGAGGTTTCATTACGATACACCCACAAAGATGAAATCCCTGAGGGGAAAGAAATGATGGGGGGAAATCCCCATGAGAAAATAGTCTTTGGAGTTATTTATAAATGAATATATCCATGAGACTGTTACCATGTCTGTTATTCAAGATATATTCATGCGTTTCGTCATGCCACAATCCCCTCCAGTGGAAATTCAGAAATTCAGAGCTGCGTTTGCGTGCAAGTTTCCGTTAAGTTTACTTTATTTCGATACCAAAGAAGAAAATGTTTTGGTAAGAAATTTTTTTCACTTATGATGATCAACAACATATGACATTTCATGTAATAAAGAAACAGAATGGTATTTTTATTTGCCACAAATAAGCACAAATAGGTATGAAATGTTCACTTTTAAAAAGTCATATTAATAACCTTGAATCTAAATGACACTACAGAGGCTTGTGGCCCTCCTGCTGAAATATGTAACAATGTGTTTTATGTGATTAGCCAATGGTCTATTTCTGATTAGACCTTTAAGGCTTCACATTTAGCATGAAAATGATATCCATACTTTTATCAGTTGGCAAACCACCCTTGCAATAATGAATTGCCCATTTGACAATTACAGTCTGCAAGTGAAATAAACTCCGGCCTGGTGTATATGAACCATTTAGGCCTGTGACCTTCTGTGGCATTGTGGTGTTTCATCTCTGTAATTTGTACCAAAATGAAATCTAACATGTCTACTGTGTTTTGTTATTAGGCCACACCAGGTAAATTATAGCCTACTCCTATGTGCCCTATGCCGTAGTGACTCCTGCTGGCTCTATGGCACTACCCAACCCTTATATGGAAGACTCTGAATGATAAATGAGGAAATCTTGAACGGTTTGTCCACTGCAGCAAAGGCTAAATAATCAACACTGTAAATGGAGAATGTCAATAGCTCATCTCATTCTTAATCCTTTAAAGACAAACTCCAGCGTTTTTCATTCTAATGTCCATTGGCTGCCTCACTATCAAACACTCGATTACCACAGACAATAACGTGGCCATGTACTTACAAAAGAACAGAAAACCTGACGCCAGATCTGCTTTTAATATAAGCCAATGGCAAGTTGCTAAATATTGTCATTATACATTGTGAAATTTAATGCACAGCACTTTTATAACTTGTTCTTTCAGAGATGAGACTAGTTTTCCAGGTTAGACAAGTAATTAATTTCCAGAGTTTTCAATGTGTCATCACATATTTTTACAAAACAGAAACCGTGTGGCGGTATTGAGTGCTAAAATGTGCTGATCAGCAGAAGGATCTCCAGGAACCAAAGAAAGGAAAGATTACCAAGACACAAAGAAGAACCATCATGTGAGGGTTCTTTATGTGTTTCAAAAAGTTCCATCATTGTTGTTTAGGTAATTACAATAACTATTTTATGGCAACACTCAAAGAACACATTCTGGTCCATGATCAACAACACACTGCAGATTTGGCAGATGTTACATACCAGCTGGTTTAGTATCTAAAGTAACTGTGGTGAAACCAGTCACATTTCTGGAATAAGATGGTCAGTGACAAAACCTAGCCAGCTTATCTTCTAACACCACTTCCAGCTTCCAACACCTTTGGGTCTTGACTGACAGCTCTGGGTGTAAATGCAGGGCAAATATAGCCACCACAAGGTGCTACAGGATGTGTGGTGTCTTTTGTTCAGCAAAGCTGACCATATCTGATAGTTCCTCCAAAAATAACCACTTTTGTGTGACTGAGGAGCATTACCCACTGTTAAGATGAAAGGGGCTAATTATACTTGTACTGAAGGACAAGCCGAGGGAAAAAAGGGATTCCTGCAGCCTCGTCACCCCGACATCTCTCTGAGAGCCTTCCTCCATTGTTTGATGCTTCATGCGCTGGTTTGACTGCACTCCAACCTGCCGCAACAAGGACATCCCCAGTATTCTAATAAAAGGCAGGAACAATGTTGGCAGGCTCCCATTTGCAAGATGGCAAGTGATGCAAAAAAGAAAGGGAACAGGAAAGACAGCCTCTTTGCCTATCCCCATATTTTTTCTAGCCAGCACCCAAAATAATGGGCCTTCATGACGTTTTTTTACTATGATTGTGCTAATCCCTTACCAGTGCATTGGCTGAACGCGCCACTGTTCACAGCTAGCGCCTAATTCTGGAGGAAAAGGACGGGTTCTTTTCCATGGATGAAGGAAAGTCATTTGGAAAGATGTGACAGTTTAATAGAATTGTGCGAGGTGAGAGTCAGAAGAGACAGCAATTGTGAGCTGAGATGAGCAAAGCAAACCCTGGGGTATCACAGTAACTGCCTCTCTGCAGCCTGTTACCAGTGTGATGGAGCCGGTGAGCGAGGACAGAGACTGATCTTGACCAGGCAGAGATCTGAGATGGAAAATAGACCCAAACTCGTCTGCAGAACCCTGGCATCTGCTATAATTTGGAAGAGTTTGCGTTGTACATCTGGAAGAGGGCAGAACAGATGAAACGTGTGTTATATTTATAAAGACAGTATTGTAGACATATTGGCATGAGATGAATTCTTTAAAAAAAATGAAAATTCTCCACTTAGGGTAAGATATGAAGAATATTCTAATATCATTATCATTTTTAATGTCCTACTTAAAATAGCCCATGGGCAGTGCTAGCCATAAAATTAGTATCGGTTTCTATAATGACAACAAAGAGAATGAGTCTTCATGCCTTTTCTATAGTAGATTACTCTGCTGTTGACGATAGGATTCACTGACCTGCGAACACTTTCTTAATTATTTCTACCATCTGCATTAAACAGCATAAGTTGTTAAAGGCAAAAGAGTTTATCCTTTATAATTCATGCTGTGGTAGAGCTATGCATATTTATAAGAAGACTAATATCTGAGGAAACGTTCGAGAGATTATTATTCACAGCTAACCGATGTGCACTAAGCAATTTCGTAGTTGTTCTTAAAAATGGATAACAGTGCCTAAGCCATTACATTCTCTTTTGTGATGCCTGTTTTAGAAATTTGGATATTAAGTAAGATGTAATGGATTCTGTTTGTAGATGTTAGGAAGCGGACAGACAACGGGACTAACTAAAACAAAAGGAGTTTATTAACAGAAAGTCTTCGCAGGATGCGGAATTCAAACGGAAAACAAAGGCACT